>CM019217.1:4505022-4606295 GCA_009741485.1 Malurus cyaneus samueli | reverse complement strand
CAGCTGGAAGTGACTGAGAATAAAATTGAATTAAAACAATTAAAAATTACAGCACAACTGTTCATTGCTTCTTTCAGCTTACTTGTGCAGATGAGATCTTGAAACTCTGGAAGCTACAATTTTTATGGAATGCTCTATGTCACTAAGGTGGGAGACTCCCCAATCTCATCATGCATTGGATATTCATATAAATGTGCATTCTTTGTAGACTACTACATGTTGAGACAAATATCACAAAATAAATAACAAAAAAATCTTTAAGTGTTAATGATTTGGTACAGTTCTCCATTATTTTTCTTTCTAGTAACCTGTAAGGAGTCCTTCAAATTGATATATTTCAAGCACAGTATTCATTATTGCCAGCACATTTTTCAGATCTGAACTTAGTTCTCGTTTATCCTGTCTGCTGTTTGTTTTCTTTGTTGCCCAGGATATTTCCTGTACATGTGTCAGTGTGCTTCATTGCAGAAAATCTGTGAGGAGAAGCTAAAAATGTCCTTTCCAGACTGACTGTTAGACACACTAAATATTGCAGATATTGTGACTTATTCCTTCACAACTAATGAGTGACATTCTTCCTTTTGTATGAATGTAGATAACAGGATATTTCTTATTAACTTTTCCTGTAGAGAAGCTTCTCCTGTGCTTTGAATTTGGAAAAGATCCTGCCTTTTAAAAGATACTGTACTTTTTTAGTTGGCAGCAAAATTGGCCTCAATTTTAAGTCTCTTCTGTGCAAAATAGGTTAAGATTTTCTTTACATCCAAATGCTCCCACCCTGGAGAGCCCAGGCACGTGTATTACCTTGGTTATTTAGCTGACAGAACTGTCACCTTTCCTGATCTCCTGGCTTTAAATTCATCAAGGTTAAGAAATGTCTTACTCCTTCAAGGATTTACCTCTCAGAAGATATCTCAGTGTAGGCACACATTTTTTTTTTTTAGAAAAGAGTTCTATTGTCAAGCTCAGGGTGAGTTTCTCAACTTTTCTCATTCATTATCTTCTGTTTCTTATGTGTTCCTTTAACCTGATTTTTTTATGTTCAGGCTCTTCCAGTAAACATTTAGTTATCTCTGTCTTTACATAACTTTCTTCCATCTCATCATTCTTATGCTCTCAAAAACTGCAGAGTGGATTAGAGATTCAGTGTTTGAGATGAGGAAAATAAAGTCTTATTTAATGGAAAATAAGTTGTTTGGGTTTTTTTGTTTATTTGAATTTGTTTTTTTCCTAATTTAAATACATCTGGTCAATACAGACAGAAGATTAAACTCAGGCTTTAATGCTGGGTTTCTGCTCTGTACAGTAGAGCTATAAATTATGGAACAAACAAGACAGAAGGAGAGAAGAAAATCTTTCCAGCATTTTTGTGGATACATCACTATTAATTCATTTCTAAATGATGAAGTATAATTAATACAATATTAGCAAAGAGAAATCTTAAGAGAAATCAAGAACTCATTGAGTTCTGTGCTAGGAGAAAAGAAGGAAAGGAAAGGGAAGGGAAGGAAAGGGGAAGGGAGGGAAGGGAAGGAAGGGAAGGGAAGGAAGGGAAGGGAAGGGAAAAAAAAAAAAAAAAAAAAGGGAAGGGAAGGGAAGGAAGGGAACGAAAGGAAAGGAAGGAAAGGTAGGAAGGGAAAGGGAAAGGGAAAAGGAAAGGATAAGGAAAGGAAAAGGGGAAGGAAAGGGAAAGGAAAGGAAAGGAAAGGAGAAAGGAAAGGAAGAAAGGAAAGGAAAGGAAAGGAAAGAAAGGAAAGGAAAGGAAAGGAAAGGAAAGGAAGAAGAGGGCAAAGAAAGGGAAGATACTCTCGTGTCACTCAGTCCATCTAACCTGCGCATTCTTCTGTAAAACCTGGAAATTGGGGAATTGAATTCTGCAGGTTTGGCTTCAGTCACTGTCCTGAAGCAGAGACCAGTCCATGCTGCTGATCCTCCAGCCTGAGGCTCCTTCTCTAGGCTGATATAGCAGCAGAGAGGCCCAGAAAGAAATAATTTAAAGAGTATTTCCTTCCAGGACCCTCCATCACAAAGAGGTCCTTTCTACAGCATTATCAAATGTTCGAAATGTTTGAAACCAAACATAGAAGGGGATGACAGCCTTGCAAATTCCAATTTACCCCAAGGAACCCTAAAGTTACTCCTAAACCTCCTCATGCATGTTTGAACTTGAATCCCTGTTAACAGATTGTTAATGCTGTTAACAGTTTCAACTAATTACAGGAAAAGCTTGCCTTTTAGCATCATCATCTTAAAAGTTCATTACACTGTAGATTAAAAAAAAAAAAAAAAAAAAAAAAAAAAAACCAACCAAAACCAAAATTAAAGAAATAAAAATCTGAGAGTATTGAAACTAAGAATTGAGCCCAGAAGAGCAACTTTTCTTTTTACAGCCCTGCTTAAGCATTTGGGATTCCAAGCAAAACAGATTCAGGTCAAGTTGTAACTTCTTAATTGGACTTGTCTTTTCCATGCCAATGGTGTTGTCCTCATACTCGGGTAGTAAAACATGTGTCCATGTAACTTTAAAAAAAAAAAAAAAAATCTTACATTAAAACATTTCTTAAAAAAAAAATAAAATAAGGCTGGTGATGATATATTTCTAGAAAAAGATGTGTTTTAGCTCAGTATTTTT
Organism: Malurus cyaneus samueli; assembly: GCA_009741485.1. Classification (NCBI taxonomy): domain Eukaryota; kingdom Metazoa; phylum Chordata; class Aves; order Passeriformes; family Maluridae; genus Malurus; species Malurus cyaneus. Next base: position 4,603,663 of record CM019217.1, on the reverse strand, counting down.
TGCAATTCACCAGCTAGGTTGTGTTCCAATCAGAGTGTTTGGAGGATTTTTGTTGGCTTTTAGCTCATTTGTTTTCTCTCTACTGTACTGAGGAGAAGCTGCATGAACAATTTGTCAGGTGAAATTAAACACCAGTTGGAAAGTTTTGTCTGTAGAGGCACTCTAATGAAAGGTGAACAGCTGTCAATTAATTCTGTATTTTGTAGTCCATTTCCCTTGGATTAGTGTCCATCTCTTTTCGGACTGCTGCCTTCAGCACCTCAGAAGGCATCATAGTTATTCTCCACTCAGTCCAGAACCCAAAACTTTTAGTGATCTTAGCAAAACATTAATGAGAGAAGTGCTCTCACAAAAACAGCATGGTGGTTTGCACATTCTCATCCTAAAGCATTTTTGTTCCTGTCCACTGAAGCATGTGAAGTTCAGATGGAGCTGGATTGAACTGGAACATCTGTTCTGAAACCACCTATTCCTGCCATTACCCTCACACTGCCCTCTCTGAGACCATAAAAACATATTGCACCAACCTGACTATCCTGCATTACTTAGAATTTTCCAGAATGTGTTTATTTCTGTTTGTTGTTGTTGTTGCTTTTTTTTTCTCATCGTTCCTCTGCACGCACATTTTATATGTCCAATTGTGTATTATGACCCTTCACTTAAGGTTTTTATTTTGTTATCCCAAAAATAACTTAAATTTATCATCTGTTTAAGAGGACTGATAAAGAGACAATGGAGAGCAACGTTTTATTCTCTCCTTTTCTGCAGAGCTGCTCCCTGGTCGTGGCCCTCTCATTTGTGCTGCTATAATTATCTGAAACTGATCATCCGAATATCACTCCGTTTTTAATGCTTTTTTTCTCTCCTACTAGAAAGGCAATAAAGAGATATGGAGCAGGCTGAAAAGTACTGGATATTGACTACTTTAAATATGAACAGCCACAGAAGACTGTATTTATTTAATAGCACTATTGCTGTTATGGTAGTAGTAAAGGCTATTTAGGATTTTCTAGGTGGTGATTTTGTTTGTTCATCCCTTTGCTTTGCTTCAGAATGACAGTGTTTTTCCTCCTCATCCCATTTTGCAGGACCTATTAAATAGCTTCAAGCATATTCCAGCAGAATCACTGATGCTTTGATTTTTATGTCCTTGATTTATCCTTTAGAATTCCCTGAGACCACTAGGATGTGACAAACAATTTGTATTTTTTTTTGTTTTGGCCCTGATAATGAGCTTGTGTTATTCAGGAAAACTAATGGTGAATTTTTGCTCTTTATCAACTTCTTCCGTCAAATCTACCTGCTGAATGTGATGCCATGTTGTGAGTTTAGTCATGTGAGAAGAGAAACAAAGAGAAATATATATGTGTAAATATGAATATGAATATAATTATGAAATATATAGAATAAATAAGATATAGATATAGATATAGATATAGATATAGTATATAGATATAGATATAGATATAGATATAAATATAAATATAAATATAAATTAAATATAAATATATAATATAAATATAAATATTAAATATAAAATATAAATATAAATATAAATATAAATATAAATATAAATATTAATATAAATATAAATATAAATATAAATTTATAAATATAAATATATAAATATATATAAATATAAATAACTTAACAGACTCAACTTATTCTGTTCCTGCAAGTCTGGATTCAGGTCAGGAGTGACCTTTTTGCTGTCTAAATCCAAAAACATGGATTCCTGTTAGTCTGGATTTATGCCACTATCAAAATTCATCTCTTGGTTTGGACTTTATCAATTTTTTTAACCCAGGTTTCAGCCTTTTCACTTCCTTTGAGGGAACAATTTGAAGTAAATCCTAGACTTTGAAGATGGAGTGAATGCTGTGATACTGTTACACTATTTCTCATTTATAGATGCTGACCAATTACTTGTCAGTACTTACATTTGTTTGGATTTCCTGTGATGAAATTTATTTTTAATTTAAGGTCATTTTCTTCTACAGGAAGGGCAAAAATGGGCACTTTGTGTCACTCCACCATGTTGTACACCTCAATGCATCTTTTTTACAGCTGCAAAAAGAAAGTAGAAGACTTCTGTCCTCAGCATTTGTGGTTTAACTCTCCCTGCAAAGACATAGAATCATCAGATTAGAAGTCAGCTGGCAACTCAGACCATACTGAGTTAACCATAATATGGATATAAATCCTTGCAAAAGCTCAGAAGTTTGTGTTTGGCCTCTCAAGTATAACTTTTATCAAAACAAAAGCCGTGTTGGTATAGCTTGAGGTGAATATTCTATTAACAATAAATACATTCTGCCTTCCTAAGCTCCCAGCATAATAAATGGAGATGCACTTACCCTGTTCAACACCATTTGTGTTTGCAAGCAGTTCAAATATTCATCTTGCTTTGGTTTGCTAGAGCTGGTGATAGGAATAATCAGTATCCAAATTGACAGTGTGCTTTTTTACTCCATTTTCCCATTCTCTGAGACACTCCCATTAGTGTCTGATACTCATTAATAAAACCGAGTTTTATTTGTTTGCATCTTGGATTAAATCAGCCCCAACAAGCTGAGATCTGACTGAAATCATTGCTCAAGTGCACAGGAAATGGATTTCTGCTGTACATTATTAATCTCAGGGTGAAAAAAAAATGTTGCAGGAAAGCAGCAGAGTGGGTCTGCACTGACTGAAACCCCTGGGAGAAGACAAGAGATGGGTTAAAATAATTTTTTATTCTTGTTTAGGCCCCCAGTGCACAGATGGATGCCATTGTTGTGGGACACCTGCATGAACAGGTACACGGTCCTGCTTTGACAAGTCTTTTTTCAGCTGGTTTTTATCCCTTCTAATTTTCACCATTACTGTCTTATTATCCTTTACAGATTGCAGGCAGGAGGCAGAAGGAAAAAATGAAATGTCTTTGTCCAAGGGAGGTGAGATAATCATGAAAGAAGTCTTAGAGAGGGATGAAATAAAACTCTGAGATGAAGTCCATTGAATAAATTTCAGTTGTCCAATTTCTATACAGCCATGCAAAGATTGTTAATGAAAATATCAATTCACTTAATCTCATTTTATTTCTTGCAAGGCACCACACCCATGTAAAGTTAGTGGGAATTCACTTTTTAGTTCCGTGAATGTTAGAGTAGGTTTCATAAATAGTTTATCTGTTTGACTTATGCAGTGCCTCAAATTCCTTTGACACTGGACTTTATTTTTCCTCTCTTCTCCTACTTTTGTGTGGACCAGCTGCCCTGAAATTGCACTTGAAGGCCTTTAGGCAGATTGGCCCTTGGTGAGTCCGACAGGGTTTTGGTCTGATGTGTGGTTTTTTGTTTAGCTCTGCCATGAAGGCCCACAACTTCAAACTGGAGAGTAAATCAAGAAATTATTTAAATAGGTTAAAAAACTGTGTGAAAGAAGAGAAACTGCTCTGTGTATCTTCATTGTTCCCACCTCCATTTGCAATCTAATGCCTAGCACTTAAATCTGTCTTAATTTAGGATGTTTCCATTGAGGTGGAGAACTGTATTTCCCTTAATCACCTCCTCATTAATTGGTACAAAAATGTTTGCCTCAAACACATTTGTGGGGTTTTTTGTGTCCTAAAGGAAATTGTTTCCCCTACCCATAGTGAACAAACCACTAAGTGTGGAAGAATTAACAGCTAGAAAAGTTATTTGAGATAAGCAGTTGTCTCTCTAGAAAACTTCTTAGCCTTTTACATGCCATTAAGAGATCAAGAATCAGGAGGAAATTTGATAAGTGAACATGGAAAAAGCAAACAAACTAACTAAAAATAATAAAAATAATGAGTAGATTAATAAACCAGAGCCACTGTGACATCCTGAGTAAAATAGGCCATAGGACTTCTTCTGGAAAAATTCCTTTGTCTTGGCAATTAGCTAGCACTGAATATGGTAATTATTTTATATTTCTGTATTCAGTCTCATTTTAAAAATTGTTTGAATGAATGGAGAACCAACCATAGTTGACAACCAACTTGTTAAGTTTTCCACTTTCTCACTATTAAGTTATCTTCCCTATTAAAAATACAGATTTTATCTATCACCTACATGAAATTAACTACAAATTTCATTCATTAAATCTTTTCATCAAGGAAATGCCTTAAAAAGGATTTCAAGAGGCTTTCTGGTCCATCCTTCTGCGTGGTGGCAGAAGCAAACCCCAGTTTTCCTTGCCTCAGGGCAGGATCGACTCTGTCTGAAGCATTCTTAACTGGAGTTTGTCTAAACTGTTCTTGAAAGACATAAATGATTCTATAATGCATAATCTCCCCAGCAAATCTATGCCAGTGCTTAACTGTGCTTATCTTCAGAAAGCTTTTTCCCAAGGCCTAACTGAAGTCTCTATTTCAGAAATACAAGCCTCTTACTGCTTGTTCTATCCCTCATGAAGAAGGAAAACAGATTTGTTCTTTTCTCTTTTTTTTTTTTTTCTTCCAGGACTCTCATACCATTGGAAGAGTCTTGAAACCGCTGCCTGCTCTTTCCCCCACTACATGAATCGTCTTCTCATGTGCTGAGTCAATTTCCTTATTTAAAATATTTATCAAAATCTTAATTCTTGTAATTGACCTCTGTTTCTTTGGATCTTCCATATTTTCCAATGCACATGGCAAACCACCAAGACTTTAATTCTCATTACCGGTAGAAGAAAAATGGCTTCTAATTTTTCCTAATTGTATTATCTCTATATAAAACAAAAAAAAAAAAGAAAAAAAAAAAAAAAAAAAAAAAAAAAACCAAAAAAAACAACAAACAAAAAAAACACAACCAAAAATAAAAATAAACCCAACATAAAAAACCCCCCGTATTTTGTTGCTATGTTGGCCTTTTTTCTTATGTAAGATGCTTAAATTGACTGCATTAGCCAAAGAGATAAAGTCCCCATTTCTAAAAATACAATTTGTGTTCATTGAGGAGAGGTAAAATCTGGCTTTCAAAGAACTGAATCCAGTTTTTCTTCCTTCAAAAGAAGGAATTTATATAACTTTATTTGTCTCAGGACAATCATGACAAGAAACAAAGTCTAGGTTCTAAGATATTTCCTTGATATCTTGCATTCTAAGCTATATTTCTTCCCCCACGTATAAAAAAAGCTTACACCAAGTTACCATCAACTTTTTAAAATCTACATTCTTCACTAAAAGCACCATGCAGGGCTTACAGTGGCTGAGAAGTGCCAAAAATATCTGCCAAGTTGATTAAACCTGCCCACCCTCCAGAACTTAATGTTTTTGTTCCGCTTTAGTCATCCCCAAGATGTGCCACATTTTCACTTTGTGGTCTGGCCTGAGCTGGCAGAGGACTGACACATCTTTGGAAACAGCTATTTCTAAGGTGAGATAAACCTTATCTGATGCTTTAAATAGCACTGCAAGAGGTGAAGGAGAGGGGAAAAAGCTTGGGAAGCTCCTTCTTTTGACTGTTCTCAATTTTTGAAGGTAACTTCAGATGTTCTTACAAGATCGTGGTCATGATCGAGGATTAGATTGAAGGCAGGGTCACGAAGAAGCAGGAACAGCAGGGAAAGAGGTGTCAAGCTATTTGAATAAAGTAGGAGTGTTTTAAAGGAAGTATTCAAGTAAAGAAAGATGTGAAGCATGGGAAGGAAAGTGAAGCGTGCTTTGTGAAGCGTCTGAATCAAGAGCAAGGATAGATGTGGTATTTGGAAGTTGCTATGGAAAAGAGCACTTGTATCATCCACAAAAGTTGGTATCTATGTAACACCTCCAGAAAGAGCTATAAACATATTTCTTCTACCTTCCCTGTGCTACCTCAAAGAGATAAACTCACCACAGGCCATCAAATACCTTTCCCTCCCTGCATAACCTGTGACCAATTTCAAACCAGCAGCACAGTGTACTGAAGTGTCAGAAACTTAAAAGCTGCTGAGAGCAGATCAGGAGAAATCAATGGCAGCTCAGGCTCCTGTAGGAGCAGGAGAATTGTTAGATAAAAACACACAAGTGAGAAATATCTGTCGGTGTGAACAGTGACCCCACTTCAGGGTCAGATCCTGGGCTGTCGCGTTTTCTGCTCTGTTCCCTCTCCTCCTAAAGTTAAACACTTTAAACCTCCTTCTCAGGGACAGGCCTTTTCTGCCAGTCTACATAGTTTGAGACTGAATAATTCCCTCCTTTTATTTCTGTCCTTACCTTGATTATATTTATGGACTAAGACCATATTTCCCCCAGCATTTTCTTTTCCAGACTCCATAAATTTAACTTTATTACTCCCTCACCTTTATGTCTTATAACCTTCTAGTTCTTATATTGTTTTTATTTTCTAGTTTTGTATTTCTCTACATTTTTTATGTTCCTTCAGAATGTCTGTTTCTTCATTCTTTAACCCAATTTGTTGTAAGTAATGGTTATTATGCCCTTTCTTTAAAAAAAAAAAAAAACAAGGAAACAGCTGATGACAAAGTTTTCAAAGATGTCTGTAACGACACAAGAGGACAACATAATTTATTGTGCATGAAGCTGAACTCTTCAAAGATCTATTTTTAATATGGTCATTTATAATGAAGTTCTCAGCTATGAAGGCTCCTGAAATCTCTGTGCTGAGAGGTGCTTCCAGGGGAAACTCCACAGCTCCTTTACAGTTCATGTGGCTGCCTTCATGTCATGAAGTTTTACAAAAAAGTAGATAGATAAAAGTTATCATTGTATTTTGTAATATTTTGAATCTTTTCAATATTTGTATTTTATTATTTTTATCTTTTTCAGACACAAATATTCCATTTATATTACACAGAAAACTCCAACCATTATCTAATAGTCTCTTCCAGCTTTAAATTCAGCGAAAAATATCAAATCCCTTGTACAAAAACTCCCACAGTGATTTTAACAGTTTTGATATAACTTTTAAGCTTCAAAGGTTGTGATAGAGAAGTTTGGTCTTTCTTTTGCTAGTTTAATGGTTAGTGAGAAGTTGATTAATTCTGATAGTGAATCAGTTGATGATGCCACTTTGAGGCCTTAAACATTTAGATCAAACACTAATATTCCATTTTTATAATGTTGTTAACCCTGACTGAAATCTTGCTGTCAGACCAAGAAAAATTTACTCAATACAAGAATTAGGAGGTTTTCCAAATAAATAAATGAAGAAAACCTTAATTTAAATAAATTTAGTATTGACAAAGTGATTAACATTACTTCTAAAAGCTTTCCTTTTGAAAATATTCTTCAGAAATTTAATTAATTTGAAAGAGGAATTCTTCTTCATGAGATAAATTTGGATCACAATTTGAGATTAAAACTCTGTGAATTAGAGTACAATTTCATGTTTCTTTTGTTTTCTGTGACATCTGACTGGCTGTGAACAGCCCAAGTGTTTGCATTGAAAGATTTTCTCCCTGTTGATAAAGATGATTGCTTAATGACAAATGTTGAGATCTGAAATACATGAAGCACCACCTCGATGCAAAAATGCAAAATGCGAAAATGCAAAATGCAAAAATGCCATGAGAAATGTCCTGCCCTATGTGAGGAACAGTCCAGCACACATATCCCACACATAAAATCAATTCTAATGCTCGTAAAATCAATTTCCAGACTTTTTCTGTGCATCAACAGATTTAAATGAAGTGGATTTGAAAGCATAATGCAGACCCTACAGTAGATGGGAGGAAAAGCAATGTATGGCAGACTTGGGTCCTCCTGCCACTACTTCATGTCAGGAATCTTTGAGAGAATTCTGTGTCATTTTACCTGTGACCTTTACAAAATTAGGAGTTGATTTATTAGAAACAGGAAGCACCATTTTCACTATTTGTTCATGTAGATCTGAGACTGTTTAACTACAAGAAACGATAAGAAATTAAAATCATAACACAATAGAGTCATAAAGTCATAAAACTATATAGAGTCATGGAGTTGTTTGGTTTGGAAGAAACCTTAAAAATCGTCTCATTTCAATACCCTGCCATGGGCAGAGACACCTTCCACTATCCCAGGGTGCTCCAAGCCCTGTCCAACCTGGCCTTGGACACTTCCAGGGATCCAGGGGCAGCCACAGCTTCTCTGGGCACCCTGTGCCAGGGCCTCACCACCCTCACAGGAAAGATTTTCTTTCAAGTAAAGAACTTCAGTAACAGTTTTCTTTCAATAAGTGCCCCAACTTTGTTATATTTGAACAGAAAAATCAGCTCAGGTCATTGCCCAGGAACTCAATAACATTTTGGGGTCAATCTTGGGCCCCTTTGGCTGTGGAAAGAGTACCCAATATTAGTATTGATGGGAGCAGCACAGCAGTGCAGAACAAGGACTGTAAAGCAAACACAGAATGTCTGGTTGAATACAGAACACAGATGATTTGATTAAACCAGTCCTTTGTTTATGGGATTTAGTTTTATTTGTATGGTAAATTCTGATAGATGGCCTGTCAGGTTGATAAGGTTACTTTTCTAACTTTATTTTAGCTATAATTTATTCTATTCCAGCAGTTTAGAATATGACTGAGATCTTCCAAGTGTGAACCCCTTTGAAGGGTGAAAACACATGGAAAGGTGCAGATTGGTTCATGGGTGAAGCCCAGGGTGGGCACTCAGGAGATCTGGTGCATTTTTAGCTCTGTCACCCTTCTCTGTGACTCTCAGGATGATCCTTATTTGCTGTGCACCAGTGTCCATTCACAAATGAAAATAATCATCTTCACTTTGCTCAAATCCTTCTTCCTTTCCCTTCCATATTGCAAAAATATTAGAACAGGACTGTGTTTCAAGGTGTGTTTGTGCCTTACCCATCACAGGGAGTCCTTCAAAACTTCTGTAATGAGAGTGCAAAATAGTAAATGCATACACCTTATCTTTCTGGAAGAGATTTAAGTACCAAGTTTTTCAGAAACCTCAGTTTTTTTCATTGGTTTAAGTACAATCAGGCTTTAAAGACAGGAAAAGAGAAAGAAAAGAAGGACACTTTAGAAACAGGCATTGAAAATGTAAGTGCTGTTAGAGGAAGGCAACTTAGGAAACTCGAGTGAAAAGAAGCTTTCTGACAAGAAAAGGACTTTAGCAGGGTACTTTGGTTTCTTTCTCTGTTTTTGGTGGCACTTTTTCCTAAGAGTTTAATTACCAGGTTGATTAGAAGGAAGGAATTTGTGTTCATAAATGGCACTTATAAAAATCATCTTTTCCTCCTTGGTCTCTGAATGAAAGATGGTCTCTGATGTTTGCTTAACTATGAGTAATTGAATAAAGGAGCAAAATATATTACCTGGTAATGGAATCATTATGGTTTACAGAACACACGTAAAAAATCAGCTGAAATGTGTTTCTTCTGCTCAACAAAACCAAAGCTCTTATAGATTATAACTTTCACCTATGGAAAAATATTTTTATTAATTATGAAAATGGCATTTTAATACTCTGTAGAGCAGTGCCATAATCAATATTCAGCAGCCAGCAATTACGTGCAGTTGCTCTTTAGCAATGTGCAGGAAGGGATACTCTACAAGAGTTTCAGTCTTAAAAGTGGCTTTAAGAATTCAAACAGAGAAAGTTCCCTCTGCATCAGATGGGCTGCACTTACTGCTGAGAGTTACACACCGTTTTTTGGTTTTTTTCTTTTTTGGTTTTTTTTTTTTTTTTTTTTTTGCATTAAAAAGGCAGGCAGGCGAGGAAACTGCAGAGCTGCTGAAGTGAGGACTGCAGCTTTCTCCTTACACAGAACACACACAGCATTTCTGGCAGTATCAGAACTCACTCTGAGCCTGTGAGGTAACAGTGACTCAGCCAGAGCAGCCCAGATAATTGTAAATTCATGAAAGCTGCAGAAAACAGAATCCTGTAGCTTTTTCTGTGTCCATACACTCTTATCTTTAAGCTCAGCTTAAGGCAGCAAGAGGAGAACACATTCCTTTTCCTCTCTTCTGCTTTCAGTTACTTTTTCTTTACTGGATTCTCACCAGCCAGAGGAGACAGTCATGATGATTTCAGTGACACCTCTGAAAATTACCAAATCAGAGTCCAAAATCAAGTTTGGATTGATAAATTGACTTATATTTTGCCTTATGGTTGATGCTTTCTCATTACCTTGCTGTTTTCTTTCACTAAATGAGTTTGGTGAGTCAGTGTTTTCCCCTGCTTGGACCAATGTGATATTGTTAGAGCCCTTGATCTGTTTTGTCCTCAGCCTCACATTTCTCTGCTTTCTGATTGTCTGTTTTTGTGTGCACTGTTGAGTTTTCTCACTCTTCTCTCATCATTGTCTTGGATATTGTCTTATTCCCTAAATTTCTTCATCTTCCTCTTTCCCCTTCTCATCTTCAGTGTCTGTAATGTTATTCAGTTAACAACCTGCTCCCCACTGTGCCAGAATTTCCACTTCTTAGGAAAAACAATGACTCCCTTCTGCAGAAAACCTTTGGTTTCATGAACACAGAAGATAAACCCTGCCTTCAGCACAGCACAGACACTTTCTTCTGCTGCTGTGGGGCAGCTGAGGTGATATCACATTACATATTACGATCTGCCTGAGGCTCCAGTGGTGAGCATACAATAAATATTTTGATTTCATTCTTTGGAGGCTTCCCCACACAATTCTACCAGCTGGAGCAGGACAAGAATAAGAATATGGACCATTCAAGGAGTGCTTTTTGCCCTCTTCTCTAGACAGAATGCCCTAGACAGAATGTCTAGAAAACCATTTTGCCTGCTGTGTTCAGGTTTCCCCTTGGAGAAAAGTAGCTGGTTTCCCAAATTAGTGTACCCAGCCAGGTGATCAGGAGACCAGAACTCAAGACTGGAAGGGAACATTTCCCCAGTCACAGTGTGCACACGTGAGCATATCTTTTAGAGGAAAACAGATTTGAACCTTGCCCTGTTTGTTTGGTGTTTTTTTTTTTTTTTTTTCTATTACAGCTGTAAAACATTACTAATACAAATGCTATTATTTCCTGAGATCAGCGAATCACCAGAACGCTTCAGTTGTTACAGAATTAGTTCAGAATTCTTTCTTTGGGCAAAAAAGCACAAATTAATTCCCTTTAAGTTTATTTAAAAAAAAAAAAAAGTATTTGTAGAATCAAAGAATGGCTAGGGTTGGAAGGGGGTGGAATATCATTTACCTGCAGGACCCTCTATTACAGCACAGCCAGGTGTTCTCATTTTTGCCACCAAAGTCATGCCCTTGTCAAATCCTCCAAGGGCAGGATGGCACTGTTGTCATGGCAATATCCAGAAGGAAGGAATGCAAATCTGGGTGTTCATGCACCACTGAGTTACACATTGCTGCACTTTGTTGCTGAGTGAAATCAGCTGCTAATTTAGCCAGGGAAGTGCAATAGTTGGGGATTCTGCTCCGTGTGCTGTGAATTATGGAGTGACATTTCTTGGAGTCTCACCCTGACCATGTTTGTGTTTAATTGGAATTCCCACAGGTGTGACTGCACTCAGACCACGCTGAAGTGCAAAATTTAATTATGGCTTAATGTGGCCGTGTTAGAAGTTTCTACATCTGTCAGACAACTTGTTTGCTTCCTTACTGCTTGTGCTGTTTTTAAAGCTTTCTAGATGGTCTCTGCTTTGCTGCAGGATAGATTCAGAATTTTAATATATATTTCATATCCCTAACAGAGAAAAGAAGTAGCATTTTATTGATACCAGCAGCGAAAGTGGCCTATATTGATCCAGTGGTACTTAGTATTTATATAATAATTTAAGAGACCTTGCTGTAGTTTATGAAGGAAATATTTATCAGAATCCTTAATTAAGGGCTGATGAAAATGAGGTGCCTGAGGCTCATAACACTTGTTCATAATATAAAAAAAAGTGGCCTCATTTAATTTCTCTTGAACTATAGTCCCTGCTCACTGCAATGTGCTGCATGAAATCTAATTATTTTCAATCTTGCTTTATATTACAGTGTACTATACTTAAAACTAGAGCCACATGAATTAATAAACATGGAGTTTTTATTTTCTGTTTGTCTATCATTCCCCATTCATTACAAACAGACTTATGAGAGTTTTCCCTGTACACACAATGTGTAACTGGTGGTGTTCTTGTATTGGCACACTGCAGTATCAGCACCTTACAGTAAGACTGGACAAATTATCCTTCTGATAAAGATTCTTCAGTTCTCTCTTTCATCACAATCCTGTTCAACAGATGTTGTGTAATCATTCATATAATGCAAGTTTTCCATGTACAGGCCAGGTACCAAACTCATAAAAAGCAATCTGGGCTCTTCCATAGATGGAATTAATTGCATGGATGGGGTGGATTAATTCCATTTTAAAATAAATATATTAAGTAGGTAGCTAGATAATTTCATGGCTGAAGCTTGATCAAAAAATTGTATATTTTGACTTTGATATTCTAATCACGTATATATGGACCTGATCAACAGAATTAACAAAATCAAATTCAGAGAGAGTAACAGTTCATTGAGAGGAATCTCATGCTGATATTAAACTGGGTGGATTTCTCTCAGGAAGAGCACAATTTTTTTCCTGAATTGTAGAAAGAGACAGAGAATATAGCTAAAAGAAAATATTTCAAATGGTTGGAGTGGAAGGCGACTGTGAATGTCTAGAATGAAAAGGGAGACTCTGGAGTAAGGAAATAATACAAAATATTTTTCACTCTCTTTACATCATTTATTACATCCTAAGGGTTCTGTTAAAATTTTATGCACAGGCTTCATCTCACTTCTACTCTTACTTAGAATATCTTCAAATACGTTCTTTTTTTTCCCCCTCAATTTTGTCCAAGGCAGAATTTATGTATTTTGTACATTTTTCTGAGATTTCTGGATGTCCTCCCCATCAGACACTGCAATCAGATTGGAGGAAATCTGGAAATTGGTGATTTTGCTTCTACAAATGCAGCCCAAAAAAAGAGAGAATCTCCAAATATTCCCTGTCAAAAGTTAGCTACAGTGAAAGTGCTGTAGGATTTTGAACTGAGATGGTTCCAAGGGAGGAACTGGAAAAGGCAGATCTCTTGTAGGTCCAGGCTGACACAAACTCATTTTTTGCTGCTCCTGAAGGAGGCAAGTTGAGTTTGTGTCAGACTAATCCTGTTCCTCCTTTCAGCTGTACATCAGAGATCATCTCCCCAGTCACCTCCTCCACCATTAAAAAAATTTCTTCATACAACCATATTAATGGAGAGGAAAATACTCAGGAAACTCATGGAAACTGCCTATTCCAATCCTCCCACAGTGGGTCTTCCAGAATCCCCTCTACCATGAGAAAATCCTTGGATATCTGATCAGATGTGCAATATCTTTATCCAATTTAAATTTCACAAATTTCCTTTTCTCCCCCCCTCCTTTTTTTTTTTTTTTTGTTTTTTTTTTTGTTTTTTGTTTGTTTTGTTTTTTTTTGTTTTTTTTTTTTGGTTGTTGTTGGTTTTTTTGTTTGGTTTTTGGGATTTTGTGTTTTGGGGTGTTGGTTGGTTTTTTTGGTGTGTTTTGTTATTGTTTGGGTTTGGGTTTGTTTGTTTTTTTTTTTTTTTTTGTTTGTTTCTCCTTTGTTCTTTATCAAACTATTTGGTTTGAATTGATTCTTATGTTCAGCTGAACAGAAACAGCTTGAAAGTATACATCATCATCATAGTAATAAATATATAATATAATAATAGTAATATAATATAGTAAAATAGAATAATAAAAGAATATAATAAAAAATAAAAAAATAATGCCACCACCCCTGGTGTCCCTGAGCATTTAATCTGCATACAATTTCTCAAAGTTTGCATTCTCAGAGCCCTTTTCACCCTTTTTTCTGCGTTTTCAGTGTTCCTGCTGGGAATTTTGGGTCCCAACAATGACACCACACCAGCTGCCTTCAGGCAGTGAAAAAATTTATCGTCAAAATGTTCGAGGCAATCCCTTTGCTCCCAGGCAGATGTTGCATCACAGGCAAACAATCCCCATTTCTGTTGGTTTTATCTTCCATGGACTGGTCACAGGGATGAAATAACAAGGAGTATGTAGATAGAAAAACCAAATTAAATGTATTTCTGTGGGTTTTGTCTGTCTGTGGTTACAATTGGTGTTGGTTAGATGAGACTGGCCCGAGGTTGTGTAAGGTGTGTCTGGTTAAACCTTCATGTTTGTCTTTATCTTAGAAGCTTTAACTGAACTGTAGAATATCTCCTGTTTCAATTCACATTGTGGAATTTGGCCAAAAATGGGCTTTTTTTATGGCCTGGAGCCAAGTTTCCAAGTTACCAAAACTAGCTGCTTCCTGAAGGATTATCACAGCTACACTGAGGAAGCTTCCTCTGTCCCAAAGGATCAGAGACATTCAAATCCCTGATCCTGTGCTAACCCAAGATCAGGTGGCAGGAATAACATGAACATGTCTAAGCTGCAGTGAAATTTCTGTGTTTGCAGCTTTCAGCAGATCCAGCATGCTGTGTCATGGTAATGTGGCTCACAGATGCCAGGCTGAACTCGCCTGAACAGCCCTGCACTCGGTGAAATTGTGTTTGAGCACATGGAAGCTCGGGAATTTCTCTGTCAGAAACTGGTATTTTGATACTTTGCATTTCACTTGAAAGCAGTGTTTGTTCTGAGTGCATGAGGGCTCCTTTGGAAGCTGCCACCTTGCTCGACACTTGGCGTTCTGATAGGAGTGCAAGACAAGCTTTTTGTGAGAGAAATTTTCTGCTCTAAGTGCTACTTCTGACTTCTAACAGAGCTCCAATCCAGTCCTGCTTAGAGATTCTGTCAGATGTGCTTTTAATGTGCTTTTTCACTTCCCTGCCCAAAAGTTCCTGGCAGGGATTTAGAAGGCACTTTTTCCCCATTCCAACTCTTCTCCCATTTTATATGCAACAGTAGGGTATGTAGTACCACTGTCACTGCTTTTTCAGAAATCTTCATGGTTCTGCAGATCCACTGGAGTCCTCCAGTAATAAAGGAAAAGCAACAGAGAAGAAGTAGGTGGGAATGCCTTGAACTGCATTTGAAATTAGGATTATTTTTCAAGAGAAAGCCTATTGGTGATAATTCCTATTCTGAAATATGCTGTTCTGTTAGTAAATTTGCATTGCTGGTTAATAGTTTTGGTATATTAATCACCTTTGTTATTATAAAAAAAAAACAACTTCTCTCATTGTGTCTCTTAGTTAAAATGAGAATTTAAATGAGAATTATATTCAAATTAAGAGTGAAAATGTTTAATCCTTGGAACAAGCTGCCAAGTTAAAAAGCAGATCCTCTAATTCCTGATAGTATTTATATGCAGGTTTTATATGTATTCAGGAAAACCTACGTTTTAGACACAACTGATGTTTCCTCATTGAGTTCAGAAGGGGCACAAGGGTGCAGCTCAAGTGTTGGTAACATATAAGTAATCAAAGTAAATTTTATAATTTCCTATGGCCTGTATATCCCTGAAGGCACAAGAACTACTATGCCTATTCCAAATACATTCATTCAGAATTATGTGGTTATAAATTGGTAAATAAAATATTCTGATCTCCTGTTGGTTTCTTTTGCAGAACTCAGCTTCATGTTCTGATTCTTTGTCACTCTCCATGGAACTTCCTTTTGTGACAAAGTGTTAAAAACCTAATTCTGATATATATTTTAAATGTATTTTAGTATTTATTTCATCACATATTCCTCTTAGTATTCATCCCACATAATGACACATTTCTACAGTTCAGCATTGTACTTAAGAACGTGTTGAATTTGAAACACTCCAAGTGTCCCAAAACAGATGAGAATGAACTTGAATTTCATGCAGAATCAGGATCATAATCATGTTTACATTAAATGAAGTTATGCTTTACCCTCTTCTGCTGTATAGGCATTAATCGTCCATGAAATCTTTCCGTTTCCCTCAGATATGAATTTGCCTAAGTGTCTTGCATCAATTCATGCTCTCACTGCTTCCTCATAAATTCAGGGTAATTTCTTTGATCAGTAATAGCTTTTTTCTGCAGCTCCTGCCTTTGGTTTAACCAACATCCATTACATTTTTAAAGGAACTGCTTGGCTGACCAATTTATTTTCATATCATTTACAGTCTTTTCATGTTTTTGAACTTGAGTTCATCCTTATCACTCACCTGCATTTAAAAATTTTCACCTGATGTGTGCTATATCATTTCTGACTGGAAAATGTTGCAACACCTTCAAGCTTGTTTGTATAAAACATGGACATTTGTGAATATTTTAAATTTTGCCACATATTTGATAACTGAAGGCTTACAACTTGTTTTGTAAAAACTTCTGTAGCCTAAAATGTATTTTTTTTTCACGGTTTGCATGAGTGGCATATTGTTTTGATTGCTTTTCTTTGCATTTACATAGTCTTTGAGAAATCAAAATGAAAATTGAGTATGACTAGCTGATGCCACCAGCTGAACCAGCTGCAATTTGGAAATGCTCTTGCTGGCAGTGCACATGTGAACATGACCTTTGATTTTTGCTGTAATCTATAGATACACATTTGAAAGCAGCAAGATTTAGAACTGTGGTTTCTCATTTGGGGAAGCAGTTGAGCAGTTCTTCTCTGGACATCTGTCTCTCAAGTATTAATTCCTACACGTCATCAAGAGAAGCCATTTAGACAAATGCATAAATTGGATGGAATATTCCTTTTCCACAAGTGCCATAACTCCAAGTGCCTCCTTGATGCAGTTATTTATAGAGAGCTCCCCACCACTTCTGCTTTTGCGTGAGCAGAAGGAAAAATAGAAATTAGTAATCACCCTCTTCAGTGTGGGGTTAAGAGTTTGCTCAGAGAGCAGGATTTCTAACAAAATCTCTTTGACTGTAAGTCAGAAGGAATAGAATTTGATGTTGCTGCAAAAAAAATTACTACAAGCCTTGCTACTTTCTGTTTCTCGTAAAGGATGTCCTCAGTGCCACTGTCACAAAGACACATGGTATATAATTCATAGATTTCTATGAAATAATTACATGCAGAATGTTTTCCTCCCATTTTAATTAGAGAGGTACTTCGTTAATCATCTGTGTACCTGGGCCTATGTGCAGCACAGTGCCCCTCCCAGCCCAGGTTTGTGGAGATTTGGAATTGGAAGGATGGCTCCAGTGCTGTCCCAGTACTTGTGATCAGCAAAAGCACCAGTGTGACTGTACAACCCTCAGAACATCTTTACTGCTGCCTGAGAATTCTCTTTTTTGTCTCCCATTTCCTTCCTGAGGCAGCTCTTGGGAAGGACATTGTAAAATATTCAGTGCCTGAGCAGCACAGGATTTATTCTGGCCACACTGCAAAGACACAGAAATCACTCAGCCAGCCTCAGAGAAATAATTTTGACCTGTTTTTCATCTTTCTACATAATTAAGATTAAGAAAAAAACTAAACTAATATATAGGAATGTTAAAAAGTTAGTTACTGGTTGTGTGATATGTGAAAATAAGCAGAAGTATGAAAATGAGAGATAGCCATCTTCATAATAAGTTAAAATAACAAAAATTATTGTGTAAGATTTCACCCAAGAAGGAGAAAAATATGAGAATAGTGATGAGGGACCAACCAAACAAACAAAAACAAATGACCAAAAAATGCCAATCACAAAAATAATGAGAAAGCTTCACCGGGTAGAACCAGTAAGGACCACAGATCATTCTGGGGGAAAAAACTCTGTATCTGGAGGGACACCACAAACACATCTGTAATATGAAGTTACAGGGTGTTAAAAATCAAGTTTATTGTAACTATTAATACCTTCTTGTCTGGTGTCTATTTTAGGAGCAATGAGCTCTGTGTGCATTTCTGATGGTCTAACCACACTCTCCTATAATTGTAATTAGTGTGTTGGATCCACTCCACACACGGGGTATCATTTTCATTTATATTTCATCTTTCACTTGGAAAGAGAATTTGGGTGACATTAATTGATGTTTTCAGAGACTTAGATTTACATTTCTTTTGAAAAACTTAGGCTTTAGAGAGACACTTTTAGAGAGATACTTTTGAGCTGAAACAATGACAAGCACAAAAAAAAGAGCGGAAGGTGGGATTTAAGTGTTCAGCTCAGTGAATTTTTGCTAAAAATCAAGTTCCTTATTTGGCAGAAGGCAGCATTGGTTCAGGTAAAGTTGCAGGAGCCCTTAATTCAGCTCATGCTTTTTATACAGATGCCTGCAATCTCCTTAGCAGATTTAACTACTCTGTGCCTCAATTTTCCTCTGTGAAATGTTTATTAGCTACACTCTGCATGCCTGCATATAATGTTTACAAATTAAAATAGAACAGATGCATATATATGCAAATACATTTATGCCAATCATGGATTTCAGCACAATTGCTGGAATTCAGTGACTGAGGGAATGTTCTGTGTATTTTTACAACAATCTTAATCTCTATTTTTACAAAATTTTTTAATTTTTTTTCTGTGTATTTTTTCATGGTACTGTGTATTGCAAAATTTGTATTAGAACAAGAGAATTTCATGTTGGACAGGGAAGAAAACACTCTTCACCTCGAAGATTTAAACACTGGAAAAGGGCTCCAAAAATTCAGGTTTTTGAATCTGAACTCAGACATTTCTTGTCCAACTTTGGGTAATTGGTTCCACTTTGGTGTAGAAGTAATGTTATACCTGCATTTAAAATATTCTCATTCTAATTCCTGAAAATCCTCTGCTTCACAATTTTTAAAGTGAGGCAATTCTTCTGTGGACACAGCACTGGAAGGAGGATGGAGGGAACCACAAAAACAAGGATTACTGCACCAAAATAACAAAGGCTAAACCAGAATGGTCAAGCTAAAGCAAGCAAGCACTGTGGACAGGTGCAAATGTGACATTTTTCTCAATTCCAGTTGAATTTTAATTCTGTTTGAAAAGATGGATTACATTTTTGCATGTGCTTTTATTTTAAAAGGTGGAGAAAAACAAATTTAAGAGTGTGTATATGATGGAAAAAAGCTAAAAAATCCCTTTTGCTTAAGAACCACATAAGAATTTTGGTTAGCTTAAGCATCGAAATGATGCTTCAGTTCAACAACCATTTTTATTTTAGCTAAATTTGATCAGCAATAAAATCACACCCCATCCACACTGGTGTTCACCATGCAAGGACTGTATGTAGAGTTCATCACTGAAATGTTTTTTCTCTCTGCTTGATCATCACCTGGCAGGGCTATTACAGGTTTTTGTGTCACAGGCATTGAAAATCTTGGCTCCCACTCGAGAACCTGAACAAGCAGCTCGAGCTAATCAATAGTGAAACATTTCAAATATCTATTTCTGCTCGCTGTAATAGCCATGGTAGTTGTAGGAAGAAAGTAAATCCTGACCTCTAAATGAGTGACCATAGATTTCACATTTGCACGATTCCACTAAAATGTATGTATTCATTAACTGAAGGAGAAAATGTGAGGATTTAATAGCAATAACATATCTTTAAAGATCTTTTCAACATCATCTAAATCCTGGCCAAATGATTTTGAAAGTCTGGAGTTTGATGGTAAAAATTTCATATGCTGCTACCCAAATTCAAAATACAACCATAAGATAAAAATTAAGTGAACTCATACAAGACTGTAATACTAATTATGTGCACTCTAATATTTAAATCTGTAGGCCTCCATGACTTCATACTATTTGTGCTGGAGATGGTTTGATACTTTCATAGTAAGACAAAAGTAGTATAAAATATAAGCATTTTGAATATGATTGCTAATTAGGCACAGCAAAACTTCAGGTGAAATACAACATTTGGGAATATATGTAGAAAGATGCAGATATAAATGCAAGTTTCAATTTAACATTCTTCCGTATCTTGGAGAAAATCATGCTGATAAAGCTGGAGATGGTGGATGATGTGGGAGAATTACTCCAGGATGAGACACTAAACAAATTGGAGCAACATATTTAAGCAGAAATATTCTAATTGCTTACTGCAGTTTTATGTTATTGGAAAGTGTCTGGTCATTTCAGCACCAGACTTAGCATATAAAATTTTATTGGAGGTTTTTATGCTGCTGGTGTTAAAAAGGAAGAGAATTTATTGAAACCAATGAAGTATACTCCTCTGGATGGCTTTTTCCCTCCTCATATACACCAATTTTACATCATTGTAATTCCTCAGGTGTCAGCAGGGTTAGTCTTGATTTCCACTGGGATAAACGAAGGAAAACTCATGACCTTTCCCTTCCTGTGTTTTTATATGGCTGCAGAATTCCTGCTATTTAAAAACCATGATGGAAGAAAATGGTGAAGGGCTTTTGGTTTATCACTTTATTTTCACATTAAAACATTTTCACATTTTATGGACTTTGCTGGGCTTTTTGTTCAGAGATTTGAGTATCTAAACCAGCTGACTTTGAACAGAGTCCCTCCTAGAGTAAGAAAAAATTTTAATATGCATGTTTTAGCATCATGCTGAAAATGCAGAATAGGTCTTTCAAGCTGTGGATGGTTTAGTTGCTTTGAAAAAAAAAAAGTTATATATTTAACTAAATTAATTCATTTGTGTCTTTTTGTATCAAGCTGTGATATGAATTTAATATTTAACAATAAGCATTGACAAACCTTGTTGGGTGCTGTCATGGATAGAAAGACACACTTTATTCCCAGGAGAGAAGTAGCAACACGCTTATTGATATAAAACAGTGATTTAACAAAGTTTATTAATAAATGTGGCTGTTTTAACAAGGTGTGATGGCAAGGCACACTTGGTTATTTACTGTTTAAAGGGCAGGGTGAGATAAAATGACCAGGGACACCCTGCCATTGAGTCATGAGGTTCAGAAAGGAATCCTTCCTTGGTTTTTTACACCTCAGTGAAAAGTTTGGGTTCAGCTGGATCCAAGCTTAGTCCCAGCCTTGTCCAGCTCTTCTGTCTAAAGAATTACATGTCCACCATCAATCCTTTATATTACTCAGCTAAGATTTCAGAGGTTTCATGAACAAGAATCTGTTGCAGCAAGGAATCTCTCAGCCTCCAGGAGTAACCTCAGCTCAAGGGCTGATCCTGGAGTGAATCCCAGCACTGTGCAGGACAGATCCAGGGGCTGTTCTGGGCTGTCCATTGGTTATGGAGGGAGATGATTCCCTCACAGTCACATTTGAGTACCAGCCTTGTTTCTATCACTGCACACTCCACCAGCCCTCAGCTGTTCAGCAATGTTTATGGCTCTTGGCTACAGACTCCTCCCAGAGTTCAACCTAAGCCAGATGCAGCCACCACCACCACTGCTGGCTGGTGCTTAAGCAGAAAAGTGTCTCTGCTGGCCAAACAGCGACAGAAAAGAATTGATACAAAACACACAAAAGTGGGTGAAAAAACAGAAAGAAAGAAGGAAGTTTATTATGGGACAAGCCTCTTTTATCCACTTTAGCAACCAGAGTATACATTTGTGTCAAACATACATTGGTCAAGAGATAGCTGTTTAATTAGTAATCAGAACACAATTGGTGAGTTTGCAAAAGCTACAGTATTAGTAATGGTTATAATTTTCAGCCACCTGCATTATCAATTCTGCATTCCAATCTGCTTTTCTCAAGGATGCAGCATTCCTCCTCCATGTGGGCAGTTAACATCCCTTTCTTTTCCCAGGCCTCAGTCGTACACAATAATTGGCTGAGTTTCAGAATCAGGGCTTGTGGGGCCCTTTTCCCCCACAGAAAAGGATGGGGGAAATCACCTTACAGAAAGTATTTCTATGAGAGTTCTTGTTTGTAAACACTCCCTCTTGCTGCATCTCACTTGCCTGCAAGCGTGGGGAACAAGGGGAAAGGCTCTTTGCAAAAGTGTTGCTTTCAGTGCGAGAACCACTTCTGCACACCTTATAAGCCACAAGGCAGCATACAGTGGAAGCACCTTACAGAAATAATTCTCTGGAGATGTCTGCCTTTCTCTACCATCCTTACAGGATTACAGTACTAGATTAGACAGGTGGATTGGATGTGTAGAAACCACTTCTGACTCAGGAATTGTTGGGGTTGGGATCAGCTGGCGCCTGACATCACACTGGTGTATTTCCTTGCAGTGATCCCTATTACGAATCCATTTTTGGCCACTGAGAAGAGAAAAATTGCTGAGCTAGACAGACCATCTTTAGTCCTTATTAACTTTTAGATAACAGAAATTTGCAAATATAGTTTGGACATTTAGCTGGGATTTCCAAAGAAGTGAAGTTTCAGTCAAACTAATTCTACCAGGAACCGATCCTTTTTCTTGACTGATGTTTCACTGGAACGCCTTGGATGAGAAAAGTAATATTTAAAGACTTATCTTCCAAAAGGCTTGTAGTTGCTGAGTTCAAATCTACTTGGAAATGAGCTGCATCTCATCAAATCCTTCTTCTGCAACATGTGAAGGAGATGTACTAAGTGTGCTGTGTGTAACAGCTCTCGTGTGCCTTTGTATGAACTGCACATTGAAACAGCAATCCCTGACTGCTAGTCTACAAAATTTCCATCTTTTCAAGGGAAAATTTCATCTTTAACCAGTCTTTTTTACTCAAGTGGCACTCCTCACTCTCACATTTAAAAAAAAAAACAACCCAGAAACTATCTAATTCTATGCAAAAAGTTTGCCATCTACAATGACACAATTCACAAATCAGCATCACCGCAGTGTAGAGATACTGCTCATTTATGATGTTGCACTGCACTCTGAAAATCTGCCTGCACATCTGTCTGTCCTCTGTAAAGAGAAAAATATTTCATGAGCTGTGCTCCTGAGCGTGTTGCCTGATCAAATTTAATCACAGCCATGACCCCGTGCTCCTGCTCCTGTCTCCCATTTGCACTCCCTCATTTCAGGCTGCCAGGACATATTCTCAGTAATGATCTTCCTTGAAAGGTGCATGGTATGCAGCATCATTGCTCCCCTAATAATATCATGTTTTTCTCTAACGTGTCTGTCTGCATGCAAGTCTTTGCCCATTTATTCTTTCCATCACTTTATTTGCTGTTAGCAACAACCTTCCTTCTCCCAATGGTGAGTATATTAAATGGGATTAATCCCTGATGGTCTGGCAGGGAATGCTTAAAATTTAACTTGTGAATGCTGTGTGTAAATGCATTCACACCCCCTATAGCTCTGCCTGCAGGACATCATCTTCCCCTCCTTCCTCCTGGTGTCCTGCAGTCAAGAGCATCAAACAGAACTGAAATGCAAATGTGGATCTGCAGTGCATTTGCATTTGCACTCTGCACTGGTCAGCAGAGCAGGGTTTGGCAGAAAAATCTGGCTGGGTCTGAACAAAACTCTCAGCTGGCAGCAATACCCTGTGAATATTGATGAACGAGTTACCTGTGCTGGTCAAGGGCATTTTTAGAGGAGTTTTTGTGGTGAAAGAAGAGTTTAGCACAATGAGTAAGATCAGAAGTGGATACACCTCAGACACAGCAAAGATCCACGAAGGAGTTGGAAACAGGACTGTTCAAACCTCCAGTGTAGATCAGACAAGGGCCAGGATGGAGATAAACAGATTTCCTGGGTCCATGGGCAGAGGGTGGGGTAGGGTTCTAGCTCAGGCTGGTCAGGAAAATAAAGACCCATAGCCACATTTATGGTGCTGGCAATGCTACTGTGAACTCCCTGGAATGCAGAAATGCAAAGAACAGACTTCAAACAATTTGCTTTTCATCGTTTTTGCTCTTTTCTGGCCTTAGGACATCTCAGGCAACTCTTTAGTTCTCATATCTGCATGATGAAGTTAATCTGGACACTTAGATTGCTCCCACCACTGTAACACACCATTAGCATAATTCAGGTTTATGGTTCTTCAGAAGAACATGAAAAGGATCCCAGCAAATGTGACACTGTTCCCTTGTTCACTTCAATGTGTGTTACATAAGCAGATTGCTTCTGGCAGCAGGTTAGCCAGCTTCCTAGTGCAAAACTAAAAACAGATTTTTACGTAGATCTGGGGAAACCTTTCCTTTCACTGAGCCATATTTAGGATTTAGTGTCAGAATAATTTTTTATTCGAAAAAAAATGGCGATGCATGTAGTTATTAAATGGTTCTCCCTCTTTTTTTTACATCTTTCCTCAAACTGTCAACATGCAGGAGATGAGAATAAACCCTTGACTTCAACCATTGGTGTATTGGTTTTAGAGCAAAGCATTTGTGTTGACAAGTAAAACCACATTGTGTCTCAGTGGAACATGTTCTTGCTTAAAAATAAGGTTAAGTCTATCAGCCTGAATCATCTCAAAGTCTTGCTGAGCTGCAAACACCCAGCTAGCTGAAATGCAAATGGGATCAAAGCACACGCTGGCCTAAGAGCCTGTCCATTATCAATTGCCATTTTGTCATCCTAATGCTCCTGAGGTGCATTGAATAATTTATCTTGCTGCTTTCTTTGTTTACCAGTGGAGCCCAGTGCATTTCATCCTTCCCTGTGGCCCCTGAGGACTCTCTCTGCCTGTTCTGATACCGTGCTGGGGCCAGACCACATTATCCACCACTTTAGCAGGCAGCTGGAATTATTGTGGAAGGAATCCAATTACACAGCCAAGAAGGGAATTTCTGTGTTGTCCCTGTATGAGCTCTGTGTAGACTCTCAGGGCACTACAACTTGTAATTCCCCCCAAAAAACTCAACACCCAAACACAGACTTCATCTTTTCCTTCTCAAGAATTCTGTTGTGGTTTGTTGGTGTATTTTACATCTGTGATGCTTTATTTGTTCAAAGGTACAGAGAAGCTTGTATAAGATTTGAGGGAAAAGTGAGAGAAAAAGTGTTGAGGCTGTAATTGTTTATTTTGAAAGTCAAATTTTTGCTTGCAAAACTGCTTTTTCAGAAGACAAGCATAATTTCCATGAAGAACAGCTCCGTTGTGGATGAGGTCAGGAGGTCCTGGCTATTCTCTTTTGGCACCAGATAAAGGTAAATTTTCTTCCAAGTTTTTCCAGATTTCTCACTAATGAATGTCTCCTGGAAAGCTCCTTGCAACACACAGTATAATTACTTACCTTTAATTTCTATACTTCTAAAGAAAACTGTTAATAAGACCATAAAACAATTGCCAATGTATTTTCTTCATTGTTGAATCATTATTCATGGATCATTTTGCAGTGACTGAGAATCCAGTTCTAGAGAATTCACCTTCTGACACTCTATCAACATTAAACAATTCTACAAACCAATTTTTTTACAGCCTTTGTGAGGGAGAAATATTCCAAGACAAATACTTGAATTTTCCTCACCCATTAAAATAATGTTACAGTGAAGTTGAAATGTCAGTGACTTGTTTGTGGGCAAAAATAAAAATATACTACATGTTTAAAGTGGATAAATTTGTTGTTCAAAAGGCAGTATGATCAATGTATCTCCCTGAGTATCATGCCTGGCACATCAGCCTAATCTGAATTTTATGTCTCAGTATTAGAAACCAAGCAACTTAGTTTGTGAAAAATTGAAAAGTTGGAAAGACAAAAGATACTCCTCTGCGTTGTTTATTAAATGTCAGATTTGTCATCGTATTTTGTCTTTGGCAGGGCTTTTCACATGTGCAAGATGAAAACAAATTAAGCAGCAGTAGTTTGTAAGACTTGTAAAAACAGCAAAAAAAGGTGCAACACAATAGAAAAATGCATATTGAAACAACCTGGTGATATATCTCTGTCATCCTTCAGGAATATGTGATGTTCAGAGCTTTATTGCTTAAAATAGTCATCAATTTCTGTCATTAGCTCCCTGGAACTCCCCTTCCCCACTTTTCTAAGCTGTCTCTCCATTGCTCTCACCTCTCTTTATCGCACCAAACTCTTGTAAAAGCCTTTTAGCCTCACTCACTGCCAGCCCTGGAGCTCTGCTGGAGCCAGGCCAGGTTTATACCAGCTGGGAATTCATCCTAATGGTCCTTTTGGTCTCTTTTGGGACCATTCACATTTGGCCAATTTGACTGGGAGACAACTGCATAATACCCCTAAAAATTCCCAGACCCTCCAGCGTTCCCTGATGGTGCCAGGGAACAATCCATTGTTTTCAGAAAGCCAAGCCAACGGTACTAAAATTCTGTAACTAGATGGAAAAGCCACAATTCCGGTGGATTAAATGCAAAATGGGCAATGGTCTGTTTCCCTCGGAGGCAAACATCATGGGTATCAAAAACCTGTTTCTGGAAGATGGAATCTCAGTAAATATCAAACACGTGGTTCTGCTCCTGCCTCTAACAGAGCACAGTAAATTGACTTATCCAGTAGTAAGCAGGAGGAGTCAGTGGAAACACAAAGAATTCACAGGGTAAAAAATCTCAGAGAACAGGAATTTTAAAGGATTAAAAAAAAAAAAAAAAAGAAAAAAAAAAAAAGAAAAAAAGAAAAAAACCCACCAACAAAAACTCCTGCGAAGTTCTAAATATCAATGGTTCTTACAGTAGATACTTGAAGTGCTCTCAATTATAACACATCCGTGAGATGGCAGTGGAAAAATTCGACTCCAGCAGCAGAGAGGAGCTGCAGCTGCAGTTGATAGTGAGGGATGGGAATACAGAGAGCACTTAGGTGATCAAGGCAGGACCTGCAATCAGTTTTGTGCTTCAAAGCAATAAAGCACAATCAGTGTGACAACAGGGCCCCATTGTTGGCTCTGGCTTTCTCTTGAAAGGACTTTTACAGGGGAAGGGCCCTGGAGAAGAGCAACCTTGTCCCCAAACCCTGGCACATTCTTCTGTGTGTTATTTCTTTTTTTTTCCTTCCCTTTTTTTTTGTTTTTTCCTTTCACTTTGTAGCTGAGATTTCCTCATTAAGATGCAGTTCTCCAATGTGGTTAAAATGCTCAAAGTTGTCTCACCTTGCTGATATTTTGTTCTGCCTTCACACCAGTGGTGCAGGTCGCAGAAATGTCTGGTTGCAGGTGCAATTCTCCAACCTGCAGCAGCATCGTGCTCCTTGGGAGGAGGCAGGGAAGCAGAAGACACAAATGCACTTCTGGGTTTTGGTTTTTGGCTTGAGCAATGCAAAGACACTGTTCAGTTCTTATAAGAACCAAATGTTGTTTTTTTTTTTCCTTCTCCAATCAGCAGTTTTTCTACCAAAACTCTCTTTCCCCTCATTGCTTCTGTGGTTTCCCCACTGTGCTTAAGTCTTAATATTTCTGGCAATCCTTACCTGTTTTTAGCTGATACAGTTTTTCAGAATAATACACCTCTGTCCTTTATAAATTGCATAATTTTAATTTCTAAAGCCTTTGGAATATGCATTTTCTTTTTCTGGAAGTGCCATCATTCAGAAGTCCCTTAGAACCACACTGTCTTTTAATAAATCTCCTGTCCCAAACAACCATCACTACCTGATTGGTACCAACCTTAAAGCTTTGACAGGTTTGCATTATTCCTGATTCCATTTTTGCAGGACACAGAGGCATCCCCAACATTTAAATTTGCTGTTACCCACTGCTGCAGCAAGAACCTGACAATGTTTGCCTGCGCTGTCTGGAGATGGCAAAGAGTTCTTCTTTACATTTTAGACAGTTCTTCTTTACATTTTAGAGAGCCTGAAGGATTCTAAAAGTCCTCATGCATTTGCATGAAAAAAATGTCTTTTAATAAGCAAGAAAAGCAAGGTTCAGCAGCTGCAGAGGTTCCTTTGTGGTTGTAAGTGCCCCACAAGCTCTGAAGGGGGAAGCTGAGGCAGTTTGCTCTGTTTGATGCATTGTGGTAATCAGGCAGCTCATCTTCTGACCTTCAGGGATCTGGCTCCATGTAAAAAGGAAAGTAAAAGTGATATAATTCTGTGCTGGGAGATGGTTTCATTGAAACCTGTGTGCCATGGTACAGAAGTATTAGAAGCCATGCAGGCCCAGAGGGCAGGATGGGTCAAAAATAGTAATATTCATACCCATATATATTGATATATTTTTGTATATCTCCAAATTCATCCAGCTGCACACAAAGATCCATCCTAAATAAAAGCAACAGATGACTAACAGTCTCTCCTTAGGATGGTAATCACATTGTACATAATTCAAACCGAAATTAAACCTCATTGTTAAAACCTTAGATTAAAAGCAGCATTTGGGAGGATACTCAAGGAGATCTCTGTGCCCTGGGCAATATTCTGGTCTCTGGACATCTGCTGTTTGTCACTGGATCTGGAGGCATTTCTTTTGACCTGGCACAGCCATCCTCAGTTTCTCCTTTGGATTTATTCCATATCTGTTTAATCATGGCTGAAAATCACTGATTTCAATTACAATGGTTTCAATCATCCTGCTCTGTGTGCCATTACAAGGACCAGACCTCAGAAATTCATATTTATAGACTGAAAATACAAAGACTTTGTTGCATTCACACTGAAAAGAAGTGTTGCTTTGAGCATTAAAAAAAAGGGAAAAGAAAGTATTTGCATTTAGAAAATTGTTTGACTTTTACCTTTAATCCATATATTAATATTTCCTCCTTTTCTCGTTCCTTTTTTTTTTTTTTTTTTTTTTTTGTCTTGCAAACTGTATCTAATTAATTTTTTTCCCTTGCAATTAGTTTTTTAGACTGTCAGGAAAAACTTGAATTTCCTTGGTTCAGCTAGGTTGGGTTAGGCTCAGCAAAATCATGATATCCTCAAAGTGAAGAACATATGCCACTGATATTTGCATACATTATTTGCACAGCTGGGCAGTTTGCATCAGTCTCCTTGCAATGTGCACCTGAGCCTTTGTGGGGACTGAAGAAAAATTGAAATTCCTCAGGAATGTTTGGTGCACCATAGATCAGTTAGAGGTCATCACGTTATTTAGTGTTTTATGGTGAATAAATCAGGTGCTCACTTCCAAATCTGCCTTTATGTGAGCTATAACACATCGAGTTCTTTATGGAAAAGGAATTTTTATGAACTGAAACTGAACCACATTATCCTGTAAAGTAATGGGGCAGCGACACATGTAATGAATAGGACATCACTCACTTTTTTTGTATTCTCTGCATCAGAGTGAGAGCACAAAAAACCTGAATCAAGTAATATTTCACCCAGTGTAAAAACACAGGGCACTTGAGGCAGCGAGCTGGGAGTTTTCATATTTAGTTTAAACATCTACATTAAGATGATTGTTTTGATTCTCCATAAAAGGGGTGTCTCCCTTTAACATTCTAAATAAAAACAATCTAGCAATAAAGCAAGATATGCCCAAAAAAATGTACATTGGACCAAGATAGGCAGGTAAAATAGGTATTTATTGTCCTTCAGAGGAATTCCTTGTGGATGAGTGTTGAAATGGTGAGGTTTTCACCATTTAGTCTTCACAGCACCTGGACAAGATCCTTTGAATCTTGGTTTACAACTCAAGCTACACCACTAGCTAAATGCAGAGCAGCATGTGGATTATGAAAAGTCTCTGCAAAATTATTTACTTATTTCTTAGAAGTTGTCTCATTATTTTCCAGATGAAATAGGTAAGATAGATGAGAAGAATTCTCTTTATTTTCATAACTGGTTATAGCTTTTTACTCCTGAGTTTATTTATTTTCCTTTTGCTTTATGGTAAAAAAATATATAAATGAGGGAATTTTAATTCTTATGAGAAATATAACTTTCTGTAGAGCCAGTGATTCTCTACTGAGTGAGATTTAAAATACTTTTTTGATTGATTCCTTAATAAATTTTGGTATGTATTGAAAGAAGGCTACAAATGATTGGACTAATTTTCATGTGCCCATTCCAGCCTCTTATCCTTGAAGAGAATGAACATGCAATTACCTTCATTAGCAATATAACAGCTGATTGTTGCTTCAAATATGAATTTTGTTGCCATTTCCCTCAATGTGCAGCTCTCAAGTGGCAGGAAGTTCACGCTCTAAACGTATCTAATGAAAACTTTCATTTTCCAGCTTCCTCAGAAAAATTTCCAACCCTGCTCCCTTCACATTCAAATAATTAAGAAGTCAGAGATGATTTTTTTTTTTCACTGTGCAGTGTAAAAGCAGCTCCAGACAAAGGGGATGATTCACTTACCTTAAAATTCAGGTGTGTGAAATTTAGGTGTCTCATCTCAAGTAACTGTCTGGCTATCCTGTCAAGGGACTGCAAACAGATAAATTTCAGGAGGCCAATACATCTTATCAGGGCTGAAAAACATCCCAGGCTGGGCTTATTTCTCACTCCACTCACTCGAGGTGCCAAGGCACCCAGATAGACTCTGTGTTTAACTGGGTTTAAGTTATGTGATATTAGAAAACTCTAAATCTTTTGCTTTCAAGCATTTAGCAGGTAATACCTGAGGAAGGATGTTTGGATTGGTTTTTCAGCTTTACTGCCGTGTCAATGTTGGGGTTTAAAGCAAACAAGGAAGATATTTTATAGATCAAATATTACCTTCACTATAGGCCCTAACTAGAGGCATGGTGAAAAACAGATTAGAAGTAAATGTTTTGGTCTTTTTTTTATTGCCTAAATTTAAAACAAAATATTAAAGTTATTTTAGTTTCAAATAGGTTTAAATCATCATCACTGGTGAAATATCATATCATTGCTGAAAAGAAAGAACAAAAGACCTTTAAATTTAAGTTTTTAGATTTGAAGTGTCTTATTTTTTTCCATTGTTTTGTTTTCCAGTTTTTACAAATCCATCTATTAATATTATCTGTTCTTCCATTATGTCCCATGGGAGATTCAGAATATAATCACATTTTGTCAGACTCTTAGAGAAAGTGGAAGCATGGAAGGGTTAAAAAAAAAAATTGAGAGAAACAGTGAATACAATAGAAATTCATTGCTCTGTTTTGTTATAAAATATTTTAGTGATTTGAGTCATTATTACTGCTACAACTGTTTTGCTTGTAACTGTTTGTGAACTAATGTTTTCAGCATCATTTCTGCTCATTCCCAAAACAATCCAAAACTGGGGCATAAAGAACCTCAAACAATGAATATAAATATTGTAAAAGTGAATTAATAAAACAAAAAAACCTGCAATAAATTCAAATTCATAGCAAATACATTTTGCTGAACTGGTTACTGATATTTTTTCTTAGTGGATACTCTTTGTTTTTTTTTTTAATTTTTTTATTTGAGGTCACAGTGCATGGCTCAGCAGCAAGGTCCTGATTTACATGTCTTGGTGTTTTTTTAATTTCTCCAGTCCAGTTATAGTTAAAAACTCAAGCAAATGAGTATGGATAGAGCTTTCCACATAAGGAACACCTGTACAAAAGTGGTGGGAAGCTTTGCTGTTCAGACAATATTTGTGGCTTTCCTGAGAAATTTGGTGAGATGAATTACAAGAAAGAAACTAAAGAGCAGCTGGCCTTGCAACAGAGAATGTGTTTGAACCTGATTTGCCAAAAGCATTAAAGACTTCTAAAAAAAAAATGTGAGGATTACTAGAGACAAAGGACATCAGCTGTCTCTGGCAGATACATTAAAGTCCGTGAAAAAGCTAAAAAAAATGGGGTTTTGCCTAAATAGGAGCTTAAAAACTCATGGGCTGAAGAGCAGGGGAAGACAGGGCTGAAAAATAATGTAATTAATAATGTTACAAATAACTCACCTGTGAAAGGTGTAGAGATGATTTGACATAACCTGTAGGCTTTGGTGATGAAGTCACACCTCAGATGACACAATCTGTCACAATATTTGTACTCTGGATCACTGTAGGAACCTCCAACAGTGGCTAAATCCAAGATTCCCTGCCCTCCTCCTTTGAGGACCAGGAGTTAAATGGACTATATGGTTTTCCTCCACTAATTGAGTCCAAGTTGTGAGTGTCACTGGCCCTTAGCTGGCTGTAAAATACACATCAATCCCCCCTGACAGTGATTTTTGGTTGTATTTCCTTGGTCACCTCTATCTGTGACATGAGAATTCACAGTTCAGTGAGGCCACCTCTACTGCAGAAGTGTTTAATCCCCAAACTCCAGCTGCTTGAGCAGCCTGAATTTTGCTGTAGTTTAATACTCCTGGAGGAGATTTGCTAGAGGATTATGTGCAGTTGTCAGAAAGTATGGTAAACAAGAAAAAAGTGTGGTTGTGTTCCCAGTAAAACAGGAAAAGAGACCATTTTTAGGATCCCACTGTAAAGGGATCTGACTGTTGTGAGAGTCACTGCAAAATCTGTTAGAGGCAAAGAAAGTCTTCATCAAATTCCTTGATTTGAGCTGATGAAAAACAGGAATCATTTTTCAGACATGGCCCTAAAAGTATTAAAGGTATTTATTAAATTATTTTCTAGCCAGAATAGAAAAATTAAATTATTTTCTGGTCAAGTCAGTCTACTTGTGAAGAAAATTAACTTTATCCCAACCAAAATCAACACACCCCATTTGACAAACTATTCCTCCTAACAGCGTATCAGACCTTTAGATTAATATTCTGCGTTTGGTTTAAGATTTTGTCTGTGGTTTAGAGGATTGTCCTGATTTATCAAACCTCATCTGTCTTTATGCAACCTCCAAAATTTCAGTCTGAGAGGAAAGAGAGCTATACATTGAAAAGAGCATTGGCAGATTGATGGAGGCACACAGAGAAGATTTCATGAGCAGCCTCAGGGAGCACAACTTGGTGTAACTTCTGTTTTATTGGGGCCTGGAGGAAGTGCAAATTGCAGCAACTTGTATCCCTGTGATGTTACCCATTGTGTCCAGATATAGTTCCAGCCCTTTAATGTGGTGATGGCTGTTCCATGCAGAATTGTGAGTGCTGATGGTGTGGCACCACACCCAAAGGCAGAGTTGAGCAAACATCTGTGCTGCTCTCACCATGATCTGCTCTCCTGCATCCCCAGGCAGCTCCAGACCTCAGCACCTGGGATGCAGGAACATTTCTGACTCGGGAGTGTCTGAAACAGAGCTGCAGCAAACCTTAGGTCACTGTGGTTTCTATAAATTTGAGTCCTGAGATATGGTTTCATAGGAACTATTGTCATTCTGACAGTGCTTCCACCAGAAGATGTCTCCCACTCCCTGGATCTTCCTTAGCTCTGCTTCTCTGTGGCTTTCTGATGACCTGCCAGAAATGTCTCCATTTGCTCCACCTTCAGCATTTGATCTCCACTGGATCATTCCATGAAGTCACTAGCATGAGAGAAAAAAACAATCCAACTTCTTTTTTTTGTTGTTTTTCCGCTGGATTTAGTTTCTGTTAAATTAGTGACAAAAACAGCTTATAAGAGGTTCTGTGCATAGCAATGAGGATGAGTGGGGAGAGGGATGGGTGAGAAGGAATTTCAGTTGTAAATGGAGTTATTACATAGCTCATCATGTTGTACTGAATAACATTCCTAATGCCATCCACTTCTTGCAGTCAATAGTACTCAGGTTATAACTTTTTTTTTTCTTTCTTTCTTTCTTTTTTTTTTTTTTTTTTTTTGGCAAGGTGAGACTGCTTCTGCCTGGGTAGGGCAGCAAGAGTTGATAACTGCAGGCAGCAAAACACAAGAAGGAGGCAAAACCCACCAAAGTGATGGCCACAGAGGTCTGAAATACCTCAACTCAATGCTGACTGGTAGGTTAAATTTATCAGTTTAGTTACAACAGCACATGTTTGAGTTCAGTTTACAAATATTTCTGAATATTTGTATATTCAGATGGAATGGCTTAGTAGAGGCTGATCAGCAAATAACCCCCACACTGTTACTTGGGAGTGAGCTGCTTGTTAGAACCTGGGTTGGTTATTTCTGCTTTTCACTGCTGCTCCTCTGAACATATTAAAGATATTTCCTTTGAAATGTTAGGTCCAAATGCCAGATTTTGAATTTAACTGCATTTCACATCAGGGACCTTAGTCAAGGTTCTCAGTTCTGTTTTTAAACCATTACTTAACTTTACAACTCATAACCTAACAAGGAATCTAGAGATCATCTTTTGGGATAGATATTCTGCCCTGCTGCTCTTTAAATACTGATGTGTTTTAAAAGTTTTTTGTGCTTTTTTATAGGTAAAATAAGATACAGAAACAATGCTTAAATTCAGTAATGCAAGTTGGAAATAATGCCGTATTTTGGCTTTCAAACATCTACCAGCAGAGAACTTCTCTCTGTTGTATTTTATATTTTTAGCTGTCAACATCAGACTCAGTGTCAGTGCCAGGCAAACTGTGACACTAACTAGACTTTTAAGTGTGATCTGTAATCCAACGTAAGAAATTCTAAGCTGAGATTTCACACTGAATTATAGCTTTATCTGTACATCTATCACTTAGGAAGAAAAAGAGCCTGTAATGTTTTATTTCAGTAAACTTTGAAGTGATAGCTTTCAACAATTCTGGAACAAATCCACTCAGTGCTTAGTACCCAGTGAGGAACAAAAAGTTTGCTTGGTGAATATTTCTAAAGTTCTTGGTCTACATCTTGTGTTATTTAAGAAATATTTTTAAGTTAATGATGCTTGGAGAATCTTTTAAGCAGGATGCTCTTGGAGGGTGTTTTTGGAGGTACTTTCATCCTACACTGCCATGCCTTGAGGGATCTGGCAGCAGAACAATAGCAGGAAAAAACAACAATTTATAAACAAGGGGGATGCTTTCATCAGGGAAATTAGGACGTGTTTTTCACTCTTCTCTACACATTTGGGGCTGCTTTCAACGCCATCTTTATTCACACAGGCACTATCAAGGCAGATGAAGAATGTTGGTTACTTTACTTTCTAAGCTTATAGATAACTGTTTCAAAACAGGAAGATGAAATAAAGTTCTGCTCTTTTTTCCAGCATTGGAAAAATGACACCTCTGCCTAGTTCTTAATGCTGTTCTTGACGAGGCACCACATTTCATGGGCTTCTTTGACTGCCTGGTTTAGAAAACTTCAAAGTTTGGCATCATGTATACATGGTTTATGCTGTTGTTCTATAGATGCATTATTCATAACTACATAAAACATTTGTGCCACTTTTTTTCATGATTCACTCAGTTTTATGATGTCTTTTTGTTGCTCCTCACCTTCATTCTGACTTTTGGTTACCAGAACAAGATTACAAGCACCTGTGTGTAAATATTTATTTTTCTATTCTTTGTTTTTAAGAAGAGTTTGTTTGGCTCAACAAAATCAGCTTCAGCACTGTCTCCTGGGGGACACCTTGTGTGCCTGTTGGCTTTTCCCTGTTCCTAGCTTAAATATTTTTTTCTATGACTTTGAGTGGGTACATTTGGATTGAATGTTACCCTTATTTTCAGTACAAGCTCTTCAAATCCAAGGAAGTTTCCCAATTAATAGAAATGTAAGCCTTAATGAGCTGAGTGCTTCCAAGTTTCACCAGGTAATAGCTGTGGGACAAGATTTACAAGATAATGCTTCAGTTATCTGCTGGCTGTGGTGTGCTGCTTAAACTTCCTAAGTGGTATTTCAGAAGATCAGCTCGTTTTTCTCTGGCAGATTGCATAGATTTCAGAGTTTTGTCTGTCTCTATTTTAGGAAGTGTACAGCTTGTTTTAGGAGCTGCTCCAAAATAGTATTTACTCATGCATATGTTTACCTGTCTGCTGAGTGTTTTCCAGTGTTGTTCAGTAGCTTTGGTACTTAAAATAATGCAGGTAAAGCTGATGTCTGGGGGATTAACTAATTCTTCACATAATTTGCCTTCACAGGTATAAGGTTAAAAAATTTCAGTGCTAAGCAACAAGAATTACAATTAGCTCTGTTGGTTGAGGGCTTCTCTAACATCCAGTGTATGATTAGTTTTTGTGTTATTTTCCTGGCTAGCTCTAATGAATGATAATATGGCCTTGCAGATTTAAGAACTGTGGAAAAGAAAAAGAGGAAAGAGAATTTCAATTCAGTGTTTCACTTTAAAATCTGTTGCTTATGCATAGATTCAGCATTACCTGTGGGTTTGGTGTGATGTACTGGGTACACAGAAGGTGCAGAGGTGATCATTTAGTGTGCAATTTGAATATGAAATCGGAATTCTGATAGTCTGGCCTGATAAATCATTTTCATGA
Source organism: Malurus cyaneus samueli (assembly GCA_009741485.1). Lineage (NCBI taxonomy): Eukaryota > Metazoa > Chordata > Aves > Passeriformes > Maluridae > Malurus > Malurus cyaneus. The sequence goes on along the minus strand of CM019217.1, from coordinate 4,567,871 downwards.
TGTATTCTTAACCTCTTTTAGTGAGAAATAGGCACATGTAGGATGTAATTAACCCTCCTGCTCACATCCAGGCTGGGTGTGCATCACATAAATACAGCATAGATGGAAAGAACATGCTAAAATACCACCAGGATCAGCTGTTTCTTTATGCTGATTATATGTGGCAGGTAGTTGATTCATGTACATTCATGTACATTAATGTGTATTCATTTAGATAATTTTCATTTCAGGTTCTTGGATAAATTTTGGCAAGTCAAATTCCACTGTTTCTAATGAGGTTTTTATTATAAAGGGTGCAGTGGGACAAAATGCACCCCAGAATTTTGTCCTACAAATAAACATTTAAGCTCCTGGTGAGTTCTATAATACACAACTTGGATGTGTTGTAATCTAAAAGAAAAGTAATTTCCATAGTCAACAGGTTGGGTTGCAAAATAAATTGTGTAATTGTGTTCCTCATCCAGAAATAGAGCAAGAGTGACTTTGTTCTTTTGTTTCAAACAGATTTAAGTCACCAGATCCTCAGAATCTCTTGATTCCATATTTTTTAACTCCAGTGGGAGCTTAAACAAGAATTCCACAAGTAGGTATTTAGAGGAAAATGCCTCATTTGAGCTGGTTTAATCTTTAAAGGATGTCACACACCATACTGAGATTTAACTGCCTCATTCCAAATTCGCAGAAAATGTGTATTCCTGGTAACTGGCTAATCAACACTTCTAAATACCAGGGTATTTTGCTAATGTTCTGGAACACAATTTTTAATGAATTAATTGAATTCCACATCCATCCTTTTGTAAAGGGCTCCTTTGCATATGCAAATGAGAATCTATGGAGATTCAAAACAAAATAAGGAAAATCCACTCTCCTTCTGAATAAACATCCTCCTACCCCAAATATTTACGCCCTCTATAGGAGGTTAAATTTTTAAGAATATGGAATCTTGCAGACTTATAAATATCTTTTTTATGAAAATACATTCTAGTAGAAAATGTGTGGAATCTAGCAGAAGAAGTGTCAAAATAAAAACCTAGTAATTCCCATTCTGTCACTACGAGTTGCCAGTCCAAGACAGTTCAGCATCTGAGATATGGATAGCATCAAATCTTGTCTTCTAAGTTTTTTTTTCCTTAGTCAATGCTTTAAAATATAAATAAACACAAATTATTTCAACGATGACATTGACTGTTGCTGTGATCACAGCACATCCACCTTCCTACCTCAGCCTGTGGGATCCAGAGACAGTACATCAAAGAACTTTTATTCTCCGAGGGAAGAAAATGTGAAAATTCTTATGTTTTGTGGATGTTCATTGTCAGTAAAAATACCTTTAATATGAACAGAAATACACTGTCAGACTGGGGCTATGGCATAGCCTCTTCTAAGCAGACAAAATGTTTTTATGTTGGAAAAGGACTGTTCAATAACTATTTCAGAAAAGCCTGTTCCTCTTGCAAGACACAAATGTGAGTTTTGCAGATCAGTAGACTGATAGGATGGCACAGACATGAGCACTTAAACATAGGTACATGCACAAAAAATCCTACACTTTCCATGCAGCTGTGATTAGAAACGATGAATGTTGGTCTAAACACCACGGATCTCATTGGGAAAACGTTCTGATTCTACAAATACTTGTGGAAGTGAAAGAAAACATGTTAGAAAATCTCAAGTTCAAACTGGTCTTATTGGTTGTTTTTTCTCAGTATCAGTCAGGAAGCTTATTGTGGTTTGGGTTCAGTCTGTAGATCCAGCAGGATTTAAAATCACTGACCTATTCAGGTTGGAAAAACCCTCCAAAAGTTCACCCAAGCACTGCCAAGGCCACCACTAAACCACATCCCCTAACACCACTTGTACACTTCTTTTTTTAACATTTGCAGCAATGGTTATTCCACCACTGCCTTAGGCAGCCTCTTCCAGCACCTCACCACCCTTTCTGTGCAGAATTTCTCCCAGATATCCACTCCAAACCTCTCCTGGCACAACTTGAGGCCATTTCTTTTTGTTTTATCACTTCTTACCTGGATAAAGACACCAACCCCTACCTGGCTACAACCTCCTTTTGGTGTCTCTGTGTAGATGTCCACATGTGAATTGGACACCTAAACTCCCATCACAGTCAAAATCACCAGATCCTCACAATCCCTTGATTCCATCTCCTTTGACTCCAATGAGAGCACAGACAAATATTTCATAAGCAGATATTTATATGAAAATACTTATGAGATTTTCATGTAAAATGAAAGTCTCATTTCATATGGTTTAATCTTTAAAGGATATCGCACACCATGCTGAGATTTAAATTCCGAATTCACAGAAAAATATGCTCCCCTGTTAACTGCATAATCAACACTTCTAAATATCAGAGTATTTTGCTAATGTTCTGGAACACAATTTTAAATGAATTAATTAAATTCCACATCCATCATTGTGTAAAGGGCTGCTCTCTGTCATTTTGAAGCCATTCCTCCTTGTCCTGTAACTAAATTCTCTTTAAAAAGCCTCTCTCCCTCTTTCCTGTAGGCTCTTGTCAGGCACTGGAATGCTGCAATGAGGTCACCCCCGTTCTCCTCTCTTTGCTTTTTAATTTAGAGAACATTCTTGGCAGTTTTGGATCAGAATTATAAACCAAAAGTTAACTATTGTGAATTTACTTCTCTCTGTGATGTCAGTGCCTTTCTGAGGGGAAATGCACACAGCAACACATTCAGGTTGCTCTTCATTCCACACAGATGTGGGTACATAAGGAGGCACATGGACATTTTTATAGGGAAGATAAACAGCCTCTGTATCAAAAACTTACTAAATATAGACATAGTGAAGTTCTTCTTAACCCAAGCTAATGGAGAAAAATGTATTTAGAAAGATTTCTATAAAATGTAAGTTAAATACTTAACATTAAGTGTGCTTGATGTTGCATTAATGTTTTAAAGATTGGTGTTTTCTGACTGTCAGTCAAAAAAAAAGAGGAGAACATGGATAATCCCCTAGAGATCGAGGCTGAGTGGCTGGGAAGCTGCCTGGCAAAAAAGAACCTGTAGGTACTGGTCATCAGTGGCTGAGCACGTGCCCAGGTGGCCAAGAAAGTGGCCAGCAATGGTGTGGCCACAGGACCTGGGCAGTGATTGCCCCCAGTGCTGGGCACTGCTGTGGTCACTCCTCCAGTCCTGTGTCCAGTTTGGGGTCCCTCACTCTGAGATAGACATTGAGGGGCTGGAGAGTGTCCAGGGATGGGAATGGAGCTGGGGAAGGGTCTGGAGCTCCAGGAGGGGCTGAGGGAGCTGGGAAAGGGGCTCAGCCTGGAGAAAAGGGGGATCAGGGGGAACCTTGTGGCTCTGCACAACTCCCTGACAGGAACATCCAGGAAAGAGAGCAACTGAGATTGGGTTGAGTGTCCAGATCTATTCCCTTCTCTGGACATGCTCCAGCACCTCGATATCTCTCATGAACCGCAGACTGTAAGATCAGGAAGGTTCCTGCACTGCTGGTGTCTCTGGCTCACTCACACAGTTCTCTAAGAATCCCAGCTCTCTAACACTGCAGCATTTATTGTCTTCTCATCTACTCACAAAAACGGGACTGTTCATCCTCTTAAACTGCCAAAAATATTACTGGCTTTGGCCACTGGGTATTCATCCAGGTGATTTCGTCAAGACTATGTCTGTTAGAAAAGGACACAGACAACTCAGGACAGCTCATTTGGATTTGGAGTCAGGAGAGGGCACAGACATGGATCTTGGATAACCATGACTGTTGAATAACTCTGAATAACCAAAGAGCAGTCCCAAGGATGGCTGATTTCCTATTACAGATGTAGGCATTATGCATGACTGATCAAACAGAGCAGAATGGGAAACATTGTTTACCACCTTGAAGCTAAATAATCCAAGCCACGATTCTTGCTTTGATATGTATTTAATCCCTCTGTTGCACAATGCATCATGCATATTCTAATGGCTTTCATCTTCTCTTACACCATTTTAAAGCTGTAAATTAATCTACCTATATAATCAGCACACACACAAATTTCAGGCTGTGGTATCCACATCTGCACAGTTCATGGGGTTTTCTCTTTCAGACACATGTTTGGGTGTTTTCCACTTTGTGTGTCCTTTCCTCAGTGCCACATGTATCTTTTCTGCCCAGTGCCCTGTAAATCTTACAAAGCCCTGCACAAGTTTTTTGGTGTTTTTCAGATGCTCACCTGGTTAGTCTGAAGTGCAGCTCCTTCTCAGTTGCTGTGCTAAACTCATTATTTCAGGCACACAGCTATGACAATTAAACTTCTGTTTAATTCTGTTAAGCTTCCATGGTACTCATTTCTCCTGTGTGCCGTTCCTTTCCTCTGTGTCCATCAACTACTTAAATTAGAGTAATTATTTTTGTTTGGCTTTTGAGCCACGCTTCACCAACCAGAGGTCTCTTTCTCTTTGAGCTCTATAACATTTTGTCAAAAAAACCCCACAGAATAACCAAGAATGATGGCTTATAATTATAACATTTCAAAGCAAACAGAATTAATCAGTATTCAGCTCTTAATTGCTGTCCCTGCATTAAAACTGCCCACTGTCATTTATACTTCCCTAAAGATTTCAGTTCTAGTACTGTTTTACGTTTCTTCTGGATCACGGACCAAGGAGCTGCACATCCCAATTATGTGAGGAATTATATGTTCAAATTTCCTTGTATCAGCAGCTCTGCAGTTGACTTATTTTACAGCACTGGGTTGTAAGACAGACAAGCAAATGACAAGGGAACAATGTACAAGAGACTCGTATTCAGTTTAGTCCTCAAGCGTGAGATTATCCTACAGACATTACTGAGGAGAAATCATTGTGTAATGAATGTCTCTGGATCCACTCACGTATAATGTTTCTACATAATCTTGCTAATAAGTACATGAGGCTCCCTTTTAAAATATTTACATTTTTAAAATCAAATATGTCTGCCGAGGGACTTGTTTGAAAAGTCATTGCTTCGGTGACTGGAGAGGTTTTCTTGTTTCAAAGTGAATGCAGTCATGGTCAGTTTATTAATTTCAGTGCTAACACTGTTGTTTAACTTCTTTTCATTTTTTTTTACCCATTTCTGATCTTGTAAACCAGGTTTACAAGAAAGACTGTGTTTTACTAAAGTAAAAAAAAAGCAAATTCTGGTTAAATATCAGACTCTGTTTCATGATTATTTAGCAGCTGCTGTATACACTTGTCTCAGTGCATTAATCAAGATAGGAACTGTTAATAAACTGGTTGAGAACTATCAAAAATTCCATGTGGGGATGGTAGGGAGAGAATCATACCCAGAGTACAAGCCCAATGATTGAGATTGTTGTGATGATATGGGTGGAAAACGCAAAAGAGGTGGGACAATACTTCAGTTGTTTTAGAAAATACAGAAAGTCAGTGTCAAGGAAGAAAAAGATGGAAGTCGGGGCCAAAATACTAAAAATATCCTTCAAATACTAAAAATATGAGAAAGAAGCAGAGGATCTACTGGCAGAAGAGGGAACTGGAGCAAATATCCTAGTACAAGCAGGAATATCAAAAGAAGCAGAAAAAGGAGTGTGTACAATCAAGATGGAAATGCAATACTATTATTCAGATAAAAATGTTCATATCTGTATGTAAGGAATTAAGAAATGGCTTTTCTGAGCTTTTACAGAGAGAAGAGTGTGAAAGCCTGTGCAAGGCAGTGCAGAATCAAAGCAAACCCCCTCCAAGAGCTGTGGAATAAAACCCTGAAAATTAAATACATCCAACACCAAGCCCAGGGGTGTGGCTCCCTGCAAACTGCACTTTGTACAACTCACATTAATCCCCAACCAGCACAAAACCAGAGCTAACACAAAATAAATGCACCAGCACCCTCTTTTTTTTTTTTTTTTTTTTTTTTTTTTTTTTTTTTTTTTTCCCTACCACTGAGCCAAGCACTAAAAATTCAGAGCAGCCCTGAGTGATAAACATCTCTCCCTCTATAAATGACTGGCCCGTTGCTAATGGCAACAACTCTGTTCCTAAAGTTAGCTGAGCTCTTACAGTGGCAAATTCAGTGTCCTCACGTAACTTGCAGGATTCAGTTCATCAGTTTTGCCATCTCCTGCAGCCATACAACTGCATTTAAGCATGAACTTTTCCTTTTGCTTTGCATGATGTTTATCAATTTAAATGCAGTTCAAGTTACAGCCTGAGTTATAGGGTCCTGAATATGAAAGTGGAATCAATATTTAGCCTTGCTGCTGTGTGATGCCATTTTATCCCAAATGAACATTGGTTTGGGGTGGTTTTTTTTTTTTTGTTTGTTTGTTTGTTTTTATTGTTGTGTTTGTTTTGTTTTGTTTTGGGTTTTTGGGGTTTTTTTTTGTGGGTTTTTTTTTTTTGTTTGTTTTGGTTTTTTGGGTTTTTGGGGGTTTTTTGTGGGTTTTTTTTTTGGTTTTATTTGTTTTTTTTTTTTTTTTTCCATTTAAATAATTCCCTAAAATACTGTGCGACAGATCCTTTAATTCCAGATACAGATGGATGGAAGTAATTCATCCAAATTATGGGACGCAGCTAAAAGAGGACTTAGGACTAAACCATGTGTTACTTAGGGTTTCAAACTGTGGTTGGCAGATGTTTGCAGAGATGATGTGATGTGAGAGGCTAACATTGTATTAATTTATGGTTGTAGTTCTGCAAAAAGATACACACCATATCCAACCTCTGGGGTAAATGAGATGTTAAAAATAATACCTTGTCCTGATTTGTGAGCCTTGCTTTTGGTTTTCAGAGACTCTTTCTTCAGAGTCATGAGGAGAACAAAAGTTTTTACACAAGAGTTTTTTATGACCAATTCGGAATCAGTTTCGTGAATGCCTTATGGTATTTGGATTTAGGTTTTCAATTCCAATAGCTTAGAAAAAGGTGAGGTTTTTTTTAATAGGGATATCAAAATTGTATTAAACATGCTTAAAATTTCATTTTAAAAAGTACTTTCACATTCCATGTTAATTTTTTTTAAGGAAATAATGCATTTAAGAAAAGAATCTTTTCCTCATGATTGCAAAACTATGGAAACAATTCATTCTAGCCATGTAGAATTTTATAGAATCATTTAGGTTGGGAAATACCTTTAAGACCATCAGGTCCAGCCTTTAACCCAGCACTGCCAAGGCCACCACTAAACCATGTCCCAGGTGTCACAGGTAAAAGTTTTTTGAACACTTCCAAGGATGGTGATTCCAACATCACCTGATAGTGGCAAAAAAAAAAAGATAGATGGAGAAAGTGTCAAAGCATCAGTTCATAACCTTTACAATATTGCACTCAGAGCTTCATAAACTGTAGAGATAAAATACAAATCATTACTTTTCCTCCTTTATGGCTTTTCAGAGGAAGGCATAATTATCTAAAGTCAACACTGATTGTCCCACTATAAAAATTATTGCAGTCACAGCCCGGAGCCTTAAAGAGAATCAGGAGGTGGGACAATAAAAATCACAGTGCACAGGGGTATCTGCTCAGAGCTCTGTATCAACCTAAACTGATTTCAGGGGAAAAAAATAAATCAATGAGCTTAATAACTCTAGGCTGGACATGTCTGTTCCATTCTGTGCAGTTTTATGCCACAGAAATTGCAGGAGTGTCTGGGACTCTGCTTTGTGAGGATATTTTTCTGCACCCACTTCCAGCTGCTGCTTCTGAGTGTGAGACAGAGATGAGAGCTGGGGGAAGGTAAAACAAAGCAGAGACTCGCAGAATGATTGGGTTTTGAAAGGATCTTAAAACTCAACTTATTCCAAACCCCTGCCATGGGCTGGGACACTTCCAGGGATCCAGGGGCAGCCACAGCTTCTCTGGGCACTCTGTGCCAGGTCCCACTCACCCTCACAGGGAAGAGTCTCTTCTGCTTCTCTAACCTAAATTCCACCATAAATAAGTCCATACCCTTTCTCAGTGATTCACTGTTAACAAGGGATAGTGAAATTTTATGCTGGTTTTACACAGCACCTAAAGCCAAAAGAGCTGATAAAGAAGGTCATGGATGCTACCAAAAAACCCTTTCAGGTTCAAAGCTTTGTTCCTCTTGTCCCTGAAACAAATTGCACTGTACTGCTTGTGCAGCACCCTTCCTGCCAGGTAAATAGAAATCTGCTTCCTATAATACTTTGCAGGCATTATTTGCTGCCATAAAACATGAATAAAAGCATAAAATATTGAGGAAGATACAATTTTATAGCGCATTAAAAATAAAAAAAAAATTAACAAGCATGACAGGTTAACATTTTACAAGCATCAAAGGAGCAGGTGAATTATGGCATTATAGGCAGCAGAACAAGCTCTCTTGTGTTTAGCCTTGGAGCTCTTTATTTTTCCAGACCATTTCTAATTAGAGTCTTGAAATGAGATCCTGCTAGCAAACCCCTAAATTACAGGGAGTAAAGAGGGGATTCAGTCCAGGTATTTTTCCAGAGCAGGACTTTGAGCCCAGCACACTGTGTTCTGCATACAAAGCATTTGAGTTGTGCAGGAACAGAAGGACAGAATGATCATAAAGAATAAAAAAATGGTATAGGTGTTAGAAAAAAAAAACTAGAGGGGAAATATCCATTCCCCCATGCAGATGACCTTGGTGAGTTCATTTGCTAAAGGAGGAATTGGCATTTTGTGCATAGAGCCAAGGAAACACAAAAGTGTTTTGTGGAAAAAAAGGTGAAATTCCACATCAGTGCCCATAAGAGCTGAGGTGCTCAAGATCAAGAACCAGGAAAATCATATCCTAAGGCAGGAAAGGAAAGAGAAAAGGAAAAGGGGAAATGAGACAGGGAAGGGGGAAAGACCAACAGAAGAAAAAAAGCCAAAACCTTCTTTGTGTCTAGAATAAAACACATGAAATCTTACACTGATACTTTATAATTAGGATTAACATGGTGTTGCAAGGAAAAGCAGGGTATCTTGGGCAAATCTTTCTTTTAACTGACATCTCACAAAGGGTATAAAGATTTATATGTACCCAGATGAGGAAACAAGAAAACATCTGGGTTATGTTAAACTGATCCAGGGTGATTGCTTTGGGCACCTGAGGATATGAACCTGATTAAATATCAGTTTCTTAGCAGAGGGCACAGGAAGGAAAACACCCATCTGAAATCAGTGGAATGAGTGGTCTGTGTGTTTAATGAGGTGAGATCAGTGCTTCTGCAGGATTCCAGCGGGTTCTTTGCTCTACCCAGCAACCTGACATTTTAAACCCCATGAATTTACTGGTTTCTGTAAGAATGTATAGTCTGTGTAATACTGGGAAGAAATGGGGACTTTCCCTCTCAAAATAATTTTTTTGAGAGTCAATGATATTTTTCTACTATGCAAAAAAAAATAAGGACAACAGGAAATATTGAAATTAAAAAAAAAACAATAAAAATAAAGGAAAACATATTACTGGAAGATCTCCTGTGGGGAGAATATAACAGGTAGGGAGCTCATGCAGGGCAAGTCAGTGACTGTCTTTTGTCTCATTCCATCTGAGAATATGGAAAATTCTGAAAATAAATTACAGGCTCTTAGAGCAACAAGAAACACAAGAATGTTAAGCTAAGGGAAAATTGAGGAGAAAGAGCCATGAAATTCTTTTTTAAGAAAGTGGTTGTTTCAGTACTGGAACAGAGATGGGAAATGGCTCTTGGAGAACTGAATCTTGAGATCTTGGACATCTGGCCTTAGTGGATTCAGACAAGATTGAGGAATGTTTCTACTTCAAGAGGGAACAGCCCAATAATAACAGAGTCTGGTGTTTGTCAGAATTGTTCTAATAGTTACAAGATTTATGCTCTGGAACTGTCAGTCAGAAACAAATTGCAACAAAGACAAGATTTTGATGCCCATTTGATGGGCAGAAATGATAAAATATATGAAAGGATCAAATGCAAAATGAGTTATCAGGTGTCATTCTTCCAGTGAGTTGAATCAAATATTGTAAAAATGAAATGGTAAAAGGAGATGTAGTAAGAAGGAGGGTGATTGCTGATACCAAAAGGATTTTGGCCTATAAGCAAAATTTCAATTACATTTAGATCTCACTTTGGTAGAAGATCCAGCACAGAAAAAATGAAAAACATAATTACATTACCTTTTTTTTTTTTTTTTTTTTTTTAAAGTTGCCGGACAGGACATAATCTTAGACAATATTCATTGAATAAAGAAGAAAAACAGAAATAAGGAAATACTTTCATTGATTTCCTACACTAGTAGTTGAAAGACAGAAAATTTCAGTAGGACAGGAGATGGAAAAGCTGTGAAAGCCATATAAAGCAGAAAGTACAGCTGACACCCTGTGTTTAGCAAAAGAAAGAGGATTTAGTTCACACCAAAGGGAGAGCATTGTACTGGACCATGCCAGTTTCCCAGAATAATAAATATTGTCTGAGGAATTTTAGCCTCAGGTAGCAGCAAATCCTTTTATATTTTTTATTATTATTATTTTTTTATTTTTTTTATATAATATATAATAGAAAAAAAATAGCATGAACAGAACGCTGACATTCTTAACCAAAAATGGTCCTTACCACTTCAATCATAATTTTTAGACAATCTAATAATAGACATTTGTAAAGGCAAATGAAAATATATACAGGAATGCATCATAGGATATTTGTGGTCACTATTGAGATGAACCGGAGAAAAATAAAGTCCTTGGGACAATGCAATGAAAAGACTGATGTTTTTCCACTGTACAGACAGCAAAACAAGGTCAAGGATGCATCAGCAGCAAAAAGACAAATTACTGAAAAGATGTAGCCACATGTCTTTGTGGGAACAGAAGAGCTGCCAAGAGAATATAAAATCAAACTTGTGACATCAGCAATTCCAACAACAGACTCTGACCTCTGTATTTCTCTACTGGAGAAGGCAAAAAAAAAAGAGCAAAAGGGAATGAAAGATATGGGAGGTATTTGACAGATAAAAGTACTTAAGGACTCATATGCAATGCAAGCCCTAAAGCTCAGCAGAAAATTAGCATATGTATGTGGAGAAATAAAACAAGCTTCTTATATTAGCTTGTTTATCAGCAACCAAATACCCCCAAAGTTCCATACTTTGAAAGTCCTCTTGGCCTTTCTCCTCCCCAGCTTTTTCATGGAAGAATCTGAGCATTAACTCTATTCATCATTATATTTGGAAGGTACTGGTGTCAGCTGGCTCCCAGTCAGCATCACTCTAGCAACAGAAAAATGTCTGAAAAAGAAATGTAGGATGCTGCCAGGGTTGCTTGGCATCCTCTGCCAGGCAGAAGATGTGTTGGTTTATGACAGAAATAAAACTGAGGATGATGAATTTTGAGATCGTTTCAGCGAGCTGGCCTGGCTCTCAGTGAGGCTGCTACCTGTGCAAAGGAGCAGATAAATGTGTGCAGTTTCTTATTAAAAAATGTCAAGTTTTGGTGGGTCACTGTGTTTCTGCAGCTCCAGAAAAAGCTCAGCAAAGTTTGTGAATGCAGCAATGTTTCAATTGTCAGAAAGAGCAGATTTTGGAAAGGAAGTAACAAGGTCGTTCAATGTAGTTAGAGAAGCATTGATACATTTACTTCTTTGGTTCAATATTCTGTATTCTGCCTGTCACACAAAGGTGAAGGAAAGAGATGCAGTGTTCTTTGGTATATCTATATCTATATCTATATCTAAATCTGTCTCCATCAAAGAAAACCTGTCTGGAGACAAAAAACTCACAGCATGTAGTATTCATATTAAAAAATTGTGTGTTCCTGCATGTGTAGGCTGATCAGAGACTCACAGAGACCTGCAAAAGGCCCAGCCTTTACATTCTTGGCAGTTTGATAACACCCAAACAGATTGAAGCATCTCTGCCCTTTCAGAATTCATATTCAGCAAATAACTTTCTCTTTCAGATTCAGATTCTCTGATCAGAGAGGGTTCTTTCTTTTAATCTTTGTTAGCAGCAAATAAAGAAAATCTTTGTTAAGCAAAAACTCGTGTGAAAGAACAGATTTTGAGGAAGATGTCCAAGTGAATATATGCTGATATTTACCTGACCATACTCTTTAAATCAATTTACATCACATTTATTATTTTTTAATTCATTAATTAATTAGTCAATGTGAATCAAATGTATTCAGAGCTGCCCAAGAGGAGAGAACCAAGGGGATGAAATGTAAAACAGAGCAGTTGCCACAGCAGTAAACACAGGTTGGCACTGGGATTACGGAGTGAAAACATTGTTAATCCTCTGAGAGTTCTGAAGAGCTGCCTCTCCAAAATCCTTCAAGAGCACAAACAAGGGTAGCACATGAGTGCAGAATTTTCTAGGCTTTGTCTAGGATAGCTCAAACTTAAATAACAGCTGGGAAGGATACAGTGTGGGATGAAAAACAAGCAAACAAGAATATCCAAACACACCCTGCCCCCAGGAAACAGTTGCTAATATCATTAATATCCACAAAACTGCCTGACAAAGCTGGAAAAGAGGTAGCAACAGCTTCTTTTTTTTTTTTCTTTTTTTTTTGTGTGTGGTGTGGTCTGATGTTTTTTTTGAGAGGACACACACATGCATTATTGTAGCTGATTATTTCTCCACACACACAGACCTGGCTGTACTTGCATGGTTGTCACGTGCACAGGTCATACAAAAAAACCAAAAAACTAAAGCCAGTGCTTGCCAGGTGTGAAATTCCCAAGGTTTTCGTGGTAGACTGGGAACCTTGTACCAGCACCTCTGAACTCCTCAGCAAAGACAAGGAGATAGAATTAGAAAAAAAAAAAAAAAAAAAAAAAGAAAAGTAAAAATCAGGAGAAGCTGTGTGTACAAAAATTGTGGCATATTGATCACCTGCATCTGGATTCTCTCCAGTAGAACTGGTGATAAGTTTATTAGGAATGGCCCTACATGAACACTCATTAATCTTAAACCTCTGAAGTCCATCCAGAAGGATGGATGGATGGAGCAAAATCCCAAGATATAAACTTGGCTGTTGTAATGATCCAGGGTACAAAAACTGGAGAGACACTCCTGGAGCAAAAGGATCATTTCTTTTTCCTTAAAAATCGTGGAAATCTTTCAGTGCACTTTGTCAGAGCTCTTACTTGTGGTGGCTGCCAAGTGTTTCTTCAAAGGAATGAAGTGTTACCCCTGATTTCCTGATGCAGCTGAGAGGAAATAGGTGACTTACCATGGTGACAGGAGGCAAAAGCAAAGAGGAATGTCCTGACTCCAGTCTCTCTCCCATCTCAAGGAGCTGCACCTGGATGTTTCAGGAGAACTGATCCAACCCAGCCCAAGTTCAGAATTCAATTCAGATTTATTTCTGTGGCTGGATGAGAAACTACATCAGTGGAAATAGCTTTGAGTCACTGGAAATTGTTTCAAAGCTCTTGATTTTAGGAGGCAGAACGCATTTTAACGTGGTGGGGAAAAATAATCTCTCAATTTATGTCAGTTAATATTATCTGTTAGTTGTACCAGCCATTAATTCCTTTATAAATGAAATTCCTTAGGCTTTTTCTTTGAATGATGAGATGTAAAAAACCTGTTCAAAACCCCTGTCATCTTCTAAAGTAAACAGAACAGTATGCACTTGAATTTAGAACAGCACACAAAATGTCAATCATTGAAATTAGAGATCTGTTGCATGCAAAATTTTATGCATGAAAAGAAACTGTTCCGAAGCTCTGGATGGTATAAAATCTTCCCCTGCATAACCACACAGTAAGAATTCTGTGATTTAAATGTAATGTTTCATCTTTCTCTTTCTATTTTGTTTAGGTATCATTTCAGACTCATTCTTATGCATTCAGATGTTTGGTTTTGCACTGGTTCATCAATATTACTGGTCTGCTTCATGGGATTTTCCACACAAAGACCAATACAAAATATACCTGCTGTCTTAATACACACATTTCTAAGCATTTTTTTTTTAATATAAGATATTTGATTCTATACCATTTTCCTCAGCTTTTAGAGTGTGTAGGCATAGCTTTGCAATGCTCCACGATAGTGAAGTGCATTTCCTTTGTAAATTTTGTAACCAGTCGCCAGACCCCTCATTATGATCTTTCTGGGAAAGGAAAGGCTAGAGGGTTCCTCCAGAGAAAAGGAAGCTCTGTTATAAATAACATACAGAGATATTGATTTGCTAAACTGTTTTCTTGTTTGTTAAAAGGATGTATATCTCCTCATTTTCCGCTTGCAATCCAGCAGCACCTGCAAATCCCAATCCTGAAACAAGTCCCAGCTCTGTTTGGCAGTGTGGAAGATCCTTTTTGCTTGGTTTTGGGGAAGCATATTTGGTTATCGTGCTCCACAAATACTGGTGTCCTCTATGTAATACCATTTACCATATGTCCTTCTGTAATACCATTTCAACTGCTGTGCATGAAACCACTGTGTGTTAGAAAAATATGTTCCATCCATCATCCATCCATCATCCATCCATCCCTCTCCATCCAATCATCCTCCATATCCATCCATCCATCATCATCCATCCATTCATCCATCCCATCATCCTCATTCCATCCTCCCCCATCCACATCCATCCATCATCATCCATCATTCATCTATCTTTATCCAATCATCCATCATCCATCATCACATCATCTCCATCCATCATCATCCCATCCATCCATCCATCCATCCTCCTCATCATCCATCCCATCCATCCATCCATCCATCCATCCATCCATCCATCCATCATCCATCCATCCATCCATCCTCCATATCCCATCCCATCATTCCCATCCATCCATTCATCCATCCATTCCATCCCCATTCCATCCCTTTCCATCCTCATCCATCCATCCATCCATCATCATCCCATCCATCCATCCATCCACCATCCATCCATCCCTCCATCCTCCATCCCATCCCTCCATCCATCCATCCACCATCCATCATCCATCCATCCATCCATCCATCCATTCATCCACATCCATCATCCTCCCCATCCCATCCCCATCTCCATCCACCATCACCATCATCATCATCATCCATCCATCCATCCATTCATCCATCCATCCATCCATCACCATCCCCATCCCTCTCATCCCATCCATCCATCCATCCATCCATCCATCCATCCATCCATCCATCCATCCATTCCATCCATCCATCCATCCATCATCACATCCATCCCTCCCTCCCATCCCCCTCCATCCATCCATCCATCACCATCCATCCATCCATCCATCCATCCATCCATCCCTCATCCATCCATCCATCCATCCATCCATCCATCCATCCATCCATCCATCCCTCATCCATCCATCCATCCATCCTGTCATCCATCCATTCATTCATCCATCCATCCATCCATCCACACCATCCAATCCATCCATTATCCATCCATCCATCCATTCTTTATCCATCCATCCATCCATCCTGTCCATCACCCATCCCTCCTCTCCCTTCCCTTCTCTCCCTCCCTCCCTCCCTCTAACACTCTTGATGCTTTTCTTGGCCTTGGGTCAAACATTTCCTTTGTGCAGGGTCACCGTATCATATTTACTTTCCATCATTTTCTGCTTTTTTGCATTTTGAAGTGCTCAGCTCAGGGTACTCTTTGTTTACCTTCATTTTTTCACACCTTATGAACACTTTAGCTATTTCTGTCTCTCTTTCTAACTCTGGGGGTGAAAATGATTCAGCCTTTGAATTTCCAGCCAGCTGATCATCCTCCTGGTCTCAGTGCTATATATTCCTGTGGGATATTTAGGGTACTCAGGGCATCAGGTCTTGCAGGTTTTCTTTGCAGGCAAACTAAATGAAACTGGATAGGTACTGGTAAAAAAAAACTACAAATGGCAGCACTGCTGGAAAAAAAAATTCTCTAATTTCCTAAAACTCCTCTATTTTGCTTTAATTCAGTTTCAGTGGTTTGCTATTTGCATAAATATGTTCTTTATACTTTTGACATTGGGTGTCTCATAGGTGGTAGTAGGGAGGAAGGAATGTAAGCTCTTTCACCAATACAGAAAGAAAAAGGATTTTTTTCTTGACCTTGTTAGTTTAAAATATTTATAACTAGATGAATAATTCCTCTGAACAATATCCCATAACTCTGGGAAAAGATAAAAAAATCTCACTTTAATTAATTACATTTTGAAGCTCAGCATTTTTTTTATATTATTTTACCTCAAGTAATCCAACTGAAATTTAATTGAAGGATTGTTTAATTAAAAGTGGAGAAGTGAAACAATTGCAAAATTTGTTCCAGCCTCAAAAAAATCTATATTTATTTTGTCTCAAGAAAACCAGTGAGAGGGAGTTTCAAAAAATATCCTCTCCACATGGCTATTTCAGCTGTGCACGTAAATGGAAAAAAATCACAATCAAAATTTACTCATGTCTTGGAAAATGCATCTCATTTTTCACCTCAGGGGTCTGTATCAGAAACCAGCGCCAGCAGTGAGAGATTCACAGCTGCACAATGTTATCACACGTGAAACCTGTTTTCCACATGCCTGTCCATTAAATCCTGGCTGTAACCTCTAATGGCTGACAGATATAAATGAGGACACTGCTAGCTAAAATTCTGGTTATTCACAATTTCTTTTATAATTAATATGTATTTCCTGTGTCTATGTGAAGCAGCTTATGCACAGTTCTTGCATTTTCAAAGGGTAGCTAAACCTTATCCTTACAAATTTGGGTTCCCCTGATGGGATCTGCAGTTTTGAACTTCTGTTCTGTTCAGAACTCATTAGACTTCAGCTGTTGAAGCCTTGGAGCACATAATGATGTTTCATTCAGTTATCCTCATGATACCCCAAAACCCTAACCCTAACTCTATCCCAATAGCCACAGTCTATGTCTCTAATTTGTGGCATGAGAGTATTTTTGTGTTTATTTTCTGGTTTAATACATCTGAGCATCACAGCTTAAAGCCTCTCGAAGCTTTAGACATCTCCTGTGGCAGCTGTGCAGGAGTGGGTCACTCAAAAGGACAGATACAGAAGGAGGAAGCAGCTTCAGAATCAAATCCCTTTCTTTCAGAAAGGCACACACCAAAACCAGAGGTGTTCCTGGTTTGAGTTCCCCACTGAAGTTAATTTGGATCCTTTCATCTCAGGTGGGTTCGTGTGCAGAAGTAAAAAGAATAACCTTTCTCCTATCTGCTTTGTCTCATTTCAAGAAAATAATTTAAGATTATTTTTAAAGGAAAAACCAACAGCTTGATATAAAACTACTTTTTTAATGTTGGCAGTGTTGTGTGGATTAGATGGGACATAGAATCATGGAATCCCAGAATGGTTTGGGTTGGAAGGGATCTTAAAATTCACCTTGGGCCACGCTCCTGCCATGGGCAGGGACACCTTCCACTATCCCAGGGTGCTCCAAACCCTGTCCAACCCAGCCTTGAACATTCCAGGGATGGAGCATTCATCTGAGTCCAACTCTCTGTGGTACATAAATCTTAAGAACAAATGTGGTCATTGGACATTTTAATATCTCAAATACAAGTTTACACACGCACACACCTATGCAACTTCTGCAGTGATTTGTTAAAAAGGTTTCTCATCCACTAGTCCACATGTTTAACATTCCATGCTCCACCAAAACATGATGCTTTTTGCATGAAAACTGACTTTATGCTGAGTTTATAATTCCTGTTGAACAGCACTGGGGGGACAGATCACTGAGGGATGTCAAATTCTGAAAAAGAAAAAGAGGGGGACGGTGCTCTATTGTAGAAACAATAAATAATTAGAAAGCAAAGGTTTCAGGAGACACTGAGAGGGGAGATTAGCACAGAAGTGTGGAGGAAAGATGCGAGGCAATTGGGGAATAATCTGAATCCTACATACAGAACATTGAGGAAGCTTTTCCTTCTGGTGAGGAGAGCATCCAAAGGTTATCTGATGAAAGAGGTCAGCTCCACTTTAGGTTTCCAAGAGAAAATTAAACTTTCAAAGCAGGAAGTCTTACTGGCATATGCTACAGAGACTTGTTGCCTCTTTTAGGTTGGTGATGGATCGATGCTTTCGATGTTTTCGGAAGCCGGAGAATGTCTCATCGTCAGATGCTGAGATTATTTTGTACCTAAAATAATAGATACAAAAATAGCTCCTGATGGAGTACAGACGTCTCCTTCCCTCCCACTCCCCAAAAGGGCAGGGAAGAGGCACCGTGATGGCTCCAGCTTTGGTGTGACTGCTCCTGAAAGCCCAGACACATTCAGAGCTGCTCGGCTCTGTCAGTGTGACTCAGATTTTAAATGCATTTGCAATGTTCAAGGGTGCATTTTAAAGTCAAAGCAAGCTTGTAAAATGTCCAAATTTGTATATGCAGAGCTGTCTTGTGTCATGTACTTTCTGCTATCTTCAATTACACTAATAAAATTTTCATTTAGGAAAAGAGGTTGGATATAAAACTGGATAAATTCTTCGAGTTCTTTTTTCTTTTTAGATTATTTATTAGTGATAACAACTAATGTACTGCTTAAGGGTAATGAATCTTATTAAATGCACTTTAAATTATCTCCTAAATTAATACAAGAGTGCAGTTCCAGTGCTAAAGACCCACACAGGACCGGCAGAAGAGCTAATATTTGCTTCTTATGAAAGACTCCACGTTGCCTCCAGCTAAATTATGTATATCCAATCAAATTCTTGTCCCTAATAGAGATATAACATATGTAAGCAGATTAAAATGTTATGTACTACTTACAGGAGATGTCTATAGATTTCATTCAGTGACTCTGCCCACCTCTTGCAGCTTCAGTGTGATAACTCATTCATTTTTTTATTACCTATTTCTCAACATATTCATCAGACATTACTTGTTCCATGGCAGATCTGTGTAATCATGATGCATCAGTATGAGTGAAGGGCTTTTGTCTTCAGGGATAGAATTGCTGCCTTAAGATGCAAATTTATTTTGGAGGTGAAAGTCTGATTTCTAAAATTTAAGCAGTGTTTGCATGTAGCTGCCTTAAGAGCACGGGACTTCATTTATTCCCCAGCTTCTCCAGCCAGTTTAGCACAGAACCTGGAAAAAGTCAGTCTCATTTCAGCCCCTGAACATGAGAGAGAGATTTAAAGGAGAATTATTAGCAAAGAAGACTGAGAAAAAAGTCTGGGAAAGAATGAGAAGATTGGTGGTCAGGTTTTATACTCAGGAATGTTTCCATTTTGATGGCGTGAATAATTTCCTTCATTTCCTATCTCATGTAGCAACTTTTTTGATGACTGGACACAAGGAATTGTTTTAGCCAACTTCTCAGCAGTGTGGAGGTTTCCTAAAACTCCTGTGAGCAGAGTCAGGCTGTGCCTGCTGCCCAGGCTGCTGCCGAGTCTCCTGTGACATTGAAAAAATTTTCAGGTACTGCAAAGGAAAGGCTGACAAAACTGTTGAACACAAACAAAAATTAGTAAAAACTACATCAGATACAAAAGATCAGAGAATTTTCATTTCTTCAGAGGCCACAATGGTCCAAAAATTTTGTATGAGATTTCTATACAAACTTCAAATATAAAGTTAATCATAAAATGCACATGCTAGAAATTCACTGAATCTAATTCAGTGTTAGAGTAATTTGCATAATTTATATTCTTTCTTGATGCTTAAAATTAATCTTTCCCTTGAATATTTCAGAAGTAGGTTACTAATATTCTTTGGAAATAGATTTAGTTCTTGAAACAGAAAAAAAGCTTAATTTTTTAAAAAAAGTTTTCTTTAAGCATTCTGTCATGTTTTCACCTTTTTCTCATCAGTTGATGTATCACATTCAAACTTGTTTGTCTTATCACAATTGTCAGCAGCAGCCAGTGTATTGATCATCATAGTGCACAGAGAAAATTATTTCCATCTTGAACTGTTGTTTCAAATAAATAAAATAAATAAATATTTTGAAATTTAGAGCACACTAATTAGAAATACATGGGCAAAACAACGAGAAACCAGTTCTCTCCTATATTCCCTCCTTGAAAATGCCCGATTTCATTTTTCATGATACATTTTGCACCAAGTTAACAAGCCTGTGATCACTTGCTCTAATTACTGTGGTGAGCTGCTTTCTGAGCTGTCATGTCTGATCACACACAACCAGACCCCTCAAATTTCATGGATTCTTGGGGTTCCTGACTGCCTGACACACAAAATTTTGTCACATTGTGAATTTCTGTGTTGCAGTGGCCAAGGCATGGGAAGATCATCAAATCATAGAATGGCCTTTCTGTAAAAGAGCAGAGGGTTCTGCCCAGGATTCCTCAGAGTTTGCTCTTGGGTGAAGACACTGCTGCAGGACCTGAGCTGATAAACAAAAAAAACAAGCAAACTCAGTGAATATTTTTTTAAAATCTTTTTTTTTTTTTTTTTTTTTTTTTTTATTAGGATAGGTTGAGAATTTTGAGGTGTTCAGCCTGGAGAAGAAAAGGCTCCAGGGAGATTTTTAGCACCTTTCAGTGCTTGAAGGGGCTCCAAGAGAGCTGGAGGGGACTTTGGGAATGGGGCTGGAGTGACAGGACAAGGAGGAATGGCTTCAAACTGCCGGAGGGCAGGGATAGATGGGATATTAGAGAGAAATATTTGACTGTGAGGATGGGGAGGCCCTGGCACAGGGTGCCCAGAGAAGCTGTGGCTGCCCCTGGATCCCTGGAGTGTCCAAGCCAGGTTGGACAGAGCTTGGAGCACCCTGGGATAGTGGAAGGTGTCCCTGCCATGGCAGGGGTGAGATGGGATCATCCTTAAGGTCCTTTCCAACCCAAACCATTCTGTGGTTCTGTAGTTTGTGGAGATGATTGGAATCAGTACTTCCACCTGATTTCCAGCAGGAGCTGTCCATGCTCTGCAGTTCTGAAAATCAGGTTTAATTTAATGGCATTACTTCCATGCAGAAGTAGGTTTTCATGCATGAAAAAATCATCAAATTTCTGTGAAAAAATCATAGATTTCATAAAACCTTTTTATTTCTGTAAAGCAAATGGCATTTATCTACTCAAAAAGGGCCAAAAGAATTTGATGTTAGCATCATTAGGATGTGAGTTATTTGTTACCTACGTACTCCTGTATTTATGGGAATATCAATAATTTAGATTAATAACAATGTTATCAGGAAGTTGGAATAATACTATTTTTAAGAGTATCCCTCAAGTAATAAAATATAGGGAGAGAAAGATATCCCAGATAAAAAAAGTACCAGAGGCACACCCTACCCTTTAATGATGCAGACTGTGACCTCTCATAATGATTTTATCAATAATATATCAATTAATAATTAAAACTCCATAATTTCTAAACTGGAGACTCAATTAGGTCTTTCTTTAGAGTATAATGACACCTTGGCAATGAGAAGAATGCTAGATGGAGAATAATGATTGATCAAATTTTTAAAAATGTGAAAATTGAGTTTAACAAGAAAACAAGATGCAGTATAATTGCAAGGGGTTCATCCTAAGGACTGTCACCTAGCTTTTGTGCCTTCAGAGGAATAACAAGAATAATAAATATGATTTTATTTCTTCCTCAGTGAAGAAGTTTCTGATTTAAAAAAATCTATTTTTTTTTCTGTGTCATACTTTTTAACTCCCTTGCTACTGCAGACCAAATATTTACAATATGCTGTTATTGCAGATTTGCATATGAAAAGCCAGGTGATGACTGGGAGTTTTTTTAGTGTGGACAATCAAAAGGATTTGTTTTGATTAAAGAGTAAAAGGGTTGTCTTTAAATATCGTGTTTGGGAATATAAGATGATTACCAAGAGATAGGATTAAAATGTTGGGGAAGGGGGAAGAAGAAATGAGGGAGGGAATGGGGTGGGGGAAGGGGGACAGAGATATTTCTTATCAGGGACAGCATCACACACACCACAGTGTTGAGTCATTTACCTTTGTCTAATTCATCAGAGGTAATGTTGCATTGCATGAACGTTGTTAAACTCCACTCAGGGAATTCCCAGACTCTTCTAGCAGACATGACTAATTTTATGGATATTTATTAACCAGTGTGGCAGAAGAAAAGCCAGTTGTTCTGTCTCTCCATGTAGGTTTTACAGAACAATGGTGAACACCCAGGGATCTCAAGCAGGGAGGCATTGAGGCACCAGGACATCTCTGAGTGGGGATTTCTCATCTGCCTGGAGCAGGTGATGCTGAAGGCTCCTGCACTCAAGGAGCAGATGCTCCCTGAAGGATTAGATGCTCTTTTACAGTTTGATCAGCTGCAGGGTGCTCAGGGGTCAGCAAGGAGAGCTGGACATGTGCCTTGGCTGAACATCATTTTCTCCTGGTAGATCAGCTGGTCACTTGCACTGATATTTGTGATGAATTTATGCTTTCCTGGCCCTGCACCCAGCACATTTCTCACTCTTCATGGGCTTTGGATGGAGAATCCATCACTATCTGAAACTCTGAATGGTGATGGATGAAACCATTGCAGAGTATCACTGGTTGAGGAGTTTTCTTTGTCATGGCTCACTCTGGACTTGAGCAAAAAAGAGCCTTCAGTTCAAGGGGTAACTTTCAAAATTCTGTGCTCTCCTGGAAATGGGTGAATAACAGTGTTTGCCAAACTTACAGCAATGTTTCACCCATTTCACAGAACACCTTAAACACAGACTATAAGTTATGTTATATACCAGGGCTCATCTACATCTGCATTTACGAGAGATAACAGCCTTGTGCACATCCAGCACCCTACAGGTTTCTCTCCCTTTATGAATTTAGGCAGTTTTTCAAACAAAGCATGTATTATGTATGCAGCAAGGGAAATGCCTGCTTCAGAAAAGCTGATGTCTCGAAGGTAAACATGTATAAATGTTTATACATTTTTGAACACATATTATTTACCCAGAAGAGCACAACAGCTGCTTCAGAGTTGTTCTGGTCTCGGTGGTAAATAGGTATTTTGGCAGTTGCTCGAAAAAGAAATGATTCTTTGGTTCCATTCCATTCTAGCCTCTCCACTTGTTATTCTGATGACTGTTCCAAAGGAATCAGGTGTCGGAGGAGATTGATTTCACTTCATGTGAGGCTTCTCACAGATTAGATTGGTACCTCCATGAAAAGCCTTGAGTAGAAGGCACCTTTTGTTTTTCATTCTGAGTCACAATTTAGTCTCTGCTCCCCCTTGACTTTGTAATTTACACTGCATTCAAGCAGAGGTGAATTCTTTCCTATTCAGCCTCACCTGGGAATATTTGTGTAGGTTTTCACCAGCTACCCTCATCCCAGCCAGCAGCAGCACTCCAACTGGAATGGCTCAGCACTGTTTTTAAATCTGATTACTTGCCCTAGTCACTCTCCAGAACACCAGATGAGCTTGAAAGAAATCTCATTGCTTCTGTCAGTGCTGAGAGAGAGACCAAATGCTCTCACACATGCTGCAGTGAGCACACTGATGGTGGGATAGACGAGAATTGGCCAGACTCTTGGAGACATGACCGGGCTCTCCTTCATCCTGCAAGAAAGGAGGAATGTGCCCCCTCCAGCTTTCCCCTCCCAGCCCTGGCACCCAGGGCTCCAGTGCCCCCCAGTGGGTCATTCACAGGTTATTTTTACATTCAGACCCACAGCCAATCACTAATTAAGCACCGTGTGCATCACTAATGAATCTGTGCTACATTTTGTGATTCTCCTGGCTGAAGAATCACATTTTGTGATTCTTCCAACATCAGCTCACTCTCCCAGCTAAACTCTGCAGCTCTAGAGATGGATGTTAGCTGGGGTCAGTCCTGATGTGGTTCATGCCCTGAAGTTTATCACAGAGATCTGATTTCTCTGGTCTGTGATAGCTGTTCCAGTTTTTTCCCCCACAACCTTTCCTGTCCTAACTGGGGCTTACAAGAAAATTAAAGAGGGTCCTTTCCCAAGGGCAGGTAATGATAGGATAAGGGGAAATGGCCTTAAACTAAAGGAGGGAAGGGTTAGGTTAGATATTAGGAAGAAGTTCTTTACTGTAAGGGTGGGGAGGCCCTGGCACAGGGTGCCCAGAGAAGCTGTGACTGCCCCTGGATCCCTGGAAGTGTCCAAGCCAGGTTTGATGGGATTTGGAGCAACCTGGGATGGTGCAAGGTGTCTGTGGCAGGGGGTGAAACTGGATAGGTTTTAGGATCTCTTCCAACCTAAACCACTCTGTGATTCCTGATTCCATCACCCTCATGGCTCCTAAATGAACCACTTGAACAAAAGGAAAGAGGAAATCATACCACCTATTTTGCCCTTTGCATCAATCTGTGCCAAATACAAAATAATTTTCTATAGAAGAGTGGTTATCTGTCACTTTGCTCCACTTCACAGACCACCACATCCATGCAAACTCATTTACACTGTGGTTATAAATTCAGCTATGGAACAATTAAATGCAGCAGAATGTGCATTGGGATGTTTTCTCTCAGCCTGTTTTAAGAGTGTGATAAACTCCCATAGATGGATTCAGAGGGAGCTGAGGGCTCTTATGTATTAAGCTGCCACAGAAGATTCTCCAGAGCTCATCTGGAGAGCTCATCTTTGAGAATAAATATGATTCATTAAATCAACCACCAGAGTAAATGCTATGAGATGATCTATTAAAGCAAAGTTGCTTTCTTGCATATCCGGACACAGAGGAAACAGAAATGTCACTGAATTTATTTAAAAAAAAAATGCACTTTATTGCTATTTATTCATGAGCTATCTAAACATTGAGTGGTTTGCTTACAGATTTGAATTATGGTAGATTTTTTTTTTTTGAGTATCATATTGGGTATGGCAATTAATTAAAGCAAAAGCATTCATAATGTTAAAAGGTCAGATGGCTCAGAGAGCTGGTGATGGGATGAAGAAGTGATCACTGTGAAGTCACAGACTGAACAGAAAGTCATGAAGGATGTTCTTACACCAACTACAGACTCAGCATATATGTTAAGTTAGTTTTTAAGCCTATCTTAGCAGTCAGTGAAGAGCAGGAAATGATTCATCTCTCCCTTTGTAAATGTTGAGAATGGATGGATATTGTCCCAGGAGGTGAATGCCACCCTGAAATTAGTTTTCAATCTCAGAATTCTTCAGTAGCCCACTGATCTGAATGTAGAGTCTTCAGTGTGAGTTCATGCAGCATTCTGTATTCAAAAACAACATTACCTTTGCTGACAGCCTTAGATTAGATGAAAAGACAAGGCAAAGTGAACAAATGAAATATTTCACTGCTGCTAGAAGACACAGATCAAGAGAGATTAGTTCCTCTTGCTCTCGAAAGAGATCTGTAGTCCTGTGTGCAGTTCTTGACAGGTGGTGTAGATTGCTTCATCAGTTATCTTAGCTAGAAAAATTAATTTATTACTGCTTTAATTTTCCCTGCACCAGCACCACATTTACTCACAAACCAGCATTTGAAGGGCTTTATTTAATGGAGTAGTTCCTGGAAGCTAGCAAACCAGGGCAGTGCTCATCAGATGTGAAAGTGCATGGGAGCATCTAATGACTGATCTGCATTTCAGTGAATTATAATGTATCATGTATATAAGTATTATTTGTATCTGGATTCAAGTGAAAAAAACAAAACAAACAAACATTTAGAGGGTGTTTATTAAACTAGGAGTGAAGGAGGTGAAGATGTTTAGGTAAGAGATGGAGTAAAAGATCTACTTTTTTTTTTTGTGCCATACCATCAGCATCAATACAGAGGTGCAGTCTAGCCTGCTCCTGAGCACCTTTAATGGATATTTTATTGCTTTTGCTGACTAATCTTAGTTATAAATGTCTTCAAACACTTTCTGATATGTTTTAAATTGGAGATATCTCGATCCTATGTGTCTTCTTAGTTTCCTATGAAATACTAAAAACATTTTCAATCCATATCCAAAAGGAAAATCCAGCTGTTGCAGTCTCAGTCTCCTGGAACTTGTCACACCTGACTCCTGCAAGTTTTCTATCTCAATATATTTCTGCTCTTGTCTAATTCAAATATCTGATGTTCCCATGGCTTTGAGGGGATCACAACTCCTTAACAAACCCTAAACTTTCAACAATTTTATTTTTGTCTGTCAAATCAACAATATAACTGGACCTCATTCAGCATTAGGTCCAGTTTCGGTGGTTAATGCAGTGTCACAGATAAATTATATTTTTTTCCTGAATATTCTCATCACCTACCTTGTGCCAGTCTTAATAGGCCTTTCCATTAATTCATTAATCCTGAAACTCCCTCAAAATATGTCATGTTCTCTTCTGAATTCCTTTCTAATGATGGGGAACCACAATTACAGAAAAGTTCACTGCAGCCCTCTGAATTTTGAGTTCTTCATCCCATCCTGCACAGACCTTTTTCTCATGTGTCATCTTTCAGCCCATTCTGGCTCCAAGTCCCATTGTCTTTGGGCCTTCTGTCATGAACTGAAAAAATATTCTAATTCTAATAATCTAAACACTCTAATTCTAAATATGTAATCATTCTTTAAATACTCCATTACCACTTTTATCCATAAAACATAGGAAGGAATCAAACCTCTCCTCCTTTAGAAAATTTCAAAGGAAAACATTGCTGGTCTGTAGCTCAAATTTAATAGCCTGGTCATTGCAAATTAAAGTAAAGACATGGGCAAATTTCCCAAGAGTCAAAGAGAAGGATGGGGTAAGGCTCTCTCTCAACTTTATCTTCATTCATCCCACTCATTTAATGCATGGTGCTTGAATACTTGAATCTGGCTTTTATCCTCATAGGCTTTTAGAAACGTTCATCACACAACTTCCCTGAAATAGAACCAGACTATTTCTGTTTTACAGGAAAGGATTCATCAGACAAGCTAAATGAATAGATGAAGATAAGAGATTGAGATGAAAAAAAGCAGGATGACCAAGATATCCAACCTCTTTCAGTGTTCCTATTTCTGTTTATTCTTATTCCTGCTCAAGCATTATATTTTCTGAATAATGTCCTTTGTTGGAGGATCCTGCTTGATCCTCTTGTCTATGATAAATTCAGCTAAACTGCAACAGTAAATAAGGTACCACAGTGGGATCTCCAGTGACTATTTTATATATGGAGAAGAATCAGTAACTTTGGAATTTAGGACTTGATTTTGCTCATGTGGATTTGAACAAATCAGATTAACTTTGGGGGGAAAATCCTTCAAAGCTGTAGAGTTGGAAGTACAGTTTGGGCTTTCGCAGGAGCGAAGAGTGAGGAAACATCTGAGGTTTATTTCCTTTCCTTTGTTTCCTTGGTGTGGGTTTCTCATCAGCTGTCTGGTCCTTAAACTCTCATTCTTTGTTTATCACACTCTCCTTTGGTCTTTCCAAACACAGGAAGCTGCAGAGAACCCTGGCCTGGGCCTAGAAAGGGGCAGCTAAAAATGAGTGGCAAAAATGCTGATTTTTTTTGACTTCTACCTCTCCTCAGCCCCCACATCTCCTTAGATATTACTTTGAAAATAACCAGTCAGAAAATATTGGTTTATGGTCTTGTTAAGACCTTGCACAACTCACTTTTTTCATTCAGTCATTTATATCCAGCAAGTCCCTTTTTTTATGGAACGTGCTGTTGCTACGCAACTGAAGGAGCCACACAGAGAAAAGGAAGCAGGAAGGATGAAGGCGAGAGGGAGGTAAAAAAAGAAATATGTTCTTGAGGAAAAAAGAGGGAAGTCACAGACCATGATTTGAAAATCAAAGATAGGAAAAGCTTTTCCTTTGAGCTATGTGAAAGCAAGACTCAGAAATGAAGGAAACTTCCCTTGTGCTCCACCCCTGTTCTTGACCTTGTCCAATCTCTTCCAGGTTGTAGAGCATGGCCAGAACAGTTTAAGAAATAGCAATTTAAGTGGTTGGAGTGTCTGACTGGGGTTCAGCAGGTCTGTCAGGTATTCCCTGCTTACAAAGTGCTTTAATGGGTCATCTAAGGCAAGCTGTTTCATCTCCTGTCCTAATTTTCTTCCTCTGATATAAGATAATGCCTTTGATTTCTGTCTTGTCATTTTAGACTACAAAACCTTCTTAATAAGTGAAGAACAAACACCCCAGTGAGGTCTCAGAGTCTCTGCTTTAATAGATATTAGTATTAAAATAAAGATCATCACACCTCAGTCACCATCACTCTGATGGTGCAAGACGTCCTACAGCCCTTAATGTTGAAACTTTCCCATTCTGTCTCATCTTCCACATTTCATTGCTGCATTTCAAATGTAGGAGAATTTAAATCCACCCCATTTTACTGCAGGCCTATGCAAAGAAGGATTTTGTTCCTTGGGTACCCGAGCCCCTTTACTCTGTGACCTCTAGATCTAATTCAAACTTCAGAAAGGTGAATTTTGCCCATTTTGCTTTCATTTGAGCATCTTCTTCTAGCAAAAGTCTAGGTGAATAGGTGCCTGAGCTAATTCACTAAATAAGATGCATTTGGGCCAAGGTGGTTTTCATCTTCTTTATCTATGTGTTTTGCTGTGTGGTGTTTCCACAAAACAGAAATCTTTCCTTCCCTCATGAAAGAAAATTTCCAAACAGAGTGAGAGAAGCAGCAGAAGGTAGAGCTGAGCCCTGCAAGAGAACTGGCAGGACGATGCTACCTCATTTAGAATTAATTTGTTTGTGCAGGCTTGTTAAAGTGAAAGTGGATTTTGTTTGCTCTGATGAAGACAGAATTAATTTAACTACGATTAACATTTCTCCTTATAAATCACAAGTGTTCAGCTTTTTTGCCTGTGATAGAAGATAATTTAAAGAAAAAATCATTAAGAGTAAAAGCCCTCCTGTCTGTACTGACATGACAGTTCTTCCAAATATTGAGTTTTTTCATTATACTTTAAAGTTTTCTGCAGTTTTGTTGTAATAATCAGCCTGGTTAATGTGCTGGTCACTCTCTTTTCTGAACAAGGAGCATTTGGCCATGAAATGGGCTTTGGAGAGATTTGGTGCAGATTTTTCCTCACTGTCCCTTGCAGTTGTGTCTTCATGGAGCAAGTCAGCTCACTCCTGAGTACCAGCAATATCCTCTGTCTGTCAAATCTATACAGAAAACAAAATCTGTTGTGGAGCCTAAAAGCTCAACCCTCAGGCAAAGGATTGAATAGTCGAGTGTCTCGGGTGTCTTGGATCAGGAGTTTAAGATTTGTTTCATATTTATCCATCTCTAAGTGGATCCCGGTTAGGATGCTGGTTAACCTTAATCTGATTAGCTCATGGAAACACCTGATTCTGGATCAAATTTATATTTGCTGCGTGCTTTTACAGACTCCATAATAGTGGAGAATTTTCACTCCCAAAGACAGAATTGGAAATGTGGTATTTGCGCATGTATACTGACAGTTCTCTAAATGTCTCGGTCCTTTCCTTTCCTTTCCTTTCCTTTCCTTTCCTTTCCTTTCCTTTCCTTTCCTTTCCTTTCCTTTCCTTTCCTTTCCTTTCCTTTCCTTTCCTNCTTTCCTTTCCTTTCCTTTCCTTTCCTTTTTCCTCTTTCCCTCTCCCTTTCCCTTACCCAGCAATTTCCTTCTCCTAATCATAGCTATTCTCACAGAGTTCTGATCCCAATCCCAAAGCAGTCACGTTTTCTGGGTACTTTCCCAACAACAGAGGCAGATTCCTCAGTTTAACTTGTGAGGATATCTAATTTATTTTGTGGTAATAAATAATTCTGGGTATAGAAAACCTGATTATTTTATGTCATCAGCAGAGGTGGAGCATTAACAAAAGCAGGTGATTTCAATGCAAGCTTCAGGTAGCTGACATTAAATTTTGTATTAAATTACCATAATAATTAACTGGGGTCAACAGCCTTTGACTAAACAGTGTGACTCTCTGAAGACTGTTGAGCTGTGATCTTCAGTTTACATAATGTATTTTCTGTATCATAATGAGATTTTAACAAAAACATCAAAATTATCTGTTAAATGTACCTTGTCCCTTGACAGTGTGTGATACTTCACAGAAAAAGGAAAAGAAAAGCCCAAACTCTTTGTCTTCACTTTGAACTGCCAGTTGCTCATGTTGGACAGCGATGTGACCATAAAATGCTTTTTTTTTTTGGACACACATTTCAAGTTTTGTAAAGATATCCACGGCTTTTTTAAGAGTGTGAAGCTCTTTCCATAAGCACAATGAAGTGTATCATGTATCTGCTGTGATGGAAGGAAGATTGACTTGCTGCCACACTGTTGTTTCAATAGCTGCCAAAACCCATGTCTGATGAATGCATTGCTATAAATGATCTCCACTTTTCACATCCTTCGACAAAGACCTTGTTAGACAAAGAGCTTATCTGCAACACTGCAAAGATTTAGCAGTATCTTAGTCATGTGTGGTACTGAATCATAGGAAACATTTCAATTCACTGTGTATTTAGCTTTTACAAAGTAAAAGACTAAGAAAAATCCACAGTAGGTGAAATAATATGCAATTTTGGGATAAAAAAGTAACTTAGATTTAAAAAAAAAAAAAGGTAAAACTTGGTCTATGTTCCAACTATCTATTTATACTGTTGATGCAAAAGGAAAGATCACAAGCATAATAATCACTGTTGTTTTTAAATCTGGAATGATGAAAATTAAAAAGCTTTTTGTTAATAACTGAATATTCTGAGGACAATTTTAATAACAAGATCACCAGAAGTCCTTTCCTTCCAGTAAGTAAAGGTATTTCCAAGAAAGCTGAAGAGGGACTTTTCACAAGGGTGTGTGGTGACAGGACAAGGAGAATGGCCTTAAATTGAAGGAGGTTTAATTAGATATTAGGAAGAAATTCTTTATTATAAGAATGGTGTTGCCCTGGTGCAGGGTGCCCAGAGCAGCTGTGGCTGCCCCTGGACCCCTGAAATTGTCCAAGGCCAGGTTGGACAGGGCTTGGAGCACCCTGGGACAGTGGAAGGTGTCCTTATCCATGGCTGGGTGTGGTACTGGATGACCTTAAAGGTCCCTTCCACCCCAAACCATTCTGTGATTTTACGTTTCTCTGATTATTTACAAACACTCACCCAGATGTGGAGAATTCCTCTACAGAAGTCCTGGCACGAGCAGTTGCTGAGCAGTGCAAAATTGTGCAAAACAAGAGAAAATGGCCTCAAGGAAATGAGAAAATCCTCAAGAGGGGATGTTTAGGTTGGACATTGCAAAAAAGAAACCCTCTTTTTTTTTTTACAAAAAAACCCTCAACCCTGAAAGGGTTGTCTAACCCTAGAATGGGCTGCCCAGGCCAGTGGTGGAATCACCATCCATGGAGGGATTTAAAAGAAGTAGATGTGGTGTTTAGGGACATGTAGTAGTGACCTTGGAATGGTTAGGTTAAGGGTTAGACTCTACAATCTTAGAGGTTTTTTCTAGCCCAAATAATTTGTGAATTATTAAGATATCATTTCAAAACCAGCCCAGAGCACGTCAGGCAGCCTTGTCTATTTTCCATGAGGTTTTAGAGGTAAAGGGGGAGACTTAAACAAAAGACATTTTTGCTTAACAGCTCTGTGCCTTTGGTCTGTTTTACTGCCATTATCTTGGCTGCATCTGCCACGTCTGTCAAGTGTGGAAGAGAACATTTGCCTCCCACCTCTTCCTCTTTGATCCATGCTTTCAAGTTGTAGCCTTTCATCCTGATTTTCTTATGAAAGAGAGCTATTTCTCTTCGTGGAATTTTCTCCTCGAAGACTGGCATGGATTATCATATCTGATGTTCAGAAGACACCTTTCATGGCACTGTGTTACCTTCTGATGCTCATCCCTTTGGAATGCCTTGATATGGTATCCTAACTGCTACAGGGGATGGAGAGGAGTGGGAATTGCCCAGGCCTCAGCTCACACATCTTCCTGGAATCTTAGACCCCTAAAATTAGCAGTGGATGAGCCAATGTGAGGGAAAGGTGAGTATTGTGGGGCTCAGATATAGATTGTTGAGAAAAGACATGTGCAATAACCCTTTTGGATGGACTCCTTCCCTTAAAATCATCCAGGAGTATTAATTTATAATCATGGAATGGTTTGGGTTGGAAGGGACCCTAAAGATCACCCAGTTCCACCCCTGCCATGAACAGGGACACCTTCCACTGTCCCAGGGTGCTCCAAACCCCATCAAACCTGGCCTTGGACACTTCCAGGGATGAGGCAGCCCCAACTTCTCTGGGCAACCTGTTGTTCCAAAAGGAGCACATAATAATCTATAACATAACATAAAGTGTGTTTTAACTCATTTATATCTGATGTGTGATTTATAACATGTATCTTTAGCTGCAGTGATCTAAAATGTAAATGTGAACGAGAATCTGGGCCTGAGCTCCATGATTTTTAACTAAATAATTAAGAAAGTTGCTTCAGCTAATGCTTAATCACCTAATGACTGTTAAAACTTTTAGAGTCTGTGAGCACTTACCTCCTCAACTAATTAAACAGAACATATTCTTGAACAGGCCTTCAGAAAAAACAGAACGTTCAAGTGCCTAAATTTGGAAACCAAATAGGACTGGTATGTTCTCAGTTATGTCTCGTCTCACCTCCTAATTTATAATGAATAAATAAAAATAAATATATCGATGCCTTCATGACAGTTATGGCTAACAATATGATCTTGTTCTTGTCCTTCTTTAGCAAAATTTGCCACTGTCCTGATTACTTGCTCAGCTCATTATGTTATGGCTAAAATTACCCTGAAAATTATCTGGTACAAGCAAGTCCAAGCACAGATTTGAATCCTGTGAAATACTTGAGAATGCTAATGCAATGCCAATAACAAAAGTGGGGTGCTGTGAAACTCAGCAAATTACTTGATGTTTATAAATTATTTTGGAATACTCAAATGGAGGCTGCATTGCTGAAATGGTAATAATAATATTTCTTGCAATTGTGCTGTTTGTGGATATCAGCCCTCTCAAAACAATGTGATAAACCTAAGAGAGGAAAATCTGTTTTTTAAAGGACACTGAGTGAGATTGCTGTTGTCAGCTGTGTAACACTGAGAGTCAAAAATATCCACAGAATCTGTTATTCGAGGAGAAGGAACCTTTTTGCAGATGTCACTATTGTGTTTAAACACAGATCCCATCCCCAGAGGATGGGTCACATGTGTAACACCAGTGAACCCCACCATGGGCAGGGCACACACTGAGATATCCCCAACTCATGCTCCTATTTCAGCTTTGGGGGGCTCTTCCCTGCTGCTCTGCCCTGATCCCAAACCCAGCTCAGCACACAAGGCACACCCTGTGCTCTGGGTACAAGTGCAGGATGTGGATCCTCAGCTTTAGTAAGACATCATTATGGGCATAAAAAGTATCTTTTTTTAAAATGGTGGGTGATTTAGCTCGGTGAGGTGGGACACAAATTATAAGCTGACTGGCTTTATGAGCTAATCAGGATTAATATAATATCATCTACGAGCTTTGTGAGATTCCTCACAATTTTTGATAAGCATAAAACTCTGTCCATCTTTTCAAACTACCAATTTGAGCACGGGCTGATTTCTTTTACTGCACTTATTATGTGGGAAGGAAGACTCCATTCCATATATTGTAGCATAATATACATGTCGTTGTTCCCATTATTCTGAAGCAGTGACTGGGAGCACTGAGCTGCAAAATGTGTATTGTTAATCATTGGGTCATTAACCTTAACAATGTCAATGCATTCCCCTATCAGATCCAGCTAAATGACTGCCCGAGGTAATAGTTAAGAGAACATTTCACACAGATGAACATATTAATGCTTTATTTGGTTCTAAATGCAGTGTGAAGGATTTAGGTGGGAGCTAATGTATGTGAGGAGGAATAAGAAAGATGAAGCACAATTGAAAAAAAAAAAAAAAAAAAAGAAAGTTTGACTTCCCAAAAGAAGGGGAGCAGTCCTCAGTTCTGTGCAGCTGAGAAGTGCATCCTTATCTCTCTTTAACTGCAGTCATTCAGATAAAAAAAAATTATTGTTTGAAGAGGAGTTAAAATCCTGAGTTTTCATGAGAATCCAGAGATTCTTCCAATATCTGATGTCCAGTTTCTGTATCTAATGCAAGTTTTGTGATGTGGTATTTCCACAGCAAAAGGCAGCTGATAGGATTTGCTTTATTTTGTTTCAGCTGATGGGCTTCTGCAGAGAGGCAGCTCTGAAACCTCCCTCTGAAGAGAGAAGATGGCACCACTGTCCACCAAAACCATATCCAGTGCAGGTGATCACAAAGCACAAAATGTGTTCACTGTGGCTCCTTGGACCAGAGGAGAGCCTGGGAAGGTGTCACCCAGCACCAGTGACTTATTTTCCAAACTTCACGTTGTAGACCTCTGTCTAAGCACATATCTCAAACCCAGGCTCAACCTGGACTGATGAAAATTTAAAAATTATCTGCTTATTTTTGTTAAAAAGTGGATATTCTGAAGACAGTTTTAACAAGATCACAAGGCTGGGTGGCAGCCTAGAGTAAATCTGCTGCTTCTCCTGGGTTCCATCATTTCTGGGGACCTGAAGGAAATTTGTAGAGGTTTCCTCTGGGTCATTTCCACATCTGTCACCGTGTGGGGTGGCTCAGAAAGCCAATGACACAAAATAGCCTCTTGCCACTGTCTGAAAAATCCGTGTAATCAGCAGCCATTTCCCAGGCTGCACTCAGGGAAAAGGCTGTAACAGTGCTCTGGAAATTGGATGATTGGTTCTGGTGGTCTGCAAATGGCCTGGAGATGTATAGAAAAATATTCAGATTGAAGGACTTTTGAAACAACTGCACCAGGCTTTTCCACTGTGGGCTTTTTTTCAAAAGCATCAGTTCTGGGGTTTTCACACTTTGCTTGTAAGATTAAAAACACAAAATGACACATTTCAAAGTCAGTTCCTATCGAGCTGTTAGCCCAATGACTTACTACTGTAAAAACTGAATATGGACTCACATTTCCTACAGAAACCATACCATTGCTTCTGCTTCACTTAGCAAGCAGCCAGAAGATGGTACTCTAAAAATAATCTGACAAATGTTATCAGAAACCAGATATAGCAATTAATTAGGGACTCAAAATAGGAAGTGTGATATTGCTTGGTGGGTGTTAAGAGGATGGCCACTGATTTTTCTAGGTTTGATTGCATTCCCTTACTTTTAGTTGTGCTCCCCTGAAGGACCTAAAATTTTACTCTCCTCTCCTAATATCCTTTGCAGACTGTTACCATGTTCTCTTAGTCAGCACTTAGCAAAATTACACAGTTTGAAATGGCTGCTGAAGTTGAAAAGTGGAAAATATTGTTACACAAAGGAGGTTTTTTTTGTTAATGTTATGGAAAAACTCACCTGCTAGTTTTGTTGCTTCTCTCATACCTGTGGGTATAAATCAGTTGTGATTCCTGGTGAATAGCACTGATACTTCTGCAGTAGTTGGGCCTCTCTGGTTGCATGGGCTTGGAAGGAAAAATTTGGTGGCATGTTAATTCTAAGGAAGCTTTTTAATGTCCCATTCCTTTTTGGGATTAAGGATTTGGATGCTGATGAGGGGGAGTGAGCTTTTGTCATCAGTTTTAATGAGACATTTATAATCTCTCTTGATTGTATTTAGGGTTTTTTATTGTTGCTATTTTTTTTTTTATTTCGCCCATTCAAGCAGTCACTCTGTGAAAGCTTTTTTTAAGTACTTCAAATCTATTCTGGTAATGAAGAAATGAATGTCAAGCAATGCAATTTTTTCTAAATTTACAACTCATTCTCTTAGACAAGATCAAAACTGACATAAAGAAAATATCCTTTATGACTAAGAAGAAAAGACCAAACTGCAACTCCCCAGTTACATCCACTGGGATAGAGTAAGGTAGCATTCTTATCCATTACCATTTGTCTCACCTAATCCCAGTCATTGCATGTCACATTTGTTTATCTGAAGATGAAAAAAGTAATAATATTTTATGGGAATGAAGCTTCTGCAGCTGTTGCTAGGTCCATCAAGATTTCAGTACTATTTTTGTACACGTCCTTAGCCTCCCATCCCACTCTCTCTCTCTCTTGCTCTCTCTCCAGGTAATTGGAAGTCAGTCCAGTGAAAATAAAAGCAATGAAGAACAACTAAGAGAATGAGATGTGAGCCAGGAGTCTGAAAGGAGACAATTCCTGCAGCAGAGCCAGATGGGTATGGAGCTGGCATTATAATCTAAATATTTATGTGTGCCACTGACGCAAATGTGTGTAAGACAAACTCTACCTTCTCTTCAGCGTGGTTTTGATATTTCACTCTCATTCCCTTTTCCAGAAGAGTTCTGACTCTCATCAACCCTTTGGCATCATGCAGAGAGTGTAACCTGGCTTTCAGAGGAGACTTGAAAAATCATGAGGTTATGCAAGGCAAATCTTTGCCCCTCTAGACTCATTTTCCTCTCTTTTTGCAAGGAGGTACTCCAAGTGCCTATAAATTCCATCCTGGAAGATAACATGCTCTAGAAGTGCAGTAATAACCAGGACTGACTGTTCTGGGATGAGAGTGCCTTGGTCTGGGAGTACTTTGTTTTCCTTCCGTGCTGCTGTTTATCTATCCCACAGTGGGAAGAAAGAAGCTACTGCAGTAGATTTAAACTTGCAGTCCTGCCTAGCCTTATGGATAAATCATTAGGGCCTTGTTCCAAATCCAGCTTCGCTGTTGCAAATCACGTCTGCATGTATGGCAAGCCTGGCTCCCAAAGATGAGCTCAGATGTGCTCCTTGTGGAGTAGAGATGTGCTGGAGAAGTGTAATAAATTGAGTTGTGACTGGCAAACAAATGCATGGTACTGAGGAGGGTAAGCAGCTCTAGCCAGACCTGCACCATGATGGGGAAAGGATCAGACATAGCAAGGATGATCTTATGGGTTCATGTGCAAATAGAGCTGAATCTGAGTCCTGTTGGCATTTAAGGGATGCTGAGATAAATTATTGTCGTTGTTGAAATATGTGATATTGCTTGAATTTATCAAGCTTCAGGTTTAGATTTAATATTAGGAAGAAGTTCTTCCCTGTGATGGTGGTGAGGCTCTGGCACTGAGAAGCTGTGGCTGCCTCATCCCTACAAGTGTCCAAGGTTGGAACTTGGGGCAACCTGGGAGAGCAGGAGGTCTCCCATGCACAGTGGGAATGGAATGGATGGTTTTTGAGGTCCCTCCCAATCCAAACCATTCTATGATTCTGATGGAAGTAATAAAAACATTTTAGCTATATGTGGTTAGGCCATTAAAATGGCTGTGTCTGAATTGCAAAGTTTTTCCTGAGCATTTTTGTAACCACCACATTGTTACACCTATCCCTCTTCACCGATGATACTTTGCCCCTATTTTTTCTTATAAACAAACAGTTGTGATTAAACAGGTTTTATTTCTCTGTATTAATATCTATGTAGACAATGACCTATGAATGACTCTGTAACACTTAGCTGATTATCTGCTGTGCTGTTGGTTGGTTCCAACTGCTTGAAAACACCTGGGCTGACAAATTCTTACTCCAGACAGCTTTTTTATTCAATTCCTTAATCTTTTACTCACATGGTTCAGTCTTTTTTTTCTAAGGCAGTATGGAAAGCAGGATTATAATCTTGCAAATGAAGAAATACTAATTCAATGTTTCTATAATTAACAAAATACCTAAATTCTACACACACAACTAGGTTTCTACACCACACCACACAAGCTGTTTTCTTCCCAAATATTCAGTCATCCTGTAGTCACTTCACTCTTTCAAAAGTGCTCCAAAAATACAGGCATTTCATTTTCTTTTGCTTAAGTTAGCACATTTCTCATTGAAGGCCCTCAGGGGAAGTGGAAACTCTGAAATACGAAATGCGATTTATGCTTGCCTTGTAAAATGCCAAGGAAACTGCTTTAAGACTGTAATAACCCTTGCTGCTCATTCTATGAACATGCCTATAGAAAATGTTAATTTAATCAACAAATTATAGCTTCACACAAAGCAAGAAGTGTGGAAATACTGGCAGAGGAGGAGGAAAGGTCTCTCATAATTTTTATGTTTAATCATGAATTTCAGACTCTTTATTATTCCTGCATAAATGAAAAACTTCTAAATGGATTATGTTGCACTTTCCCATTCATTTTCTCTCCTGATTTACATCTACATACATGTCCATTCAAAATCTGTGAGAACTCGCTTATGCTGACATGAATTCATCTTAGCAAAACTGCTGATAATTTATTTAATTTTTTTTTCTTGTAAAATATGCTGTTTGAGAGGGAGCCCAAACAGAGAGCTGGTACTTTTAGAGGAAACCCTGCAGCTTTCACACTGGTTTCTCCCAACATTTTTAGCCCATGGATACTGATCACGGGATGCCTGACACAGTCTAAGTGTTCCCTGCCAAATGTTGAAGTAATGAAGTTAGAAATAGGAATATTTGAGTGAAAAGGACCAGAAATAGATTTCTACAAGTCAGCTTAAACATCCATTTGCAGTAGGGCAATATTACATTTTTCAAAGGCATATATTAACAGATTAGATCACCTGCAAATGGAGTGTTAATTAATAATATCCATAATAAAGTGCAATACAATTACATTTGCAGGAAAAGCTGACAGATCTATGTCATTCAGGCATTAATTCTAAAGATAATGGACCAAATTCTGCTCTGTGTGGTATTTTTTTTTTTTCCAGCTTATATGTGGAGTAATGCCAGACGCACAGGCTGGCTGTACCTTCATGTTGCTGAATATTGAATTTGTCCCATTATCCTTTAATGAAAAGCTTTCTGAAAATACCTGTCAGTGAGGCACACTTGGGCCCTTGCCATCTGTTTGGCTGATAATAATTCAAAAGACAAAATACTTGATCTCATGGAATGAGAGGAATGCCATGAAGGGGAAGAAAGCAGCTCGCAATCAGTTTTATATTCCTCTAATACTAAATTCAAGGAATCCTCGTTTCACATTATTTATTATTTTTCTTCTTCTTCTTCTTCTATGGATTTCTAAATTCTTCTTCTTCTTCTATGGATTTCTAAATTCTTATTCTTCTTCTTCTTCTTCTATGGATTTCTAAATTATTTTTCTTCTTCTTCTTCTCTTCATCATCATCTTCTTCTTCTTCTTCTTTCTTCTTCTTCCCGTTATTATCATTGTTATAATTATTTTCTAATTCATGTCACCTATAGCAAATCTGCAGTTTAAAAAAATTGTGTGCCAGCTTGTAATTTCAAGGACAACAAAACAAAAAAAACCCAACAAAAACCAAACAAACAAAAGAACTATGGATCCCATTGATACTTTAATTGCAAACAAACCCTTTTCCCTACTCAGGGTTATATTATCAGTCAGTAGGGAATGATCTGGTTCTTGTGGAACAGGAATTTCCATGTGTTCACCAAAGCTGAAGTCAGGTCAGAGTCCATCTGGCTTCTGTGGCGTGCGAGGTGTCACCTTCATTGAGAAAATGGGAACACAACCAGGCAAATTTTAAATGGAAAATATGATTTACTGCAGCAGGAGAATTTTATTAGTGTTGTAAAGGACTTGTGTGCTCTATAACTGGTATAGGAATAGATCCAATATAAGAAGATGATCCTGTTTTAAAGGCCATGTCTGCCTTACAAATGAACACAGAACCAGCTGTTCTAATTTTTCCTGAGTTTGGCGTTTAGGCTACAGGGCTGTGAGGAAAAAGGAGGTGGAATAAATCAATAAATGCAGTTATTTTCCCCAAAGAAATGTTTTTAGACAGAGAATATATATAGATATATCACCCTGCCTCAATCTGGAAAAGGAACTTTCAGCTGTGAGAGTGGGAGAGGGCAGGGGAACAATGGGGCCAAGCATGAGGAGGCAAATGATAAAGTGACCAAGGGAGCAATGTCTGGTGGCCATAACTTCTTCCCACAGTCAGTAGAAAATATTGATTTGGTGTACTCTGAGGCTGCTGATGGCAGAAACACTCCAGCACAAGACAGCACTGCACAGTGCAATTTCTTAGTCACCAAATGTTTACTCCAATATTATTCCAGGTGTGCAGACAACAGCACTAGTAATTAGTAGCTTCCTGCATTTTAAATTTTTGTTGCAACCAAAGTTAGGGGATTCTATGAAGATTCAAAAGTCCCAACTGTGTCTTACCCTCCTGCTCTCTGCTGAGCTATGTTCACAGTAAATTTTACTTGTAGTTCTTTTACAATAAAAAAACACATGGTTTTTTTACATGATGTGTGGAACTAATTGGTAAAAAAATTATGAGTTTCAAGCCTAAAAAAAAAGAAGCCACCAAAAGAATACATTCCTCACTCTACCTAAATAATATATGTTCTGATCAGTTTTTCTTACAGAATCACAGAACCATTTAGGTTGGAAAAGCCCTCCAAGATCATTGAGTCCAGCCACTCAGAATCCCCACTAAGCCATGTCCTAAGCACCACATCTGAGTGGTTTTTGAACCCTTCCAGGGATGGTGCCTCCACCACTCCTTTGAGCAATCCATGCCAATGTTTGACCAGCCTTTTCACAAAGAAATTTCTCATGATGTCCAACTTGCAGTGTGTGCTTGAGCACCCGCAGCATTTCTCTGCAGGACAATAATTTATGAGATGTGTATTTCAGATGTTTATCTCCCTAAAGGTGTGAGAGTACAGAATGGGATGGTTTACTTTGTTCTGCAGCTCCAGTATCTCCTTGGTGAACTAGAATTATTCTTCTTATTTCCATATCAATCCATTAGTTTGGGAATTCGCTTTCTTCAATGTGTGTTCCCTCTGCTGCTTGTCCAGTTTGAGCTCTGTGGAGGATATAGGCAGTGTGAGGTATAGGAGAAATGGGATATTGTCTGCTGTATGGTGAGTTTTTAAATTTAGGCAGGTTGGCTGGAAGTGCCTGAAGCAACTCTAGATAAATTTAACAAAGTGAGTACATTGTCTTTATGTCTGTATTGGTCAGGCACTTTTTAATCTTTTTGATGTCTTAAGAGTTTTATGTGTTCCTCCAGAAAGAAGGATTTTTTTCACCTCAAAAAAAAAAAAAAAAAAAAAAAAAAACAAAAAACCATATAAAATAAAAATTCCTGTTTCTCACAGAACTGTTAAACAAGCTGAATAACTGCATAAATGCTCTGGCAGTAATAAGTGGCAGGTAAAGAGGTGATTGCCCAAGGTTTTTGCAGGAATCAGGAGTGACCAGCCAGCATTTGTCCTGGTCTGGTTTCAGCTTCCTGGAACCTGCTTTGGGTTTGTTTAACTTGCAGAAGGAAATACATATTTTCCCTCACATGAAAGGAGCTGCAATCTTTTGTTACTTGGCAAACACATCCCACAGATCTGAATGTGAGTCTGGTTTTGAAGTGCTTTTTGATCCACACATCTTTAGAAAGCTTCCCCAGTGCTTTTGCTTGAGTACCTATATATTTCTTTATTTATTGTCTCAAGCAAATAACCCAAACCTTTCTGATATATGCCCCCCAGCATCACTAAGGAATTCCATGACACTTCCCACCACTGCCTGGGTGTTTTTTAACCATCGTGCTCAGCT
The DNA here is from genome assembly GCA_009741485.1 of Malurus cyaneus samueli. Taxonomy (NCBI): domain Eukaryota; kingdom Metazoa; phylum Chordata; class Aves; order Passeriformes; family Maluridae; genus Malurus; species Malurus cyaneus. The sequence continues at coordinate 4,526,570 of CM019217.1, read as the reverse complement.
TGCTTTAGTCCATTTTTACTTTTCTTCTTCCAGCTGCCTTTTTTGTCACACCCTGCTGACCACATCACAGGTTCCCACGATGATTCTGAGCAGTGCAGCCCTTCAAGTAGAGATTGCTGGACTGAAACTCAAGAGTTTCAGTCAAAACTTTCTTTGCAGCAAGGTTTCCTCCCTGACAACCCCTCCAGAGGATAGATGCCAGGATTTGTACTGAAACTCAGGCTTTGCATTCAAACAGCTATGGAGCTGTATGGACTGATGCTGTGGTTTCAAAGATCATAGAAAGGAATAAAAATATATCCAGCAAGTGACTTGGTCTACTCATCATCAACTAAATTAGTCCCTGGGGTAGTTATTTCATTCCTTGAGGGACCTAAGATTTAAGTATTTAAACTCACAGGTCTGAGGCAGCTGAGATTTAAATGTCTAAGGTCACAGGTCTTCCTCCAAGACAATTGGTAATTTTTCTAAGAGGCTCACTGTACCAATATTGTTATAAATTTTAATTTTAATTGCACCACGTAAGCCTTGATTGTAACCTTAAGAACTCTAATCAAAGATCAGGAATAGGAAGGAGCTATGCAAGGGAGAGGAAGGATGGTATTTGTAATCTTTAGGTCAACAAGGAATGGCTGCTGAGTTGTCTCAGCAGAAGGACAAAAATTTCTATAGATAAAGCTCTGTTTTTTTTTAAAAAAAAAACCACACCAACCTTCCATGTAGGCAGTAAAAAAACAGGAGGAACAGGTAATCTGAGACAAGGCAGGTTTTAAAAAAATTATTTGAAACTGATAATAGAAGTTCTTCACAAATGTTTAGAGTGATTTTTTCAGCAGTGGATGTGAAGAGTAGAAGTGTTGATAGGAAAAGCAGGTGATCAATAATAGTGCAAAGTTAAAGGCTGATATCTTGTGAAAATCACAAGTCTGACAGGAATTGGGTAAACCACTTTTTAAAGCCTGGCACTTTCTAAAAGAGCTTGAAAGCTTCTTTGGGTACGCAAAGGATGAAGCCACACAGAGTGGAGGGAGGGAAGGATTGCAATCAAAGCAAGGTGCCAAAACCAACAACTTGAGTAGTGATGCCTGCATGGATTGAGCTCCCAGGAAGGTGGGGTGGCTGATTAGTATCAAGGTGAAGAAGCAGCCACACTTCCTGTGTATTTATTTTTACTTCTCAGTGATGATATAGTAGTCAGATACCAGCAGAATTTGCCAAAGTCTGACATAGGAATGACAACCTGATGAATAGAAAATGTGTGAATTTTTTAAATCCTAAGTTTTTCCCTTATTTAAAAATATGTGTTTCTTCACAAGGCGCTGTCATGTTTCTGTGTCTAGCTGGTTTTACAGGATTTAAGATTCAAAGCTTCCAATTTGCACAGATTCTCTGCATGAAAAGAGATTTTTTGATGTACAGGTGATTTGGGGTCAAAAAGAAGGCCACAAAACACAGGGCACTACATGAACCAGGATAATTACCTGATGTAGAAACTGCATTATGTTTAATTCCATTTAGCAGGGGTGAAAATAGGCTCAATCCACCATGTCTTCAAAATATGGGTTTTCCTGAAGCAGCATGGACTGTGATGCATTGGGAAGAAATGGAATATTGAGGGAACACTAAAGAAACAGCTTGGTAATCTTTAAGATTCATGAACTGCAAAAGACACTCCTTGAAATCTGCTAATTCCACAGGTAAACTCCAGCAAGCAATGAAACTGCTGCACTGTAAATTAATGTAATGAGTGTAGAGAACATTGAGATCTCCTTCCTCATTTCATCAGGAAAACCTTGAACTCAAAAATATTTACAGAGCTCAAACTTCTGAGTGATAGCTCCAGGACTCTTGCTTACTTTTCCACAATAACCATCAAAAATGTTGATTGAAAATGGTTGAATTCCTATGTTAAGGAAAAGAAATTACCTAGTTAAAGATTGTGTAGAAGCACAGAGGAGCAGAGAAAGGATTTAGATTGCATAGATCACAAGAAATATCTGCATATGTAACTTCAGAAGGGTTAGGCACTGCATGTCACTGATATGGTATTTCCAAATAGGCATTTTTTTAAATTAAAAACAAGCTAAAAACCTCCCAACACTTGATAAGCAGAATATTTACAGGTAGCAGGTGATTACTATCTTTTATTTATGTGGGCATGATAGGATGATTTGAAAGAAATGATATTCTGTTACTTAGAGAGATGTTGATAAATGAATGACTTAAAGGAGAGCAGAACTTAGTAATATGAGGAAGGAGTTGCTTTTGTTGTGCACAGGCACAACAAGAAATAATTTCAGTGATTTAAAAATTATGTATAAGTTTTCTCTACTAGTTAACTTTCTTACCTGATAAAAACCATGAACTTTTGGCTGAATGGTTTCCTGCATCCATCACAACTGTTCAGGGAAAAATAGTTCTCAGGCATTTTAAAGATTTTTTTAGCAGCTTTCAGGGTTTCATTTATAAATTTTATTTTCCCTCACAGACACTCCCCATTAATCAACTATGTTTTGTAATTTTGTGTCAAAAGTGGTCCCAATAATTTTCCTTTAACAAAGGGTAATTCTTTCAGTACTGTTTCCAGACTAGATATGAACAGATCATGTGCTGTGCATATGAAAGAAACTTCAGCTTCTTGTACTGAGAGAATTTCTCTATGGTTGTAGGCTTTGAAAATGCTTTGGGAACTGTAATTTGGTTTTGGCGTGGGTTTTTTTTGCAATTTTTTTAACCAAAAATTACTGGATAAATAATTTTACCACCACTGACACCTACTATGGTAGTTATACTGATAAATTCACTCTCTGCTTACCTCCAGGCTTCTCAATTTTGCATTATTGACTGCAAAGCCATCATTTAATTTCCAGGGCCTAGCATGTAGGAAGCTAGTTCGTTTCCTTGCTAAAAAAAAAAAAAAAAAAAAAAAAAAAATATATTTAAAGTCAAAGGGGATGGGTCTGTCACCTCTGTACTCTGCTGTACAGAATAACAAGGCTCACCCTTATCACTCTCTGCCCCAGCTGTAGTTGTAGTGATAAGAAAGGAAGCAGGAACTCTTTTAATATTCCCTGTTGTAGAAAGAGAAGGTTTTGGGAGAGGTGGTGTTGAGTTTTTCAACCCAGAAATGAAATCTGAGATAATTTTTGTATAGGAGGAGATATAAAAGTGGGTCTTTATTGAAGCTCCAGGTGCATTTATGGAGGAATATCCACCAAAGCCCACACAGGGGTGAGCAGTTTATAGGTTTTAGAAATTAGCATAATTGATAAGAACACCAATTAGGAGAACAAGTGGTGATGCATTCCCCCCAGGTCAGCCCCTTCTCTGGAGCCCCCCACCCTCAGTCCCAGCTGCTTTGTTTATGAAAATGTGTCTCACAGACCCTGTTCTCAGCCTTGGTTCCAGGAAGAGCCAAAATAGGGTGGGGGCTTTGTACCCCTGGGCTTGGAGCTCTGGGATGTGTTTGTTCTTTCTAGCTGGGGAAAAGGGTGGGGAAAATAGTGGGAAGGTTACAAATGTATAAAGAAAAAAGGCAAAAATAGTTCCAGCATCAGTGGGAATAGGACACAGGCCTCATGATTACCAGCCAGCCTAGTTGGGATATTTTATTTAAATTACCAAATCATTTACTCCTCACTCTGAGAAAGGAGAGCCATGCACAGGCAGAATTCTTGGTGAGCAGTAAATAAATCCTTTTCTTCCTGGGATGGTTTTTGCTTGGGGAGCAGCTCCTGTGGAGATGATGGCTCCTGGTGGCTCCTGTACCCTCCTGCTGTCAATCCCAGCCTCATCCTCCCCAGTGCCAGATGTCTTTGGCAAGGACAGGGACAGATCTCCACCTGCCCCAACTTCTGTGGGAACCCAGAGTTGGTATGGGATGCTCCCAGCACCTCTTTCTCAGATCCTGTTGCATTTTTACTGCCATCCTTCGGTCTCCATGGCAACCCTCCCTGCAGCACAGCCTCCTGTGCATGCAACATGCAGCTTTTACACACCTTACTCGATTTTTTGGGTTTTCTCTTCTGTTTTTGTTTTGCTGTATTTTCCCACAGAGACAGCTACTTTAATACAGACAATGAGCCAGATGAACACTTGGGCAGCCCTTTCTGGGTCAAAATCATGCACTAATAATCAAGCATTGCTTTCCTGCGCTGTTTCCAAGGTTTAGTTTAAAAATTCATGTTGATAGAGCTAATGGCACAGGGCTGGTGTTTGCTCTGCTGAATCTACACACAAAGCAAGGACAATTAGGATGTATGCAGTCATGCATGATCCTTTTGGAGCCCTTGTACAATATTTATGGGGTTTTATGCTTCATCTGCTCCGAATTACATGTCTCGTTCAGCTGGAGCCCTGCTGAAAGCCTTGTGCAGAGGGTGAGGCTGTTACTGTGCAGTTTATTCAGGACAGCATGAATTTTGCAATGTTGTTACCAACTTCAGATCCTTGTGAACGATATCTGTATGAATACAGTTCTCCCAGTCCCTGTGGTGCACTGACAAAGATTAAAAAAATATCACAGGGCAGCCTGAAGCAACCAACATCTGCTTTTGGATGTGTCATATTAGCAGTGACATTGCCCACAGGAAATCACTTCTTTTCTTCTGGTGGGATTTTCTCTCTCTGATTCCTAAAAAGGGTTTTTGCAAAGCAGATAAGGAAAAGAAGAGGGAAGAGGAAAACAGAGAAGTAGAAGGAAAAGAAAAGAGAGAGAGTAAAAGACCAACAAAACAAAAATTGATCAAAAGCAAAATAAAAGTAATAATAAAGTAAAAAAGGGAAGGGAAGGGGGGGAAAGGGAAGGGAGGAAGGGAAGGGAAGGGAGGGAGGGAAGGGAAGGGAAGGGAAGGGAAGGAAGGGAAGGAAGGGAAGGAAGGAAGGGAAGGGAGAAAGAGAGAAGAAGAGAAGACAATTGACAAATAGCTCATGGAGAGTCCTTGGGAAGCAAATAAAAACTTACTTTGCAGTTACCACACTGCTTCCAATAGCCCATTAAAAGGAACTCAATCAAATTGTGCAAACCAGGCATTTACCCCAGCCTGACCTTCCTGAAATCAGTCCATGCCTTGCCTCCTCTGGTCTCTTGGTCTTGTCTGAGTGTTGAGAGTATTGTTTCCAGGAACACTTAAAGGGCCTGGCTCCACAAGTGGGCAGTGGCATCTGACAAATTAAAAGAACTGGCTATTTCCAAGCTCACTTTGATCATGATGTCCAACAGAACATTTGGTCTGTCCCATGTGGGGCTGGCTGTGGAACTCAATGCCATGGTTTTCTTCTCCATGGATGTGGTGTTGTTCACTTAGATGCTGAGTCTGATGATCTTGTAGGTCTTTTCCAACCTGAACTATTCTGTGAGTTCATGATTCTGTGCAGCGCTCCAGTGGAAAAAATCAGTTTTGATTGTTTTGTATCACAAAGATCACGTAAGGATACAAATCACTGAAACTCATGAAGCGTTCAGCTCATTGAGTCATCAGTAGAACAGCTTGGAAATAATGCTTTACATTACAAAATGGCATTATAATTTATTAAAATTTTAAAATCTTATAGGTTTTTTGGGGTTTTTTTTTTGGGTTTTCCCAAATTTCCCAAGAGAGGAGAGTTCCTTCCAGATAATTCAAAGTGAATGGTGAAAGTAGCACAAGTTTTCTCATGAGAGTGCTTCTGTGGAGAAAGGAAACTGGAAATCTGAAGGCTCTGCAGCTGGGACAAATTCTGTTCCTGGATTCATAATCCAGTCTCTAAATGATAACTGACATATGCTTATGTTAAAAACCCCCAACAACTAAACGAGTTAGTTTTGTCTAGAAGGGTGTCTTAGAACTGATATATGACAGGAGATTTTACAGACATGGGTTCCTGCCTGGTCCTGAAACTCGGGGTTATAGATGAAATCCATTCTTACACAAAGGAATATTCTCCCAAGCTACAGGATACTAAACATAATTAATTTGGCATTTGCCAAATAAGTGAATAAAACAGCAGTGTAGGAAAATGCTTTTACTTTAATGGAGAACAGGAAATGAAAAAGTACCTCGAATAGAGAAGGAATAGAATATTCCTTCATTGATCAGGAAAATAGGATATTTTGCAGAAAGGCCATTTTCAGGAATTCAGAGTACTTTTTCTGAGAAATGAAGAACATTTCCTCTTAAAAAAAGAAAATTTACTTCTACTTTTTTTTTTACTCTATCCTTAAAGATATAAGATAATTGTACAGATTAACTATTAGTGAAAATGGTGTGGGAAAATGAAAGCTCTAGATACAGAAAAATAAAGTCAGGAGACAGGTAAAGCAGAATAATTAATAGAAATGTGCCAAATAATTGTTCCTCTTTCTTGTTTTCCTGAGAAGTCATTGCCTGCCCTACCTCAGTCAGGTAACATCAATGTTCACTGCTTATATAAAAATATATTTCATTTTGTGACTGGAATTTCTTTTGCACTGAGCCTTTGTATGAAATGAAAGCTGAGTGCAGCTCTCAGGAAGAGCACTCAGGAGCTCTTCTGTGCTGACAGAAAATCACATTACTGTCCTGGAAGGTCTTGAATTCTCAGTTTGGCAGACTGTGGCACAGTTCTCGCATTACTCCTTGCATTTCATTGGAAAAAGAACTAAAACTGTTTTAGAAAAAAACAGTTGAGGTCAAAAGTCAAATATGATATGGTAAATGGACTACAGTGGCATAAACTCTGAACAGCCACAAGCTGCAACTGTTCTTCCCCAATATCTAAATTTTCCTAATGAGAAAATGTTCTTTTTTTGCTCCTTCAGGGATTTCTTATTAAAAATCAAGGAGTATTATTTTGGCATGTGTGGGTTACATCTGCAAAACCAAAGCAAACACCGAAAGCTCTAGAAGATTTGTGATTTTTGAATTTGTTCTTACAATTAAAACAACTTTTCTCTCACATGGATAACATTTGTATAAGCAGGAGACAGATTTGTCTGCAATTTAAGGGTCATCAAATTCATTGTCTCCTTTTTTGTCACCTTTTATATCAAGTTAATGCCTTGCACTGTTTTCACTAACACAGCCAGACTAAATAACAAAGTGTTAGAATCAAAGCACTCATCAATGAACTCACTATTTTTCCTGTGGAGAAAGAAGAACAGAAATGAGCTGCAAATGATGAGTTTGATTCATGTTGCTAATTCTTGAGTCTTAATCCATGGATTTATCTAGACTAAAAACAAAAAAAACAAATAGAAAAGAGTGTTGAGAAATATTAGCCACCCCATTTAAGGCTCTCTCCTACTGAATGAGTTGCTACAACCTTTAAGGCTTCCACTCTGATGACAGAACAAGGAGAGGCTTTGTAGGTGCATGGTTCAAAGCACAGACAGCAGATTTTTGCTTTGAAGTGCCCTGTAAAAGAGCCTGTATCAATGGGCAGAATCAGAAGGAGCTGGTCCCTGAACATGACTGTCTGAGCTGGATATCATTGGATAACACAGAGATGCATCAGTGACAGCATAAAGTGAAGATTCCCTGCTGATGAATGGCACAAACTATTCCCAAGATGAGTGGCTGAAGGATTAAATTATAACACTGCTGGATATCTGCCCTGTGTGGCACCACATATTTATTCTTTTGTTTCAAGTCAGATGGTGTAGTTATTGCAGATGAGTGAGAAAGCTTTGAGTTCAAGTGCCAGAGGCTAAAGAGATTTTGCCTCAGGATGAAATGCAGGAATTATTTAAGAACTGAAAAGTATTGTAAATTTAATAACAATCATGAATAAATTAAGCCAGCCTAATTAAAAAATGATAAAATGATAGATTCTGTAAGAAAAGCCTGACTGTGGAAAGTGCGCTGCTCATATGGAAACGTTTAACTTTTCCCATCCCAGTGCCTGCCTTACAGATGGTATCTGTATCATTTTTTAAAATTGTGCTAACACTGTGTTTTTATTTTATCTTCTCTCAGTAAATGCCACAGTTACCCAGTTCAGTTGGAATTATGTACATGTTATACCTCACTGCTTCAGAGAAAAATTGTCTGAGTACCCAGGCATGGGGTAGCACAGATAGAGCCTTGATGGAATTAAATGTGACCAGGGACATCAAGAGCAACATGGAAAGCTCTAAGGTCTCATCTAACCAAAACCATTCAGATTCTATGAACTACAGCCATAAGCAAGGAATAACAGTCTTCTGTTTCCCAGGGTATTCAGGGAGAATCCCTGAATAGCCACAGATGCCATTCCAGGAGTTTACAGCATTCCTGTTGTTTCATGTAACTCTTTCTCTGTTAATTGTGATTATCTGTTCCAAACTCTATTTCTGACTTCATCTCTTCTAGATGCTCTTTTCCCATGTCCTGCTGAGACACAGAACTTCACTATGTTTGGTTCATTACACAAAATCCATTACTACACTGGCAATAAGTGGGAAATTATGTATTGCTGAGCATACATCCTAATAAAATCCAGATGTTTGGCAGCTGAAATCCAGAGTGAGTTGTGGTTCTTTCTATACCACTGGATTTAACTTCTCCTACAATTGCATCTTGCATTATATTACAATTTATTTGCCTTCTATCATGTATTTCTCATGTATCTGACATCTACTTACATTTTGCCATCACATGTACTGCATATGTTTTATTAAATTATTAAATTATGAAAGCCCTCATGACTGTGAATAGCTGAGTTTGGTGCTCCTTTTATAATTCTAGTGCACACCCAGCTAGTCCAGGCCCTTCCTGCTTTCCTGTACCTGGCCCAACATTAGGAGCAGAATCCTCTTGTATTTCCATGCAAATAGATTTTACTTATCCATAACTGCAACTTAAGTGGCTCATTTCAGACTCAATCACGAACACTGTTTAAAAAGGCAGAGCAGAAATGTGATATTTTAATATGTTAAGTGAAATAATAGGATCACAGCATCATAGAATGGCCTGGGTTAGAGGGTACCTCAGAGATCATCCTTAAACCAGACCAGTTTGCTCCCAGCCCCATCCAACACCAGAACACTTCCAAGGATGAGGCAGCCACAACTTCTCTGGATATCCTGTTCTATGTTATTAATGGCAGTCAAAGTTTTAAAACTCCAGCATTCAAGTGGCTGAACAAGTTTAAAACCTTCAGGCTTTTTCTTTGTTCATTTATTTTTTTGTGTGCTGACATATTGCATGTGTTTTAATCTTATTCTAGAATTTCCAGCAACTTCCACTGGAGAGAAATATTCACATTTTTAAAATTTCTTTCTTTATTTATTTACTATTTATTAATTTATTAATTTATTTACTATTTATTTATTTATTTATTTATTTATAGAAGATGCTATAGAAGAATTGAAGAAATGATCTTTCACTTGTTTAAGGGATAAGAGATCAAGACAAGTCTCTGCTCCTCATGCAAGTGAGTCTGCCCTCCCCTACTTTCTCCAACCTACAGCACAATCCTACTTTCCTCCAGGGCTCTCACCTGCACCAACTCTCCACGAGATGAGCACACACAAATGGACAAGACTGTTCCAGGGACTGGTGAGAATTACTTTTGCCATAAAAGAATGTTCCCCATGATGATTATAGCTCAGTCTTTTAGGAACAAGCTGGATACACCTGCTGGCAAAAGCCTGCATAGACTCATAAAGGTTTGTATCACTAATGAATAATTCTCTGGTACCATACCTCCTGCTTCAAATTAAAAGTAAACATTTCATGCTGAGAAGCAGTGTATTCTTAACCTGATAGTTTTGCTTATGTACCAAGTATATTCTGCTCCTTGAGGCTGTTTTTCTAATGCTATTAGCTGTTATTAACTTCATAGCTGGCATTTTTAAAAGTCATATGTTAACATATGTGCTGCTAAATAACTCCTATGCACAGAATATATAGTTATTTAAGTAATGTGATTGTATAATAGTGCAAGCACTTATTTCTCCATCTGCAGTTCTTTCCACCTTTAAGAGAAAAAATCCTACAAAAAATAAAATGTTTTAACTCTTTAACCCCTTTTTGATATGTACTTAATCCCATTATAATACATTTTTACTGGAAAAAATAAGGTGATTAATGTTTTGTTATAGTAACTCCCTAATGTCACATTCCCTAACAAAATTCTAAGTCCATTATTTCTCTGAAAAAATCACAGTTTTGTAATGTATGAGTGTACTACCCAACTGGGACCTGCTTTTTTTGGCTGGATTTCTTCCATTTCTTTCTTTCATTTCTAATAGACAGAGAGGTGAAAGGCTGACAAGGAGCCAAGCATAAATCATTCATTTTCAAAATGATGTTTTGAGCAACCTCTGGAACTGAGGAAATTATCATTGCAACCTTTGGATGAGGTCTAAATTATGCCACAGGCTATGGCTCCCTAAGTGACCATGCAACACCTGCAAACTGCACATTCCTGCCATTATTTTCTTATTACTCTGATAAAACAATCTTTTCCAGGATCCTCAGCTGAAAGGTGGTAGCTTGAAAGGTAGAAAGGGCAGAAGATAAGATCTGAATTTTAGACTTTGTTAACAGGACTGGGAAAAACACAGAACCTCATTCCTGTAAAATCAAAGTCACAAAAATTCTGAGTAGTTTGTGCTGTATCCACTACAGGGTGTTTCACTGGGTTTTTCTCCAAGTCTGTTCAGCAGATATTATTCTAGCACAACTGGAATAACATTTCAGTGGAGGTTCCTTCTTCTCCTTCCCTTGGCATAGATTCCTCTGGGACAGGATTGCCTGAAGCACCAGCAGCCAGCCAGGGATGCCATGAGGAAAGCAGTGACTTGTGCTCTCATTGACCTTTGGAAAACTGTGTCTGGAAAAGCTGCACCGAAGCCTACAGCAGCAAAAATGAGACTACACAAGATGCTATAAAAAACTTAGTGGGCTGGATCTTGGATCTTATCACATCCATGAGGAGGAGATGAGCACAGTTTGAGGCACTGAGGTACATCTGACAGCAAGAAATGGGATAAGAAACCCTGATTTCCACTGATGACTCAGGTTACTCCACATGAACTTATCCAGCTGTGATAAGTTAGTTTTTTTTCTGTTTTTTTTTGTTGTTTTTTTTTTTGTTTTTTTTTTTTTTAATTAGCATATTAACCCCCATTTACCAGGCACTGACACTGGCTGTGCAGCAATGCCTGCATGAGCCTGTTAGAGAAATGTGAATCATCTTTATGTAGAAAGCAGAGGACAGGTTTTGTGTGGTGAGGAGGCACCAGCTCTTCAGGCAGAACTTCACTAATCCTCCCAGTTCCTGTCCACTCAGCTTGGCCTTATTTTAAAATCCAGCTGCTGGATTTTATGATGCCTATGTGGAAATGTTTAGTAAAAAGGGGTCTTTCCCTGCATAGGTACTTGCAGATAATGGCAAATTTTCTTCCTGCCTTTTCCTGGAGCAGGTTGAGTAGGCTGAGCTTGTGTGAGCTCTGTCCACAAGGCGTGTTTAAGAACACAAGGGAGCTTTATACAATTTCTCAGAAATGTCTGCAGGTTTTTAAAAGATGAAACACCAGAAGTTGTTATGCTATTCCATGAACAGTCAGCTAATGCTTTCTGCAGGCATGTCCTGCTTCCTTCCCCACTCCTGTGGGTTCGGGTCTTGCCTTCCCATCACACAGAGCATTTCTATTCAGATAAGATGCTCTGGCTGAGAGAAGACAAAATACTACTGAGGGTATTGAACAGTGGCCTTAAGCAGGAGGAGGATCCATTTATATTGGATAGTAGGAAGAAATTCTTCCCTGTGAGGGTGAGGAGGCCCTGGCACAGGGTGCCCAGAGAAGCTGTGGCTGCCTCTGGATCCCTGGAAATGTCCAAGGCCAGGTTGGATGGGGCTTGGAGCATCCTGGGATAGTGGAAGCTGTCCCTGTCCATGCTGGGGGAGTTGGAACTGGATGATCTTTAAGGTCCCCTCCAACCCAAACCATTCTGTGATTCTGTACTTCTAGGAACAGACTGCACCTGTACTATGGAGAACTGAATAAAATATCCAATTTACTAATTAGTTCTATATTAATGCATTTAGTAAAGCCGTGGTGCAGAGGTACTGGGGCCATTTCCTCCTTCCCAGAAACACCACCTGCTCAAAGAGGTGCTGCTCTGTGGAATTCAAGTGATGCACAGAGATGGGTACAGCTGCACTCAGTGCCTCTCAGGTATTTTACTTAATGTGTGGGTGATTTAAACCACTCTTGATTCCTGGATGCCTAAAAGTGGCGTTGTTCGGGGTTGGAAGAGGAAGGTTTGTGCTTTTAAGCAGAGCTGTAGATCTGCGTGTTATGAATTACGTTTGTCTTATATTTGCAGTTTGTGAAAATGCAGGTGACAGAGACAGGGAAGAATATTATTTTTCCTAGAACTCTAAAGTTTGGAAAGTGTTATGCAGGATTTTTATAAATTTTTCACTAACTGATGCTGCCACAAGCAGAAAGGTTTGATATTTATCTTGCTAATATAATCTGGAACTTAATATCATTTGCAAGGACGTGAAGCCATCAAGGCAACCTTATTTCAGGAAAAGAAATTGCATATCACAACCCACACCTAATTGTGAAAATTACTGGCTTGCTTCAAACTTCAGTGCCTCTTATAATCAAGATGACCAATGATTAAAAATATCTCCTGTAATTTTCATACACTGTCCTCTGCAATCCTTGTGAGTTTTATTCACAGAATTCATTCCTATAAACATAACTTCAATTTCCATGGACAAACCAGTTCTGGATGTTTGCAAATATTTCTTCACCAAAAGGGTGGTCAAGCATTGACACTGGGCAGTGGTGGAGTTGCCATCCCTGGAGGGATTTAAAGGACATGCAGCTGTGCCACTTAGGGACATGGTTTAGTGTGGCCTTGGCAGTGCTGGGTCAATGGCTGCACTTGATCTTAAAAGTCTTTTCTGACCTAAATGCTTGTAGGATTCTGTGTTCCCTCCACTTGGGACCTCAGGTCCTCACCACCTGGACAAGAGAGACCTAACACGGGATGTGCATCCATCCCCCTCCCTCTGGTTGCCTGGGGGAGGCTTGGGACAGGAAACCCATGTGATGTGCAGTTCTGCACACAGAGAATGACAGAAACATGGCAGCCCTGGCAAAATTGCAGCAAGGCTAAGGAAAGCTTGTGAGTTTTCTAAAAACTTGCATTGTGAACTGAAATTCTTCAGGGACGTGACAGTGTCCCCAGAAATCCTCCCTAGAACTGTTTTCAGGGTTGAATAAATCCAAACCAGATTTCTGCATGAACCCAAGTAGTTTATAGAATCCATTGAAATAACTGACCTAACCACTGAAAAGGTCAAAATTTTAAAGATATGGTCAGAGAGAGATTAAATATGATGTTTGTTTAGGTAGCGAAACCATCAGCTCAAAGCCCATGGCTCTGTCCATTGGGTTGAGATCATGAACTGAGTGTTTCCCTGGGCCAGGGGTCAGTCAGTGCCAGGGTCAGTCAGTCCATCCCAGGGTCAGTCAGTCCATCCCAGGGTCAGTCAGTCCATCTCAGGGTCAGTCAGTCCATCCCAGGGTCAGTCAGTCCATCCCAGGGTCAGTCTGTCCATCCCAGGGTCAGTCTGTCCATCCCAGGAGTCTGTCAGTCAGTGCCAGGGTTTTATGGGACACTGTTGCATGGCAGGGATGAAGCCCCAGCAGACCCTGCTCAGGTGTCTTTTCCCATTTCATGGGACACATCCCATTTCAAGGGATGACCATCAGGGTGCCTTGGGCTGCCCAATTGGTCAGGAGAGCCCCAGGAGCTCCTGCCCAGTGCTGCTGTGCTCGGGGTGATGATGCTGAGGACTCACTGAGGGGGTGGGAATGGGCTCTGGGGTTTGTCAGCCGGGTGATGGGGCTCTGGGGACTGTGACATCACACAGAACAGGTCACAGTGGGATCTGGCCCTAAGGACAGTGACAGAGAGCCCCTCTGCAGCTGCCCTTGGGTGATCCGTGCGTGCACATGCACGGGGAAGGCTGGGCTGGGTGGGGCACTGGACAAATGCCCAGGGGGGTTTCTAACCCTGAGTGAGGGCTGAGCCCCTCAGAGCAGGGCAAGGATCTGCCCTTGGGGCCAGGGACAGTGGCACTTGGGGCTCTCTCTGGTGGCTTTGGGGCCTGTCCCTGCTTTGCCAAGGGACCCCCTGGCATCTCCTGCACTGGGTTTGATCTCGGTGCAGAGATGCCCAGAACCCACTGAGCACGGGTTGGAGTTTGGGGTTTGTCAGCCGAGTGATGCAGCTCTGGTGGCTGTGACATTACAGAGAGCAGGTCACAGAGGGAGCCACCCCCAGGGACAACACCAGGACACCCCCCTGCAGCTGCACTGGGCAATTGGTGAGTGCACAGGGAAGGCTGGGATGGATGGGGAATGGGACAGATGGCCAGGGGGTTTCTAACCCTGAGTGAGGGCTGAGCCCCTCAGGGCAGGGCACAGTGCCACTCTCTGGGCTGGGGCAGAAGGGCTCAGGGCTCCCAATGATCCCAGAGAGGCTTTGGGATGTGCCAGATGCCCCTGGCTCCATGGAATGCTCCAGCATGGCAGGGATGAGGCCTTGGGAGACTCTGTTTGGGTATCTTTGCCCTTTCATGGGGCACAGCCCAGCCAGGGGATGACCATCAGGGTGGCCTGGGCAGGATGGGCCCTGTGCTGTCTCCACAGGGACTGCAGTCCCTCCAAGCCTGTTCACACAAACCTGCTGGATAAACCTTTCCCCCTTCTCCTCCAGACCATGGCTGCAGCCACCACACTCCTCGTGGCTGCTCTGGCCTTGCTGATCAAGCTGGTACGTGAACCACAGGCCGACACGGCCACGGCCCAGCAGATGCAGGAGCGCGAGGCGTGCCTGAGGCAGGAGGTGACACGGCTGCAGAGGGAGCTTGAGTGGAACAGGTCCCTGCAAGAAGTGTCATTCCTTTCTGAGCTGCAGCTTTATTTCTTCTGGGCTGCTGCAGCAGTCATGCTCCTGGAGATCTGCTGGCTGGCCTGGCAAATTAAGTTTGTGCCTTGCAACCGCCACGTGCAGGACAGCTCTGATTGTGAGGAGTTCAAGGGGCCATGCCACAGTGTCAGGCTGTTTTCCGTGCCCAAAGTACTGTCCATGCAGGAACTGTCTCACATGTGCAAGGAAGTGAAGAAGATGGTGCATGACATCCTCCATGTCTGCCAAATACTTTCCAAGAACACTTTCATGCCGGAGTTGCACCCAGCCACTGCAAACAACAGCATTCATGAATCCTGGAATATCTTCGAGAGCCGAATCCTTTACCAGCTGCTCGTGTTCCTGCAGCCACCCCCCAGGCATTCTTTCAGGCAGGAGCTGTGTGGTGGGACCCATTTGCCAGTGAGATCCCATATCCGTGTGGTGCTGGAATGCACGTGCCGAAAGAACAAGGGGAATATTCCATGTTTTCTGCACTCCAAGAACAGTGAGATCGCCCAGTCCTCACCCCTGCTGCAGACGCTCTGCACAGGCTCCTACCTGGACGTGGAGGAAATCGCCTGCTGGGTGCAGAACTCGGTGCAGACAGCCTGGGAGCATTTGCCTCAGTGGCAGGACTGGAAGCTGACGGTGCTGCCGAGCTCCCACTCGTGCCGGATGCTGCTGAGCGGCCCCTCTGAGGTGCAGCTCTGTGCTGTGCTGGTGTTTGCCGTGGAGCAGGGCTTCCCAGGCACCTTTGTGATCCTTCAGTAGAGTGACCAGAATTCCCAATGCTGCTTTGAGAGTAGACACAGATGGACAACTGACCTCAACTGCCCAAAGGATCTGCCAGACAATAGAACATTGTGCTGCTAAGCTTGTGCTGGCTGGGTCTGATCCCTTGCTTGTCATGTCTGTGCTGTGTGATCACACTCAGGATGATCTGTTCCATGACCTTGCTGGACACCAAGATCAGGCTGACAGGTCTGTTCCCTGGATCCTCCTTCCAGCCCTTCTTGTGGATGGGTCTCACATTGGCAGCTCTGGTTGTCTGGGAGTTCTCCAGAGGGCCAGGACTGATGATGGTGGAGAGGGGTTTGGTGAGCTCTTCTGCCTCCACCCATATTTCAGGGGTTCCATTCTGCTCCCCATCCCTGTCTACCAGCTTAGAGGGCCAGTTGTCCTGAGGATAACTAGTCTTATTGTTGAGGATTGAAGCAAAGAAGGAGTTAAGTACCTCAGGCTTTTCCTCGTCTTTGATGACTGTGTTCCCTCCTGGGTCCAGTAAGGTGCGAAGGTTTTCCTTGACCCTCCTTTTGCCATTAATGTATTTATAAAACCACTTTTTATTAACCTTGGCAGAAGTGGCCAAATTAAGTTCTAACTGAACTTTTGCCTCTCTCACTTTCTTTCCACATGACCTGACAAGATCCATAAACACTTCCTGAGTTTCCTGCCCCTTTTTCCAGGGGTGATTCCCCTGGTGGGCTCACCAGCTGTGCCAGGAAGTGAAATTCTTGTCCACACACCCCAGGGCCCTCCCAACTGCCCCTGCTGTGCTCAGTTTCCAGCAGAACCCGTCAGGTCCCTCCTTCTTCCTCCTTTCCCTCTCTTTATGCACTGATCCTGATGGATTGTGGAATGGAATATCCCTTTGGGGTCACCTTTGGGGTACCCTAACCCTGACCTTTGGGCTCAGCTGTCCCATCAGTGTCTACTCCCATCCCCCCAAGTACCCTGTTGTGTTCCAGCCCCAGACAGAAATTAAGCACCACGCAGCCCCTCGCTCAACACCCTTCTCTTCTTCCCACCCTGGTGGAATGGGGAGGAGAATCAAAAGCAAAACTTGTAGGTTTAGAGAAGCTTAAAAATTAATCATTCACAGAAGCTTAATAACTGAAAACAAAGTAAAATATTGCAACAGAGGTAAATAATAACAACAATGATAACACAACTGAAAAGAAAAAATAGGCCAAACGTGATGCGCAATACAAGTGCTCACTACCTACTGACAGTAATGCCAGAGCTGCCTTTCTGAACCCAGATCAGACCCTGTTCCAGGCAAATCCCCCAGTTTATGTACTGGGCATGCCATTCTGTGGCGTGGAATATCCCTTTGGCCAGTCCAGGTCACCTGTCCAGGCTATGCTCCCCTGCCATTTCTTTTCTCTGCCTTGTCATTAGCAGAGAATGAGACCAAAAAACAAACAAACAAAAAAAAACAAAAAAAAACCCACAAAACAAACAAAAAAAACCCCAAAAACAACAACAAAAAAACCACAAAAAACCCCAAAACAGCACAAAAACAAACAAAAAAAAAATCAAAAAAAACCAACCAACAAAAAATTCCCAAAACCCAAAACTCCAAAAACCCCAAAAACAAAAAAAAAAAATCCAGCAAAGAGCACTACAACAAAAGTCATTGATTTTGGAAAAATATGACTTAGCAAAAACCAAAACATCAGTATTTTGCCAACATTATTCTCCTCCTGAATCTGAAACACAGCCCTGTACCAGCTACTGAAAAGATATTAACCCCAGTCACAACCAGGGCATCCCCCAGCCCCTCACTAGCGTGGCAGAATGAGAAGCAGAAAAGGCCTCGATGCAGTGCAAACACTACAGAGCAAGAAGAAAATCATCTCTGTGTTATCAACACCATTTTCAGCAGAAATCTCAAACACAGCCCCACTCTGGTCACTAAAGGAAATTAACCCCAGCCAAAACCAGCACACTGAGCAACAGGTTTTGAGTTATTTCTTGTGTTACAGAGGGAACAAAATTCAGGTACCAAATCCTGCTAGCTCATTCTCATAATAGTACAAAAGGTCATTTTTCCAAATGGTTAAACTGTACCCTCAGGCTTTCAGGATTATGTGCTGTGTCATTATTAAGAAAAATCTCATTGCATTAAGAAGCAGCTATTGTTTTTAAAAAAGACAGAAGCAATGTTTGTTTTGTTTTTTTTTCTTTTTTTTATAAAAAAAAAAAAGAAAACAAACCAAGAAAGCCTTATCACAAAAGCAGTGTGAGCTGCATGTGAAAATAAAGTTTGTAGTTAAAATTGACGTTTCCCTGACTCCTGTTTCCATTAGCAGCCATCTCACTGAGGTCTGACAGGTGTTTGCAGGGTTGCCAAGCCCCTGGGTTAATTCTGTGCACAAGGAACAGTGAAATTAAATTATTTCTGTAAGTGGAGTTCTGCAAAATTAATTGAAAAGGTGAACTACTCTCCCCAAATAAAAATATATGACAGCAGACCTCAGAAATCCTTCAGTGTGGGGAAGTGGACAGAGAATGCCCTAAGTCTCAGCTTAATATTAGCTGGAATATCAGAGACTTCAAACTTCATTCAAGGCAAAGTCAAAAGGGCGGACCTATGCCAGCAGCCATGCACTAATTCAGCACTGAGAGCTGTGAATAAACAGAATAAACATTTCAGGGCACAGAAGCAACTTTACTCAGTAGAACTACATCTAAACAGTCATAAATAAACAAGCTTTCATGGTTTAACCTCATAATTCACCAGATTCGTTCAAGCTCAGCAGCTGTGGGATCGAGATGATGAGATTTCTTGGTGGGCCAATTGAATTCTGTCTCCACAACTGTTTTTCTAACAGAGAAGGGTCTGGCAGATTTTGCTCTATGTTTGCAATGGGATGGTATATCCAGAATATTAGTGCCACTCTTCATCTGAGAAGACTCAACTTGATCACTTGTGATGATCTGTTTATAACCTCATTGGGGCAAAGCAACACTAGAGCAGAGCTAGTGCAATGCGAAACCCCTCAAAACACGCATGGTGCAGGCACTCCCTCCTCTGCAGGTCGTTCCCACTGAAATTTAAAGTCTCAGCATTGGGCAGAGGGATTCTCCTCTCCTGTGCACTCCTGACTGTGCTCACAGCACCGAAGGCAAAGCAGAGCTGTCCACAGCAGGACCTCCATCCCCCTTAGGCAGCAGCAGAGATCCAAGAGCTGCTTCAGGTGCCCTGTGCTGAGTGCTAATATGAAACATCCCAGCTCTGTCAAACTGAACGCATTTTTATTCTATTAGCAAAGATTTTGTGTCTGCAGGGGACCTTTCAGCTGTAAATCACAAACTGTACTCAGGTCACATCCTCTGTCCCCGAGCTCTGCTGTCTCTCCACGCTGTCAATGTTGTTGTCTCCAGGCTGAGACACCTGCACGTGTCTCTCTATGTGAGCTTCTTCTTTATGGCTAAAAACAATCAGCAAAAAGAGAAACTCCTGCTAATCCCATTTCTGTGGGGCCACACAAACCCCTGACATTTGTCTGTGAGCTCAGCTGGTCACCTGGCCAGAACAACTCAGAGCAATTCAGATTCACCAAAGTCAGACCTTCTGTGGGCTGGCTCTGTCCCCTCAGGACAGCCAGGGTCTGACACCGACCTCTTCAGCTAAACTGCAGTCTCTGAGCTCAGGGCAGAGCTGGACATCTCATCTCCACATCCCACAGCATCACTGACACATTGTCTTATCTCTGGCAGAAAGTCTTTCCCTGTTCTGGGAAACTTGGCCTTAGAAATAAAGATAACAGGAAGTCATATTTATTAGATATTGCAGAATCCATGAGAACAGAGTATTTTATCAGTTGCTCATGTTCTTTTGGCCACCCCCTGGTTCCTGTTCCATCCTGGAGCAGGACATTGTGGGGCAGTGTCCAGAGAGGCGCTCTGACATCCACATGGTGCTGGAGTGCTCCATGTAGCACCTGATGGGATATTCCTTCTGTTTGTCCACCATGGAGGCAATGAGCTGCTGCAGGATCAGAGCTCTCTGCTCCTAGAAACCCTCTGCACAGGCTGCTATCTAAACATGGAACAAATCTCCATTTGAGTGGAATATTTGCTCCTTTCAGCCTGGCTGCGTTTGCCTCAGTGTTTGCCGGTGTCTGACACTGCTGCCCCGCTCCCGCTGCTGCAGGTTCCTGGTGAGCAGAGCTCCGAGGGGCAGAGCTGCACTGAAATGATCTCAGCAGAGCAGGAAAGCAGCACAAGCAGCTCCCTGATCCTAGAGCAGGCAGCAGCCAGCTTTCCCAGTGTGCGGGAGAACTGGGGGGTAGTTAGGCTGCTATGGGCTTAGGTCTGTGTGGGGTTATATTTTCACTTTGTGCTTTCCCAAGGGCTGGTTTACTCTGAGATAGAGTTAGACCTCTGTAAATGTTCACTATGGGCCTACATGTACTACATATATCCAAAGTGCACAGTTTTATGTTTGAGCAAACTTTTTCTATGACTATTCTGACTACATGCTCATGAAAATGAAGCAAAAGTTTAGGAATGCCTCGTTCTCTATATTCTGGCTGCACAAAACCGCCATAATTATTATGAACCAGTTGATAACCCAGGTAAATATTTAATGCATTTTTCATAACTGAAAAAGTGTAAAGCAGCCAGTGCCTTTAGAAACCCTCAGCACAGGGGCAGGAAATCGGACAGGTCCAGTTGCTGTAAATCAAACATTCCCCCAGAAGGCAGTCAGCAGCACTGCCTCCAGGCAGGACACTTCTGCTCCCTTCCAGCCTTTTTACCTAGCCTGAGGCAAGGCACTTCATTTGCCTTGCTCCATTTCCCACGTGCAAAATGCTGTAAACAGGAGCTGCCTTGTGATGAAATGAGTCCTAAGAAAGCACCACAGGTGTATCTGTTAGGAGGGGACTTGTTCTGATCCCTTTGTCCTGGACTGAAGTGGCATTGTTGCCTTGATGGCCAGTTTTTAATTATGACACAGAGATGGTTAAGGGGATAAAAGGGTTTTACCTCAGGATTTAATGGGATCTCAGGTGCACAGCTCGACAGTGTGGAAGAAACACAAGAAAATGCACCCGTGTATAACATGTACACAATTTTTATTGACTTCACAAACTAACATAGCTATCTAAAATTCCCCAATAAGAAACTTAACAAATGAAGCAATGCTCCCCTATTCTAAAGAATCCCCTGCTATGATGAGGTCAGAGCCCAGTTTACACAATGGATTCCAGAGAGAAGGCTCCAACCTTCAGGTTTAAGACAGCACAGGGCACACTGACCTCCCTATTGAAGATGTTTTCTCTCCGCAGAATCCCCAAACTAAGCTGGAATATCGACAAGAATTGCAAGCGTATAGGCAAAGGGTACAGGGATACATAAAAGGTACAGAAAATGCCTGAAAGGGTGTATAAAATATATAAAACGGTACATAAAAAGGAAAGGCAAAAATCATCAGACATCAGCATGACGGTGCACATCTTTTAGAGTGTTTCAAAGTCAATGGATGGGATGCACTGTTTGAAAGCTCTGTACCTTAATCTATAACTTCTGCAAAAAGTGGATTAAGCCTTTTATTTCCAATGTGATGGTCATTTGTTTTACTGGCAAAAACAAATAGCTTTTAAACAATAGCTAGCTTTTAAACTGATAGCTTTTAAACAATCTTTAACATTCAGCTAAAATACCACCTTCTCACCTGACTGCTAAATAATGGATCTTTATTCGGTCCTTTTCAGTGCAAAATAAAATTATATTATTTAAAATTTTCCTCCAGGAAGCATGAGAATACATGGTATTGCCAGATAACTCAGTAGGAACGACTTCCTAAAACAGTTATTGTTTCATAAACTCTTTGCACTCATTCAGTCTCATTCTCACTTTTTATATTTGTTT
>CM019217.1:4407371-4502336 GCA_009741485.1 Malurus cyaneus samueli | reverse complement strand
ATACACATATACATCTGGAGCTGAATGGGGCAGCCCCCGAGCTCTCCAGTCAGAGGATTCCCTGCAGGGCCTGCTGCCAACACCTTGCTGCAGCCACCAAATAAAAAAGATAACTTAGTTCTACTAATTATTGATAACTGCCAGTGGGTGAGAGTTGGAAATTCCTGCTTTAAAGATTTCAACCTTATCCATACCTACAAACTTGATCCAAATACTCTTTGCAGTGCCAAGAAAGAAATCCTCCTGCTCTGGTACAGAAATCAGAAATAAGCAGCCATTATTCCAGATAAAAACAAGAAAATATTTCTCCTAAGCTGAGTTTGTGATGAAACCCAGACTTCTCTTCTGAGGCCCGAGGGATAAGAGCTGTTGTTTCTATGTTGTAGGTTTGTACATTCTTGTTAACACAGCCATGGCTGCAGATATTTTTCTCCCATATCCTGGAGTAAAGATGAGAGAAAATATGGCTCTGTTTTCTAAAAGATAAATCTGTAGTCTATGTGCTCTGGAGGGGAAATCTTTCTCGTTAATCTACCTGGTGTCATCACAACTGCATGGAGTCCCAACTAGAGTTTATTGGCTCTGCTCTGTTTGTCAGTGTGGTGAGAATTGTACATGGAAATTTCCAGCTGATGATTAAGGAAGGACAGATCCTCCTAAAAACTGTGTCTATACAACGAACAGAACCTAAATCATATTGTCTCTTAAAAAGCATGACTTTACTCATTGCAACTTTCAAGTAGGATTTTTGGAGATTCCATTGATAGTTGTGTGGAAGATAAATAGTTTCTTTGATGCATAGGAGATGACTGGTTTCACTAAGTTTATTAAATGGTGCTTAAAGGATGGGGCATAAAAATTTGACTAAGAATAATAACCTAATTTTCTAGTGTGGAACAAAATAAATGTCATTTGGTCTGCCTTAGAACTTGGGTATTGAAACATTTAAGTGGTTTATTCACATAGAAACAAACAGAGGTGTGTTCTGTTGAGATTGCTTGAACTTCTTGAACATTGGATATCCCCTGTAATACATTGTCAGCATTCCTTAGGGATGGATATTGCAGGAGAAAAAAAAAAAAACAACAAACCATACAGCAGGTCATTTGGAGGTTGGTGACATCAGCTTGCACAATTAAGTTTAATACTTTAACTTGTAGGACTTTAAAGCAGGCTTACAATTTTCTAGAGTTTAACTCATTCAGGATAAGCATCCTCCTTCAGATATCTGCCTCGCAGTTCATGTGATTTTTAAAGTTTCAATTAATACAGCTGAGCCTTCTCTAATAAGAGGATGGAGAGGAGTGGAAGATTTTTTAAAAAATATTATTTTTTTTAAATAGCATTTACAGTTCAGAAATACCAAAAAGTAAGAGTGAAGCTAAGACAGAAAGCAGTGGCATGCAGAGTGATTAAAAAAATCATAATATATATAATCAGAATAAGAATATATATACCCTGAAGAAGGTATTAAAAAGGGAGGGAATGGAAGAAAATAAACATATTATCATGACCAGGAAAAAGTATAAACATTAAGAGCATTACAAAATTTTGTGCTGGCAGAAACTCCAGAATTCTTTTTCTTGGCCTTTCTTTCTTTGTCAGTCAATGTCAGTAAATCCCACCATCAAGCTATAGTATGATTCTTTTTCTAGTCATTGGCCATGTGATGGAAAGCCACCTCCTACAGCTGTCTGTCACGGAGGCAGTTGGAGTGACAGATGTTTGCTTCTATAGATCTGAGGCCTCCAGTCTCTCCAGTGACCCAAACTGGAACCATTCTGATGCCACATGATGCAATAACACACACCAAAAACCCTTCGAATGTTTAATTATGAAAATCTCTTTGACAAGATGTTCTCTAAGACTCTAAATCTGAGAAATTGAAGTTCACTGAATGTCAAAGGTGATAGCTGCCTTTGTAACCTGCTGGAGTGCTCACTTTATGGGAGTCTCCCACCAAAAACTCTGTGGCATTTTTCTCATATTTGCTGCAATTAGCTCAAAAACTGTAAAGAAATCATTGCATGGATTGCTCACGTGAGGTTAAATGTTAACAGACATTTAGAGCCTGGAGCAAATCCAGAGAAGGAAACAGAGCTGGGAAAGGATCTGGAGCACCAGGAGAAACAGAGGGAGCTGGGTGCGCTCAGCCTGGAGAAAAGGAGGTTCTGAGAGAGACTCACTGTTTTCTACAACTCCCTGAAGGGAGGGTGGAACCAGGTGGGGAGCAGTCTCTTCTCACAAGTAATAAGAAAAGAGAAAATAGCTTCAGGTTGTACCAGGGGAGGTTTAGTTTGGATTTTAGGAAAAGTTTGTTCTTGGAAAGGGTTGGCAAGCTCTGGAAGGGCAGTGGTGGAGTTACCATCCCTGGAGGTGCTTAAAAGCCCTGCAGATATGGCCCTTGGGAATGTGGTTTAGTGGCGGGTAAAGGGTTGGATTCAGTGATCATAAAGGTCTGCTCCAGCTTAATCATTCTATGATTTTAATGCTTTTTTTAAAAATCATTGACTGTGTGGATTTGCTGCCTGAACAGCAATAAAAACACTATACCTGTCTCCCAGTCTTAATCACATTTAAAACCTTCATTCTTATTGTTTCACATTATTTGTACTCTTCATTTTTCTTTTCTTTTTTTTTTTCTCTACTGTCTCTTCAGTCTCTCACAGATCATTCAGTGTGGATAAGGAGAAATAATTGTGAATGATTGAGTTACTGTGGCCTAATGAGTAACTCTAAGACACCCAAGTAAAGCCTTTTCTAGTTTACTGAATAAATTAAAAAGGAAAACAACACTCAAAACCATATTATTGTAGTGGTTTGCAAAGACAGTGTAAAGTTAATATGCAACTTGGGGTTGAGATGAACTTGGTTTATGAAGTTGTTGCTCAGTTGGTGGTGAGTCCTATCTCATTTTGAAAGGAGAATTCTGTTGCTGTAAAACATCTGTCCCTCGTTCCTCATATTTCAGTTTATGATAGCAAACAGGTTCAGGGACACAACTTGTCCCCCTCTTCCCTAAAGTCTGCAAACTTTCATAGCTGTTGTTCAAACAAATAATCTACTATAATTGTATGTTCTGCGATGTATTTTTTTACTTGGTTAAGTACAATGAAAATATTATATTTAAAAAAAATATTTAATAACAGCAGAAACTTTCTGCAAAGGGCATTTTTAAAAACAGATTTACGCATTTCCTCTCTCACCTCGCGTTGTTGCCACATGTCATGTCTCCTTCTCCCCCCTGTTGCTCCTGGAACTGTCCTGGTTCCCTGTGCTGTTGAAAAGGGAACCCAAAGTAAATGCAGAGCCCAAATCTCTATTCAGAGAGATCAAACAGGCAGCCCTGAGCAGAGCCTGCATGGCTCTGACCCTCTCTGCCTCCAAGTCATCTTTCCTCCCTTATTCCCAACTCAGCTTGACTTCCACATCTGGCCTCTCTCTGGGTGACAAACTGATATTTATTACCTTGTTAAAGGATAGACACAAGGGAAACAAGGGGGAGTTGCACTCTGTGCAGAGAAACAGATTTTTATATCCTATCAACTGAAAGTGTTTAATGTGGTCAAGAGGGCGGATGTGATAACCTGCGTCTTGCAATAAAAAAAAAATAAAGAAAATGGAACTGCAAGTCTTGCTGGCAGGGATTGTTCTGACAAACAAGAGATCATGACCTATAAATAAAGACTGGCTCATGTAGTGTCTATAAAAGCACAAGAAAAAAAAATTACTGAGATCTTCATTAACCCATTAATGTGATCTCAGTTGCATGGGTGCTTTTCTTTTTCTTTCTCTCTCTTTCTCTCCTTTCCTACTCCTAATTTCCTCTTCTTGAAATCTGGGTAATTTAAGGTTGGATGGTTAGAGTCTGCTAAGCCAGTGCTTTGTGAAATGCTTTATTTTGATTGAATGTTTGCTTTAAATTTTGTCAAATTCCTGATCTATTAAAATTTTGCAGTAAAGTTTGATTTTTTAACTTCTTGGGGACTTTTGATGAGTTCTACTTGTTGACACCTAGGGAAAAGTGGGACTTTAAGCCCCTTTTATATAAACTTACTGGATGAGGACCAGGGCTTTCGATTCCAGCCAAGGTAATGGAAGAGATCATCCTGAGTGCCATTACATGACACATGAAGGACAAACAGTAAATCAAGTCCAGACAACATGGATTGAAGAAAGGCAGGCCCTTCTTGACCTACTTAATCTCCTTCTGTGAACAAGTGGCCCACTTAGATGAGGGAAAGGCTGTGACTTTTGTTTATCTGGATCCATTAAAGCATTTGACACCTTCTCCTACAGTGTCCTCCTAGAAAAATTGGCTGCTCATTGCTCCGATGGGTGAAAAACTGGCTGAATGTGGTAAAAGGAGCTGAATCCATCTGGTGGCTGGGCACTAGTGGTGATCCTCAGGGTTCACATTTGGGGCAGGTCATGTTTAACATCTTCACTGATGATCAGAGGTGGGGGTTGAGTGTACCCTCAGTAAATTGGGGGGGAATGTTGAGGTACTCAAGGGTGGAGTCACCATCCCTGGAGGTATTTAAGACACATGTGAATCTGGATCTGGGTGATGTAGTTTAAGGGATTGGGGGTTACAGAATCAGTAACTTGGTTGTTGGTTGGACTGGATGATCTTGAAGGTCTTTCCCAACCTTCATAATTCTATGCTTCTTTGTGCACCTATTAGAAACTTGGTTTTTTCCCAGCTCCCAGACACAGTGCACTGTGAGAGGTTTCTTTAAAATGAAGGATTCCCAACAGGGAAACGGCTGAAAGCAGGACCCAGGCAGTTTCTGGTTTTACCATTGAATTTGGAGCAGTTCAAGGCTTTTATACCTTGAGATATCAAATATCTTGAGATCTCTCTTTCTTGATACTAGAAGAAACCGGCATGGCTAAATTACAGTAGATTGTAAAGTTTATCCACCCAAAGTCAGAGGAATTTGAGAGGTCACCCAAGGCAGACTGGTTATTTCAATTCATGTATTTTTTAGAGCAAATCAGTCACTTTTACTCTGTCACTTGTGAAACACTGGAGCTTTTTCAGGGTCTATGACAGGTTAAGAAGAAAATCAAACCTCATGTCTGTAAAGTCATACAAGGCACTACAACTTCCTTGGGAAATGTTTGAGAGGTCAAAACCTGAACAAGTGTAATACCATCTATATTATCAGGATGCCAAATCCTGGTGTCATTTACCAGACAAATGAGTCAGCCTTTTACTATTTGCATTTCAATTTTTGTGTTTATAAAATATCACAGAGAGATTTGACAAGAATACAAAATAATTGACTGCAGGAAGCTCACATACATGTTCTTGTTAGTTTTGTTTAGAAGTTTGGGTTTTTTTTTTCACACTTTATGATTGGAAACTTCCCTATATTGTGCCCCATCTAAAATAGCCAGTGGTCTTTAAGAGTTCTTTGCTCTTAATTAACTTTCTAAAAGGTGCCATTGTTGATTTGCTCTTTTTCACACAGTTATAAAATTATTTGGCTGGTGGCTGATAAGAGACCATGGAGGTATTTCACAAAGCTTTTCTGATCCAGAAAATACTGTTTATAGGGCTTACCTTGAAACAACAAAATACTTAAAATTCAAAACTCATGTGCCTCTGAATGGGTTTGGGAATTCATTTTGTTATCGTCTTCGATTCTTCTTGTTAAAGCTTTCCAAGAATTGAGAAACACATTAGCCAAACCCTGGGGAAATGCATCGATATGCTAAAGGCTGGAGGAAAGCTGAAGGCTGGAGAGACAAAGAATTCACTAAAGACTTTGTTTTTTTCAACTCTCTCTCAAAAGTTATTTGGAGCTATGAAAAAGTGACCCTTCCCATTGGTCCAGCTCATAGGTTAAACTGGCCAACGGACCAGTTTATTTTATGTGCCAATCTGTCTGACATCAGCTTTCTGGTACGTGCTTTGAAACAGAGCAAAAGGGCCCTCAAAACAATGATTTATTCCTATTTTATCTGTCCTAGCTGTCACACGGCTGGAAACAAAGGAAAAGTGAGCTGCTGATAGTCCACATCATTTTTTCAAGACTGTTTTGCTAGTGACACCAAGAACTCGATCATTATTTTTTAACGCTGTACAGAAGTGGGAATCATAGTAGTCATTCAAAGGGCCTGATAATGCATGTTAGATTCAGTGCTGAAGATTGGTCATGGCCCTTCTTTTCATGTGCTGGATATCACAGAAGACAGAATTAAATGAGGGGGAAAAAACATTAAAAAAAAAAACAAAAAAACCAGAAGAAACTTTAAAATGCACTTTCTGTTTGATTACGTAAGGTACTAAACTTAAAATTCTTTGGCTTTTAATGTAGTTTTCTATTTTTGGTATATGACTTGGTTATTTGTCTGTAATGCTGCTCTCCAGTCATATTTTTCTCTGTAATCATCAATTTTTACTATAGAAGATATACCAGAAGTTTAGATTATACTGGCACAAATAATTTATATTTTTTTCATCTGAAAGCACAGCAGCATCATAGTAAACAATTGAAACCCAGCTGTGTCCTGTTATGAATGACCCATATTTAGGATCATTTATTCTGAATCAGAAGATAAATCTTTGATTTCAGGTCAGCTTGAGACTTCCAAAAATTGTGGTAGAACAGAACCCACAGTAAAATCTTAAAGCATTCTTTCTCACTTTCTACTTGTATGTTCAGTCTAAATATCCACACACACTGGAAAAAAATTTAAACAAAAAGGGATTGTGTCCTAAAAAGGTGTTTCCTCCATATGATTAAAAAGCATTGGGTTCTGAAATTAGGTTTGCATAATTTGATGGAGTCATATTTGAGGTAAATTAACTGAACTAAGCTTTATAATATGTTTTCTACCCAGCTAGACATTTGGGGTTTTTTTACAGCCTTTAATTTAATAAACTATCACCTCAAATCAATACATATTTATAAAGATGATGTTCAGGAAACATGAAATAAGGATGGCTTGACATGAATTGAAATAGCTCTTTTTTTAATAAAACCACAGGATTTTATTTAATACCTATGTAAAATCTGTTAATGGAACAAATACCTTTCTATTTTGCAGTTCATTCAGATTTATGTGCCTCTTTTCTGGCTTGTTTCACAAAATAATCTTTTTCACTTTGTGGCTTTCCTTCCAAACCCTGTGCTACTAAGCACTATTTATTTTTAAACTCCAAGCATTCAACAGCAAAGTAATTTAATTTGGTGAGGATATGCTTTCCTTTAATTTCATCATCAGTTTCTGCTTGTGATAAAAATCAGCCCAACATTTCCAGGAATAAAGTTTCGCAGATACCTGGTAAAATCAGGTATTAGAGAAATCAAGGAAAAACATCAGTTCAGTTTAAACCAGAAGGGAATTTAATGTATTTATGTTTCAGGCTGAGAACATTGATGTAGCCATAGCTAGTCATATCTCAGATACACCATTTATTCTTAGCAATATGGAATTAATACATGGAGTTAAAGCAGATGTTTAAAAATATATCCAGTCTTGATGCAAAGACTTCAAATGACAACATCAGATTCCCTGGTAACCTGTTCCAGTGGTTATTGTTGTTGAAATATATACTTTTGCTTGAATTTGGCAAGTTTCAGGTTTTGATTGGATATTAAGATGAAATTGTTTCCTGTGAGGGTGGTGAGGCCCTGGCACAGGGTGCCCAGAGAAGCTGTGGCTGCCCCTGGACCCCTGGGAGTGTCCAAGGCCAGGCTGGACAGGGCTTGGACCACCCTGGGATAGTGAAAGGTGTCCCTAACCATGACAGGGGTGGGATGGGGTGATGTTTAATGTCCCTTCCGACCCAAACTTTTCAGTTTTGGATTCAGTTTCCACCCCCTGGATCCCAATTTCCCTTTACCTGGTGAGTTAAAGAGCAGTAGAGGAACAGATGTGGTTCAGTGCCCTTTCCCTCTCTCCACAGACATTGAATATTGCCCGTTAGGGATGGCAGGATATCTTGGAACAGATCTCATTAAGTTTCTTTGGCCTGATACTTCCCGTGAGGATGTGTGAGGTCCTGATCTAAGGGAGGTTTGTGCTATAGGTTTCTTTAGGCCTTTATGACACAGTTAAAGGGAGCAATGCTCCAAGGTTGCAGTTTCTTTTTGCACCAAGGAGTTTTTCTGCTGTATTTTCACTAACCTTAGATGGTCCCACCACCTCAGCAGTCTTTCCCAGTACAAAAGACTGTATCTTTCAACTTTCCTTCTAGAGATCCCTGTGGTGCCTTTAATTTATTTTTGCCTTTTTAAAGTCTTTCTTTGAACCCTTAAACACTTCATATATCACCTCAGTCCCTCTGTCCTACTTGCAGTATTTCTGGATCTCCAGACCCTTTTTCAGTCAGGAAGCAAAAATTCAGTATTCCTGGCTTGTTACAGCTGCAGTAAGGGGCCAGTTAAGATTTAGTGACCAGTCATTGCCACTGGTTTGACAATAACTTAGCACAGCCATTATCTGCACTATTTGGCACATTTTCCCCGTAGATATATCCAAGACTGCAATAGGCTCTTATTAACAGCCTCAGAGGACTGACCAGAATTCATTAATGTGCATTGAGAGCACTCAATTCATCCTGATGGAGCAAAAATGGGAATTTTCTCTTGTTCTATGACACATGCTTGGGAGAACATATCTGAGATTCTTCCAGAACAGCAATTCTAATTCTCTGGTAAACTATATCCCAGCTTTACACCTGCAGTGTCTTGAACATGTAAATCCTGCTGCCCTGTAAAAAAATGTACAAAAAAATATACTCTGCACTTTGCTGTGGAAGACAGAGTAGAAGTTGTTGAGAGAATTGGGTTTATTTTGCCTTAGAATTTAAGACAAACAAGAGATCATGTTGCTTTATTCAACTGCCTGACAGGAGAAAAAGGAGGTGACAGACCTGGACTCTTCTTGGTTGAGCATGAGGAAAATACAAGAGGCAACAGATATCAATCGAAATGTAGGAAATTTTAATTAAATATGAGCAAAATCTTTTTATCCAGGCCAGGCTGTAAACAAATTTATCATTCGAGACATTCAAAGCTTGACTGGACAAGTGCCTGTGCAGCATTTGGACTTGCCTTCAAGGGAGTTGGAGCAGACAACTTCACAAGTCCTTTAAAATCTAAATTATTCTATGATTCCATGATAAACTTTATCTGAATCCTACATCACTGCATCCTGTGCATGGTATTTCTGTGTTGGAAAATAGTTATATCATTTTGAAAAAGGAAACTTCTCTGTGGCTGCTGTTGTGGAGAGTGCTGAGTCTGCCTCATCTTCAGTGGCCCAGCATATAATGAGGTACATTTGCTTCATTCTGAATATTACTTACAAATCTAAATGTAAAAGATAATCTATTTGTGTTTCCCATTAATATGTGATTTATTGAAAATGTATTAATCCATGAATGGCAAAGCAGCTTTATAGAATTTTGATTTCCCTCCAAGTCTGTTGAAAGACTCCTAAGTTTAGCTTACTGCACCAGCCTTTTAAAGAACCAATCAGTGTAATAATTTTTCGACCTTTTCATTCTCTTGGTTAGTGTTGTGTCAAAATGCTTTGCAGAATATTTTAATCAAATGCAGAAGCTTGTGTTATACTTAAGATTAATAGTTTACAGTTTCCAATGCTGTAAGTGCCATTATGTTAACCAACATTGAAATGTTAATTACAAAAATACATTATGTGACCTTAAATATATATTTTAGAGAATTAAAATGTAGGGGTTTTTTTTCAGAATTATGAAGCAAGGGACGAAAAGAGTGGATAATAAATAACCATGTACAAAAACCAGAAGGGAACATTTTTCAAAAATTTGTGGTTTTTAGGCACAAAAGATATGAACACCATCATTTCAGTTGCCTGCAGCTTAGGAGACTTCATATTTCACCTACTGACTCTTGCATAAAACCTAAACCTATTTTTTTTCAAATAAGACATAAATATGTTAAAATAAGACAATATTCTCTTTTCAAAAGGCATTGAAGCATTATTTTGAAACTTCACTTGGCAGAGAATTCACCATATCCCCAGGCAGACTGTTTCAGTGGTTAATTATTTTCACATGAAATTGTAGAGGATCGTTTTATGCTTGGGTGTTTGTAGCTCTCCAGCGAAACAATGAAGGGCTCGTTGTAGGCACTTGTCCCACCATGGAAAATGAAGTGATATTGTCTCACTGCCTTGTGCTGCAGAGGCCCATCATTCAGGCTCTCATTCTACCTGGGAAGGGGGGGATCAAGGTTTAATATTCTCATCATGCTGGGAGTGCTTTGTTCATATAGTAAAGTGTATTTTACTTTAGGGCGCTCACAGTCTTCCCCGTCAATGCCATTTATTAAGCCAGTGTGAGAGAACAAGGGAAAATAACTCCATAAATTAGGGATTAGGAACTAATTTAGAATGCCAGGGTTTGAGATCTAATTCCACTGAATATGTAACCACCACGAGAGTAAGTGGAACACTGTCGGTGGGATAAGTTCAGAGCAAGGAACAATCACATATTGCAAGTTCAGTGGGATACACTGGTGAGTAATGAGAGATCTGCGATTGAATCTCCACAGGTGGAGAAGAAAATTGAATTTCCTTCCCTATATCTTTTTCGAGTGCCTAAAACAGTAGATTATTGACTTAAAAAAAAGGGTGATGTACCTTCCTTTTGTGTGTCCAGTTGGTGTACCCAGAATTCAAATCAGGTCTAGATGGCAAATTTCATTCTAAACTCATTGGTTTCTTGCAGGTGGTTTTTTCTCGTTGGTTTCTTGCAGGTGGTGAAAGTGAGAACTATTTTTCATCTTTCTCTGTTGAAATGTGGAAATTCTCAACATGAGAAGCTGAAATTACAGTAAACGTAGCTCTTCAGCTGAAACTTAGACCAGGTTTGATAAAGAGTATTAAAAAGTCATGTAAGGTAGATAAAACTTTGATGATAACACAGCCTAGGAATGACTCTTCATTGTATTATTAGCCAAGTGAGACACTGGAGATTTCAGTGTGACTCCATGCTTTTTTCATTTTTTTCTCTCCCTGATTAAATTTTAGCAGAGTCCATTTAATTCCAATTTCATACTAGTGTGGGGCAAAAGCTTTCTTTGCCCACAGTCTTGAAAGTGCAGATGTATTAACTGTTGCTAATTTGATAAATATCTCAAGGCTCCTATAAAAACCATGCTAATAATTTAAGAGAAGTCATATATAAATTGAGTATATAGTTCTTAGTTATATATGACAAAAGAAGAACACCACCTCTGTTTTTCATATACTTTTTCTATTTTCAGCATGCATTTTATCTGTAAAATTTAACCTCTGAGTTGCACAATTTCTGTTTACCAATCTCATTTTTCTCATAAATAAGAATCTACATTAGAAGTCAATAGATATTCTTGTATTTTAAAATATGTTTCCAACAGAATTCATACATCCTGTGGAACTAGGGGAATCTTTCTTTAATGGGCTGAAACAACAATAAGTAGTGACAATAAATAACACAATCTGCTTTGCCTTACTCTTGCATAAGCTATTCCAGACCTAAAAGGAGTGTTCTGGACTGAATAAGCTTCCAGCAGGGCCCAGTGAGTGGAATTCATAAACAAGAATGATTTCAGAGCTGTAGAGAAACAAAGTAGAAAATCTGTCAGCTGTCAAGATATGTCACATACTGAAGTAACCAAATTTTGACTTAAAGTACATTGATGCACAAACAAACACAGTGCTCTCTCTCTACATAGATGCATATATATATATATATGTATGTTTATATTTATAGTGAAATCCAATTGAATTAATAACTGATTATCTCTCTCATTCTAATCCTCTGTAGAATATGCTAATGAAAGTTGTAGCTCTAGAATTCTGAAAGGGTGGTTTTTTTTGTTTTTTTTTTTTTTAAAGGACATTACATTTGAGGGTTTTAGAATGCATTTTCAAGAGCCTTTCTACACTTTGAAGGAGGCCAGTTATTGTTTTTTATCAATAAGGTCCTGCTGTCTTCAGTAAAAAGAAAGAACAGACAGCAGGAGACAGGTTATTGTACAATGAAAAAGAGAGAGCGTGGACCTCTACACAAAAAAAAAATAAATAAAAAAAAAAAAAAAAAACAAAAAAACCAAAAACAAAAAACAAACAAAAAAACCAAAAAACCCAAGAAAATAAATACCTTGGTTTTCATAATTTAAACCACTTAGAGCGTTTTCCCAGTACCAAATATAATACCAGCTGCAATTATTTTTTTCCTCTGACCTTTTCACTGATATGTAGTGACATTATCATTTTGACACATCGGGGTAGGATAATTAGAAAATTAAGCTCTTTTTTTTTTTTTTTTTTTTTTAATTGTAGAAACAATCTTAATAATTTAGCCAACGCAAGAGAGGTTTTTTTTCAGAACTGCAGTGACAGGGACTGACAGGGAAGTATCCTGCCTTGACTGAAGATCCAAACATAACATGTTTTCATAAAAAGATGATAAGCAATAAGTTTTCAGTTCTAAATTATTGTACAGCCATGAGAGAAATAGGAAAAAATACTCAGAGATTTGTTCTGTTGAATTGTAAAGGCATTAGGTTTATCAAATTCTCTTCCTGTTTACAAATCAGTGACTATATTCCTTTACACAGATGGAAGGGCAAATGTGACACACTGGAAAAAAAAACAAAAAAAAAAACTCCAAAAAACAAACAGCAAAATCAGAACTTTCCTCAAAGAGCCGGCACAAAATCATCAGGGAACTTTTACCTGCACATCCATTTTGGTTGAACTTCCAACATGAAGGATTCCACATTGTGGAGGACTGAGCAGTTCTGTCCCCTTCCACAAGAACATTTTATCTATTGAAAAATCACACAGAGATTGTGTGAAATAGACCCTTCAGCTCCTGTTCTGTACTTGGCTTTGCTTGAGAGAAGCTTAGTGTGAGAGGGAGATAAAAGAACTTGATGATGGTTAAACTTATGTAAAGCAATTTGGTATCAAAGCAGTGTTGGCTGTCATTCCTTGTAAGTGGGAGATCATGGAATCATGGAATGGTTTGGGCAGAAAAGAACCTTAAAGACCATCCAGTTCCACCTCTGCCATGGGCAGGAACACCTTCCACTATTCCAGAGCGCTCCAAACCCAATCCAACCTGATCCTGGACATTTCCAGGGATCCAGGGGCAGCCACAGCTTCTCAGGGCACCCTGTGCCAGGGCCTCCCCACCCTCACAGAGAATTCCTTCCCAATATCCCATCTAACCCCACTCTGTTTGAAGCCATTTTCCATTGCCTTATCACTGCAGTGAATAGGTATTTGTAGAGACAAAAGTGTGAACCACAAGTGGATTAATTTCCTACCCTTTCCCTTCATAATTCTTTTTTCCTGATACAGTGTGCAGTGATCCAGGTTATTTAGCCCAATCAATTCACATCTGATTTAGATTTAATAAACTTTAATATAAAGTACTCCTGTATAGACTCAAACCTATTTTATTTTAATATCAAAATACTTTTATTTTTTTCTTTATGTACCCATCATATACAATTCATATACAAATGCTGAAATTAATATAATTAAAAATAAAAATACTTTATCTGATCACTAAAAAATTTAACCACGACTAAAAATACTCCTGCCTGCTCTACTGGCAATATTAATACTGCATCAATGCCCCAATTAATTTCTCTACAGAGTCTCTCTGTATATTCTTGCATGGAAAATAATTGGTTTGAAAAGTTAAACAGCACAAAGCAACAGTAGACTGTCATAACGAAGAAAGCTCTAATGGCCATTAGCTGTTACAACATTTAAGAATTTAAAAAAATAGCAGGTTTTCCCTTTTTTCTGCTTGGTTCAAAACCCATTGCTTGTTTCATTTTCTTAAAATTTTGAAATACATTTTAAAATATCACTGAAATTGAGTTTCTTACTGCATTAAATATCTAACAATTCTTTTGTAACTTAAAATCTATGATTTTAGGGGAAAAAATCATGTCCAAATAAAGGTTATTTTTCATTCCCAGATTTTTCATCAGGTATTATTATCTGTGGGTCAAGCTAGACAAGGCAAACCCTCAATCTCTACATGTGTTTCCTATTCAGGTGCATTCAACTTATATGTGAACTCTTTATGAAAAGATGGGTTGATTTACTCTGGCAATTGTCTTCGGTTATGCATATTTTTCAGCAAATCCTGCTTCCTTTCAAATTCTCTACTGATTTTCTCCTGATCATGTTTTTTTATGCAATATAAAATATAAAAGGCAAACGTTATACTGTCTCTCTTACAGTGGCTAAGCACATAGATCAATGTCACCAAATAACTCCATCCCATAAATGCTCAAAGATTTCCAAGTTATGTGAGTTGAGACAGAAATTACAATTTTTTGAGTTGTGTCTAGCAATAATAAGGCTACATGACTATGAAAATAAGTATCACCTTACTAATAGATACACTATTTATATTTAGTTCAGAGACCTATGGAAAGAAAAATAAAGTTTTTAAAACTCCAGGAATAATTTATCTTGTTGGTCCACCATCCTGCAATGTTGAAAAGATTAATTATTTGATCCAGCATCCCTTACATCAATGTTGAATGGAAAACTTTTTTGTTCATCCTCTCCCAGGCTTCAGAATGGGCACATGGCTTTCAGCAAAAGCTGCCTCATAAATAAAGGATCTCAGTTATCAAAAGCTCCCTGGTATGTCACACCATCTGCCTCATCTTGTTCAAACATCCCAGACCATGGTATGGTCAGGGAATATCCACACCCATTCAAAAGCTGCAAATTTAAAGGTAGCCTGAATTTCCTGTCATCTCGCTGCTTCATTTTCCTGAGGGCAGTTTCATCAGTTGCATGATTTGGCACAACTCTTGAAGAAAAAAAAAACAAAAAACCCAAAGAGGTTCATTACACCATGATCATACCACAAATTCCTCCACCTGCCTTTCTTACCTGAGTGAAATTCTTGGCAATTTTAAGCACTATTGAATAATGCCTTAGAAATTAGAAATTTGATTCCCTTGTTTCATGGACTCTTTATATTATCAGGCTATAAAAAAATATCACCAGATCTGTTTTTCTTTCTGCTGAGGGAGCTGGGATTGTGCAGCCTGGATAAAAGGAGGCTCAGAGGAGACTTTATGGATCTTTACAACTCCCTGCAAGGAGGTTGTAGCCAGGCAGGGATCGGTCTCTTCTCCCTGATAAGAAGTGATAGGACAAGAGGGAATGGCTTCAAATTGCTCCACAAGAGTTTTAGATTGGATATTAGGGAAAAAAATCTTCCCAGAAAAGGTTGTCAAACACTGGAAAAAGCTATCCAGGGAAGCAGTGGAATCACCATCCCTGGAGAGATTTGAAAGCTGTGTGGATGTGGCACTTGGGGGCATGGGGTAGTGTTGGCCTTGGCAGCGTTGGGGAATGGGTGATGATTTATTAACTCTTTTAAATTTAATTAAATTTAATGATAATTTATGAACTCTTTTCCAACCTTCATGATTCTGTGATTCTAAGGCATTATTCAGACATGAATCCCAAACTCAGTGATCAGTCAATGGTGGAAAAGGCCACCAGACTCCAAGAATATGAAGATTTTGGTTAAAATCAGGTGTTCTTTGTGTAAATACCTACCTTATTTGCAAATGTCTTCCCAAAGCTGGATGCTGAAACCCAGGAGCAATTTCCCAGTTAAGATCTTAATCCACACATCACCTGGAAGGAGACAGAAGAAGGCAGAACTCCTCATTCTGTGTGAACAGCTCCTAAAAAGGCCCCTCTCTTCACCAACAGTGTTCAGCAGCAAAATCCAAACTGGACAGGGCAGAGTTAAGGTGGGAAATTTGCACAGAACCCAAAGGCGGCGTAAAGCTGCAGAAAATGGCTTGATGGAAATGGCTGAGAGATGAGGCAGAAACCGTTCAGCAAACTGGAAATCGTGAGTGATTAATGATGCATATTGTTCAATTTACAAATTAAATTAATTGTGTTAAAAGTTCATGGTTGTGAGTCAAGTAATTTTTCAGAGTGTGCACATATTTCGAACCATTAAGGAATTTCTGTGGAGGGAAAGTGAACTGCTTTTGATGATTATGTCTCTTTCTTAAGAATCCTAAATTAAATTTTAAAAATGTCAGGCAAATTACCCGTGTGCGCATTTCTGAGGCACAAAACCCTTTTAAGGATGTTATTTCTGCGTGTGGTGAGACCCACTATGCCTGAACACACACCACACACTGCAGCATCTGGCCTTTTAGGCATTAAAAGCCTCTGAAACTTCTCAGAGGATAAAGTCATTATGAGGTGTATTTTAAAATTAATCCAATAAATTAAGCAAGAGTTTATTAAATTCAAGTTACATTTATGTTTTTTTTTTCTGGTCCACAGTTATGAAAGAAAGAAAAAACCACTGGTTTTGTTCCCTGTTCATTAACTGCTGCACTACAATTATTTAGAAGACAAGTATGTAACTTACTATTTTAGCAAATCTATTTTTCCAGGCAGTAATTCATTGGAGAATCTTTTATTATTATTATTTTTAAGCAGACTGCTACCAAAAAAGTATATTCTTTGAACATTTTATTATTTTACTTATGTATCTACATTCTCTGCATGCAGAAAATAAAATACACAATGAAAGCTCTTACCTCAGAGGAATATATATTGATGAGCTCTTGTTTGTTCTTGTTTTGTGTTGTATTTTACTTTGTGGTCCTGCCTCCATTTAGGTGATATGATGAGTTCAGTTTAGAAAGCAAATTTTCACCTGGAAGCTGAAGAAAGCTTTTTCTCCAAGTTCATAATCTTATTTCCGTTTCTGCCAGAGGAATTTTTTGTGAAATTTCTGGAGTACTCAGAACAAAATGCAGCTTTAAGCTGGGGAAGTTTGCAGTGACATGATGGAGTGGCAGTCACTGGGGAGATCCTGGCAGGATTTTTTTACCAAGGTACAGCACAGAGTTCACCTCAGCTGGTGTTTCTCTGTGATCCCCAAGCCACAGTCTCTGTGGAAATACTGTGGGACAGAATTTGAAATATGATTCTATTCCAACTCCATGACCAGCAAGCGTGTGGTTCCTTCTCTTCCCTGGCCCTATAAACAGGAGACTGTGTAGGTTTTCATAAATAACAGAAGTAACACCAAGTTTCCATGATAAAAAATAAGATATTACAAATATCCCAGTGTGAGGAGTCCTAAGGCATAGGAGAATCCTGGCCAGAGGAACAAGGTGGAACAAGAAGAACATTTGTGGAGAATTTTAAACACAGCCAGGATGTTTTAAAAGGCCTTTGAAAGCCATTAAAACCTTTACAAACGCGGGCACTTCCATGGAGTTGGTCAAGGTTCCAGAGCCTCCAGGAAACTCTGTCACTGATACCCAACATTTATGAGTTTATGAGCTCTGATGGCAAGCACAACCATCCTGAAAGAAGTACTTTAATGCCTCTCAGTGGCTTTTCTTTCCCTGAAATGGAGAATCTCTGAGGGCCCTGTGACTATGAGCAGCGCTGGCCCACGAGCCGTGATGTGCCAACATCCCATCCCTGGCTCCAAAATCAGCGCTTTCCTCCGGGAATGTTATTCCAAACCAAAGATTTCTGTTTTGCAGGGGTGACTCACAGCCTAGTGGAAGGCTATAAATATTCATTCCAAAAATGCCAGGATCTGTCTGTCTCACCAGCCTGCTTCAAATTAAAGCCTGGGATGGTGGATAATAAAAGCTAAACGGGAGCAGATCTGAGCAGTCATCGCTGCCCTGACATTCTGACACAAAAACATGGAACTGAGATGCTTCACCTTCAACCCATCTTAGGAATATTTCATGTAAGAAATCACAGTAGCAAGTGCTGAAATATAGTGCTATGAGCTGTCAGTATGTGAACCGAGGGCTGGGGAGCTATTTTTGATTAAGTGTGACAAGCAGAAAGGACAGATACTGAGTTAATAATCAGTTCCAAGATTAAACACACCTCTCTTTCTTAGCTTCACAGTGGATGGCATGTTCATATTTTATAAATTCCTACTGTTTAGATCTCAGGGGGCGTGGAATATTTTATATTTTATTTTCATCCATGTCTGTTTTGAGTAACTTAAGGGGAAGACAAAACCTGTTCTACTTCAAAAATGATTGATTCATTCAAAAAGTGACAGCTACAGGTAGCTTTTAAATGTAATTACTTCAAAAATTGAAATAATAATTGCATTTTTTGGCTAGGTGTATGTATTATGTGAATACTATGAAGGTGTATGACAGTGTTTTTCTTGCTGCTCTGGGCACACTCTCAATACCTTGTTTTCCCTGTAACACTATGAAATTTTCAGAAATCAGGATTTGGGAACCTACACGTTTATAAAAAATTGAACATACCTATGCAGACAAAAGTGTCACAGTGGTTCAGTGAGCAGTAATTTAAATTAAAGTGCTTAGTGGTGTCAGGTGCCACTCCAGACAGACAGAGAATCCTATCAGCTCCATTTGAAAACCTCAGACTCCCTACAAAGTCTTCAGTGGCCCTGCCACTAATTGGGCAACAGAATTCGGCACCAGGATTTCTTTTTTATCTTTAGAAACTCCAACCAATTTCTGAGAAAAGTCCTTTAAAACATCAGTGTCATGCCTGCCAGCTCCATTTAGATGGGCACAGAGTAACTTAATCAGAATTAAACTTCTGTTTAGGCAGCAGAGTTGCGTGATAGCTTCATAAAATTTAGTAGCAGGATTCAGCTTGCTGTTTGAAATGCCTGAATCCAGGAATCTGTGTGGGAGCAGTATGTGGGCTGGGTGATTACTACAGGCAGTGTATCCTGCTAGTACACTCAGAGGGGGTTAGAGAGCTCTCCAGATCACCCTGAAGTAGATTCTGACATGCATTTAGTCAGAATTTCTCTGTTGTCAGTGGGTAAATCACCCAGGGGTTTGATGGGGTTGTGGAAAATCAGCTTCCACAATCGTGTGATAATTGCTGGAGTTCCTGAGGTGTTTTCTCAGGCTGTGAGATGGGATGTGAGAAGTTGTTAATGAACACAACTTCACTGCCATCAGGAATAAAGCTCTGTTAGAGTCCTGGAGAAGAAGAAAAATGGTATTTTTATTTCTTCATTATCCATACGGTCATATTATCATATTCCATCCATGTGGCTGGTTACAGGGAAAGGGTGGTTCTCAGAGCTGATGGGATCAGAACTTGACTCCAGTGGCTTCAGCTAAAATCCTGGTTTTTTTTTTTTTTGTTTTTTTTTTTTTTTTGTTTTTTTTTTTTTACCTGCCAGGTAAACTTTGGTATGATAAAATGTGGAAAAATAAAGGTCCCTTCCAATCCAAACCATTCTGGGACTCTACTGCCCAGTCCCTGCAAATTCCAGTGATGAAAACATAACCAGAAATATTCCCACTCAACACTGCAAAAGCCAGACACCATCCAAATGAATTCCCCTTGCCATTTGATCAGTGTTTTCCTTGAGGTAACAAATTTGGTAGAATTTCTCTTTGAAATGCTGTTGAAAACACCCCATCACAGAACTGAGTGAGATGTCATCCCTGCTGTTTTATCTTTGTATGGGATAAGGTACATTTCAGGCTGCTGCATCACATCCCTGTGTGGGGTGTATTTTATAGGGTTTTATCACACTGTTCAACGGGCATGTTCTGAGGTCATTTATGTAGATTTTTCATCCAATACAAAGTGTAGCCTTTTAGCAGCAGGAAAACTCTTCTGGAGAAATATTTCAGAGGGGAAGTTTGAATACATGTGAGAGTACAGGAATGCAACAAAGCACAAATGAGAGAGGAACCTGAAAACACCACTAACCCCTCTGCTGCTGACAGCATTTATTGCACCCATTTATCGATGAGAAAGATGAAAGAAAATAAAGTTCATTGCCTGCTTGTCCAGCTCAGAATCAAAGAATCATTAAAGATTGAAAAGACTTCAAGAGTCATCAAATAGATGAACTGTATCCTGAAAGATTCTCATTAGGGACCATTTTGGGAACTGACAGCCACAGTAAGTTCTAGTAATGTCTCAGGATTCCTAAAAAAAAAAAAAAAAAAAAAAAAAAAAGAAACAACAAAAACCAACGAAAAATTAAAAAAAAAAAAAAAAAAAAAAAAAACAAAACAAAACAAAAAAAAAAACAAACAAAACAAAATAAAAAAAAAACCAAACTTTATTCCCATTGCTCAGAGATTTGCTCTGCCACCATAAGAAAGGTCTAGACAGCTTTACTTTTCCTCTGCCAGTCCCAGCTGCCATTGTCCCACTAGGCTAATTTAATACTCAACACAAAACATTTTCTTAGCCCCATTCTGCTCAGTTCCCAGTGAGAAAAAAAACAAAGCTGTAAAAGTAGAATTTCAGAATCGATGGAGAAAACTGTTCACATTTTTATCCTTTGATTTTCTTGATAATCTTTTACCTCTGAAGCACATCATCTCCAGGCAGCATCTGGCAACAGAGCCAGGTATATTTCTAAACATAGAAGTGAACTTCTATAGCATTCAAAAAAAGAGAAAAATTTTGAAACAGTTCATAAAACACTCAGGAAATGTCTTCTTAAATTTTGATGGAATATTAAATAAAGATTAAAGAAAATATTGTAGCCATAAGTTTAATAAAATATATGATTAAGATCACAAAAATGGTCCCCGTGAAATTATCTTCCAAGATATAATGAATTGCTTTGTTATATTGCATAGAATATTAATGAAATTTTATTCCTCAGACATTATAATTTTCATGACATTTTATAGAAATATTATCAAAATGTCAAACAAAGCATAAAGAAGTAATCACAGCCAGAAAAAAACAAGGACATGAAAGTCACTTTTTCATACGTAAAACATGTCCTTTAAGGTGCACTTCTTAAACTCATGTATAAGTACTAAACCTGGATTTTCAAAGAGCTTTTGGAAACACTTTTCTTCAAAAGAAACTTCTTTGTCATGGGATGAAAAGAAAAGTTGTCCCATGGATTGA
Source organism: Malurus cyaneus samueli (assembly GCA_009741485.1). Classification (NCBI taxonomy): domain Eukaryota; kingdom Metazoa; phylum Chordata; class Aves; order Passeriformes; family Maluridae; genus Malurus; species Malurus cyaneus. The sequence goes on along the minus strand of CM019217.1, from coordinate 4,481,390 downwards.
TACCAATTAATGAATGGGGGAAAAGGTAGGAAATAATTAAAATTTTTGCGGTGAAGGGAAGTTGCTATCATGGGTAACTTAGAAAAGGTACAGAGAGTGAGCTGAGAAATGTTACTGATTATTCAGATTTAGCCAAAGGAGTAAAGAGAGGCTTGGCTCTGACAGCAGCTGAAGGAGGTCATGGGTCTGAGTGACAAAATTGACATTTTTGAAAATAAAATGGAAATAAAGAATGACATTAGATGTTGATAAATGAAGAACATTGTAGAAGAATCTCAGAATCACTTGTGATAAGTTGGAGAAAAGATTAATATGCAGTAGTAAGATAAAAAGCAAAATTATTCTGGGTTATTGGGAAAGAAATAGAAACTCAAAGAGGAAATACCTTAAAGCCACTGTGCAGCTTCTGAGAGTGACCACATCTTGACTACTCCCCCTGCTTACATCAGAAACCACGAAGAAAAACTAAAAAACGTGTAAAAAAGCAAGGTGCAAATGGCCAATACAGACAGGCATTCAGCAGTGTCTGCGTGAGGGATCCCAATGAGTTACAGAATTCAAAAGGGAGCAGTAGAGATTCTGTAGGGAGGGATATTACAAATGCAGCATTTCCATTTTGGGCCATTAATTAACTCACATCCATCAGGTAGGGGTTAAACTTACCTGAAAATAAGGACAAAATCCTTTGTAAATGGATACTTCAGAATTTCCCTGCACCTCTGCATTGGTGACACTCATCACTGAATCTCCTGATTGTGCTCATTTGTGCAGTTGCTAAACTCCTATCATCAATGGAAATTTCTGCATCAATTCCATGGTCAAATTTGTTGCTGTTTTATTTTTACCTGGAGGAAAAGAAACCCAAAAGATTTTAAGTACACAAGTTATAGATCCAACATCTGGTCTTTATGGAGCGAATTTGCAGAGCTATAACTTTTGCCCTCCACAGCGTTCACACAATGTTATTAAAAAAAAAGAAAAAAAAAAAAGGATCATCTTGCAAAAAAATCTCTGCACACTGCTGTTTAGGATTCTCTGAACCTGGAGAAGGAAGGGTAATTTCACAGCTGATGCAAAACGAAGCTCAAGGCTACAATTATTTAAACAGTGATGCCTGCTGGCCATGCCTTCAGCTACAGAGCAGAGCTGCTTCCCTTTCTTACAGCAGGTAAGCTTGTAAAGGACTGTGATATGTTGTGTGCAAAAATGTGTCTTTTCATTCCAAATCCTGGTATAGTTACGTATCTGATGAAAGAATGGATTTGTTTGGAAATATTGTAAAGACTGTAGAACATACCATTAGAAACAAATCTGGAAGTGATGTTTTGGCCTTTCAGATTACTCTGCTATAAATTGGGCTGGTTTTGGTAGATTTTCCTGTCTCATCCTTTAACCATCTTTGAGGAACTTCCATGGATTCACTCAAGAATGTCCATGTCTTTCTCATTCTGGGAAGCCCAGCATGGACACAGAATTCAGGTGCATCTCACCAGTGCTGAGCAGAGGGGAACAATCCCCTCCCATCATCTGCTGGAAAAACTCTGTCTGAAGTGAAGGTATCAATTTTTAAAAAGAGGATTTGTGTTATTTATCAGCATTCTTACGAATTCTGAATTTATAAATGGTTTTGCTTTGTTATCTAGATGCACATCAACAGCAAAAAAACACTGTTCTCTTCAAAAGAAAGCTTCTTTTCAAATGTCTGTGCTGCCAAGGAGCAGCACCTAGATCTGAAAATTTATTCAGAAGTGCTTTCTTAATTTGTTACTTCTCCTTCTGCCATTTTCTTCCCAGTGAGTCTAACATATTTTTGAAAAGTGTATATTTTCAGAAATTCAGAAGGACAATTTTCCTTCTCTGGAAGGAAAGGAAGGAAGATAAATAGCTCAGCAGTATATGTGAAAATGGGAACAGTATGAAATGAAACAGTGGAGTAGGAGTCAACACGGTAACATATTTGATTTACAAACCTGAATCAAAATTACATGCAGAAAAAAAAAAAAGACTGGAATTTTCATATTCTTCATGTGCTGTCGTCTGCGCTTTGTGCTCTGGTACCACCTCAGGGTTCTCAGTGTGGAAGATGTAAATTCTTAATGTACACAAAATAACTTTGATCATAAAGCCCATGAATTCTCTTTACTTTTATAATTACAGTCAGTGACTCAATGGCTATGGGGAGACAAAGAGCAGGTAATTCTATATCTTCATAAAATTTAAAGATGAAGAAGGCAAATGTGCTGTCATGATCATCTAGACTGACATTTCTGCATTGACTGAATCATTTATCCCAGTGAGAGAATCCTGTAATGATTCCAGAGACTCAAGGTTAAATCAGAACTATAGAATGATGGTCTGTACCACAAAGATTATCTCAAAGGTCTGGATTTGATCTGAATCTGTCAAAAAAGCATAAACATCTAGTACAAACTACATAAATATGGGCTCCTTCTTACAGACAGAGAAATTCAGTCATTGAGAAAAAAACTCTCTAGGCTGCATGGAAAGAAAAATCATCTCAGTAGTATATGTTTTTCTAGATAATTAAATTTCTGAAGTCAAAAATTAGGTGAAGTAAATCTCTGAAAAAATGGTTTTAAATAAATTGTTTTTTAGAAACTAATTTTTTGGTTTTGCCCTCTGTATCTATTGAAAGGCAATTGATGATCACTCTCCAGTGGCTGAAACAGGATAATGAATTCCTGAGGATATTGGCTCCTAAATAAGCTTGGTGAAAACATTCTCCAGGATAATATGGTATCCAAAACCATCCTGTGATCATTTGCTGTCTCCACACTGGTGCACCCCAAACTGATCCCATCATCAGCCAGCAGAGGATACCACTTCCATGTGAGGGGAATCATTCAATGTGTGAGGTTAAAAATTCAGGGAGCAGGTAACTCTCTAACAAATGCATGCAGCCAGATGAGCAATTATAGCTGCAAGTGAAGAAACAACCACAGAACAATTTGGGTTTCCTTCAATAATTGAGAGATTGGAAGAGTGGAATGACAGAAAAATGATTCCAGCTCCTGCCATGCCTCTGGCACAGACAGATCAGGAGAAAGCTATCATATCACAAAGAAATAGTTTTAATTACCTTAAAATGTATATATATTTATATGTAATTTGATCAAATTCCAGGCTTCTTTGTTAAATACATGTTCTACCTAAGTGATTCTTCAATCTGAATAAACAAGACAAGATTTCTTAAATTTTAATAGTTGCAGGGTAGTGCAGCAAGTACTATAGGGCAATGTGCAGAGATAATTTAAAACTCCCCCCAGACTTCCTCTGGACACTTTTCTTCCATTTGTACTTCAGCCTTTAGTCCATGGGATTTTTTTCCTATTTTTTTATTTCTTCTTAATGCATGAAACTTAAATAAAAATGAAAATACTAAGGAAGCCTAAAGTGAAAAGTAGGTTTGTGTGTAATCGATTCTACTGAACGCCTGTGAACATTTGAGTTTGAACAAAGGCAGAAATGTGTTTGAGGAGGTGTTAATTGATTTATTTGCCACCTATTTACAGTGCAATGCCTTGGCTGTTCCTAGCCATGCCCTCTTTTCCCATCTCCACTTTCAGAGCAGCCTGGACAGCAGAATAAAGCAGAGTAGGGGGTTGGAGACAGATGGTCTTTGAGGCCCCTTCCAACCCAAACCATTCTGTAATTCTGTGATTCTGCTCCTCCTCAGACTGGACAGAATTTGTATGGGTCAGGTCACACATTTCTGAATTGTCAATCCAGTTCTGGGCTCCTCAGTACAAGAAATAATTTACTTAATTTGCAGACTTTTTTAATAGATAATCGTAGCGCTAGAAGAACTGTGTGCAAAAATCAGTGCTGCACACAGTGTGAGCTTAAATAATCATCACAAGCCTTCCTGATCTGAGTGAAATATTAAAACAATGCCTGCCAGAGTCTTCCAGGGCATGATCTGCATCCAAACCTCCAGGCAATGGATAAAGTCAATAAGGAAGGATCATCCTGAGAGGATGCTGAGAGGACACACCTGTTGTGACCACACATCACAGTTTGCAAAAGCCAAACCCATCCTGTTCCTCAGACAAAAATCTGGATAGCAACATGATGAAAAAATGAACAATTTGTCTCACCATTTAACTCCTTGTGTTCATAACCAAAAGGTTTCATAATGAGCTGATTGCCAATTATCCCCTAACACAGAGAGAAGGATTTTCTAAAATAGGCAGACCCTGTGAGACATTTAGGGAGAACTGACATGCAATTTGCTGTAGTTTCAGTTTCTAAAACCATCTGAGGCCTGAGCCATTGTATGCAGGGAGTGCTACAGCACAGTGTCTTTCAAGTGCAGGAACAATGTCACAATCTGCCAGTCTTAAAGTGAAAAGTAAAATGATCCTCTGGCAACTAGGTGGAGATTTAACACAGATGGAATTTCAATATATGCTGAAGATAATACTTTTTCCTATTTTTGTTCAGAAATAGATTAAATCCTCACTTTGTCTTTGATTGTTCCTTCTGATTTGCTGCACTATTTCCATTTTCTCTAAAATTTTAACTGCCGTTCAATTTGGTTTGCACCATGTACTGAGATGAAAGAGACACAGAACATGTTCTGATTATACCCTTAAGCTCAATCATCATGAGTTAAAAATATCCATTTGTAGACTTACATCCCATCTTAATCAGGAATTTGATCTTGACAGGTCTTGAACCAACCAATCTAGATCACTTGGCTGTGTCTTAAACCATGTATGTTCCTGGAAAAACATTTATCCAAATGAAAATCTGGCACCTCAGGAGGCAGGGTCATTGAAACACAGCCTTTTCGAGGGGTGAAGGAAAAGCAAGGAAGGATAAAATAGTAAAGAGGTGTTTATAGAGTGCAGTGCACTCTGTACCTCTGTGAGTGATGGCTTCTTAGCTGAGCTCTGCCCTTTCTCCACATAGCAAGGCCTTCCACAGATGAAGAAAAGTCACAGCCATATTCTTGAACAGAATGTCAAAGTTTCTATTTATTTTGTCAGGAAGAGGGAAAAAAAGTAGCTTTGCATTTGGAGATGCATGTTGAGAGTAGACACATCTTGAAGGAGGGACTTAAACTACGCTTCAGTCTATTAATTTAAGCCAGGTGAACATGACCCTTGCCAGAGCATCTCGTGTCTTTTTGATAAAGGGCACCAGTTTCATTTACATGCCCAGCTCTGGCTTTAGGAGACCTCGTGATGGAAGCTCCTTGGCATGCTTTTCTCTTCTGCCAAGATGAATTTTTTCATAATCAAAGGAATTGAATTGAACTTTATCCCAATGTGAAGGGATTTAGGTATTACTGAAGTAAATTAGTGCATAGGAGGGATTATTTGAAGAAAAAAAACCCATCACTTACAAAGAAAATAACAGATAGTGACATTAATTGCTAAGCTCTGTTCTGCCTATTAAAAGTTGAATGAGGCAGCTTGGCAGATGATTTTGTAATGATACACATGGGATTTTTTGGGTGGTGGTTTTATTTCTAATGTTCACAGGATCTTGTTGGTCTCATTTGGATTGAACCTTCGTGCTGATCAACAAAATGTCCCCAATCAGATAACCAGACCCACCACAAGAAAATTTTATCAGCTGCTAATAACAAACAGCTAAAAAAGTCAAATTACACTCAGCAGTAATGCTCTGCCTCTGTCTGATCTCCCAATTATTTTCTCTTGTCCTGTACTTTAAATACAAAGTCTTTACTGACACTGTTAATTGAGTATGAAAGGAAAGGATTGTATTTAATAACCCAGGGAATCTTTCTCAATCCCACATTCCTTCTTTGCTGGTGCACATGGCAGTTTTCAGCTTTATTTTATAGAACTTCTGAAAAACAGCAAATTTTGGTATTAACATGTCCATAAGAAGATTTTCCCTCTACTCAGTCATTTACAGCATGAAAAAGCCAGATGCCAAGGATCGAGGGAATATGAAGGGTGACCAACATAAAAATTCTAGTTTTAGTAGTTTTTATAGTTTTATAATGATTTCCTAAAGTCTTTGTGCTCATGATTTCTCTCAGGCCTTGACCAAAATCCTCTTTTGGTCAATGGTAATGGTCAGAAAGACTGGATTTAAAACAATAACCTTAATTTTAAAATAGTAAGAGCTTCCACTGAAGGAAGTGGAGCTCCCATCAGCCTAATGCTCAATTTGCCTCACTCTACAGAAGAAGCCATTAGAAAGATTTTAGTGAAAATCTTGCATTTAAAATACCACAAAACCCTTAAAGTGAACCAAAAACCTACCTAAACCAAACACACAAATAAAAATCCATAGAAGACAAACACATGGGAATGTGTATATAAAGTTACAAAGTGTATATAAAATTACAAACCTAAAGGATTCTCTATAGGGGATGCAACTAAATTATTTAGATGATAAAAGAGTTCTGACACTGACAATATTCCTATAAAGCTATTTTGATAATAAAATATGACACCACAAATGTTGTTTATCAGGAAAAATTTCTAAGTAATGATATGAGGGGGTGTTCACCACAAATTTTATTTCCTGTTTAAAATGTTTTTAAAGATATGTTTTTTTTAAAAATGTAATGGGTTGTGGGGAAAACAATTCCTTTGGAAGTGAGTTTGCAAAATATTTATATTGGTTTACCTTTTTTCCCTAATTTTAAGTTTTGGGGTCACAGAACAGATCAGGATGGAAGGGACCACAGTGGGTCATCTGGTCCAACCTCACCCTAAATCAGAATTTAATCCTTGTGTAACTCAGTCTTTCAGAGCTGGAGGTCTCACACTGAAGAAACATGGGGCTTAAAATGCTCCCATAGCCAAAATAACAATTTTCAGGGTTATTGATTTCTTTGTGCTTGTTTCACAAAAACAAGTGGTGACCTCCACACAGGAATGATTATACATCCAGAATTTCTTCAGGTTATGAAGAAATGAATTAGAAAATTGATTAATTAGAATGAGATGATATTATAAATTGGACTTAAATTACATTAAATAAATTAATTAGGGAACAAATAAACAAACAAAAACAACAACAACAAAAAAATAACCAACAACAACAACAAAAAAAAATCCAGCACAAAAGAAAACTTAATTTTGGACTAGGACAGGGACCTCAAAGTTTTCCACTTCTTGCCTGCATAACCTCAGCAGTGACAGACACAGAAACCTCTTTCTGTGTCTGTTACAGCTATGATCTCTCAAATATGTGGATCTAAATAACAGGTATTGAAGAAATCTCTCTGAAAGTTGAGCAGGGTTGGCCTGTGTAGAAGAAAATAACTTTATCAGAGTTCCTGCCATGATGAGGGCTCTCCTGCATGTGCCCTCAGTGCAGGAGCTTCAAAATCAGGCACAATGAAATTGTTCTTGGGTGAAAAAGACACAGCACTCAAAACTTACACTGCCCAGGTTTTCTTCCTGCTGTGTTTTTGATCTTAGCAGATTGTGTTCCTTCATGACTGGAAAGAGAATATTTTACCTGAAGGTCATTCCCATGCACATGATCCTACATGACACCGAACTAACGAAAAACACAAATTTGCCTCGGTTCTACCATGTAGAAAAGGTTTGCTGAGAGAAAAATAATATGAATTCAGTTTTGATGTCTCATACCCATCAAGTTCACAAGTGCAACCCCTCAGACAAACTGTGCTCTGCCTCCCTCAGAGCAATGTATCTCAGCAGGAAGCTCCAGTGTCCTCCTGTCCCTTTGTCCCTCGGTTTCATTGATGCCTTATCAATCAGGCTAATCTGAAACAGAGGCCAGACAAACTTAAGAGAATGAGAATACACAACTTTAATCCAGGCCTAACAGGCCCACTGGTACATCAGGGCAGACAAAGCCTCTTCCTAAGGCTACACCCAAAATGGACCCCGAGTCACGAGATGTTCACCTTATGTAAGTTCTGCCTTATTACATATGAGGTCTTAATTCTCCAATGTTATCTTCAGGTCATGATGTCAACCAACCCAAACTTGCCTCTCCCCAACTCGCTGTTGCTTACATATTTTGGGGCTCTGAGGCAGTGAGGTGTTCTTGGATTCAGGTTCAGAGAGGAATTGTTTTGCCTAAAGATGAGAGAACAGGAGCTTTAGTGCTTTACTAGAGAATACAAGAACACAGATGCATGAAAATATAGAAACAAAAAATCCTAAGGCATCATCATCTTCCCAGGACCCATTCCCACATTCCCTGTCTGAGCCATTCCTCACTGAAATCTCCACGTGAACACTCTGCACCACGATGTGGAGGGGGAAACCTGGGTACCTCATCTCTCCTGCAGCTCTTCTGGCACCCCACCAGCCAGCCCCATGCAGGTTTCTTGTCCACAGAGACATTTAAATTAAGATTTAGGAGCCTGTGCCCCTCTCTGAATCTTCTCCTCCGGCAGTTGTTCATGGCCAGTGTGTCCCAAACATGAAAGAGGAAATATCGACAAAGAACTACAAAGAATGACATTGATTGAGATTTGCAACTTTTTCTAAAAATGACTGAGGAGTTATATGCTGTACAACCATTGAAATATGTGTCCAACAAAAATCTGATAACAAAAATATCAAGTTCAACCTTTAATCATTATATTTAGCAATTTGTGAGTTATCTACAAATGCCGTTGGTGGAACCATGAGCTCCAGTTGAATTGCCGTCGGTGTTCACCACATTTCTGCACTAATTTCTGCTCGGTATAATTTGTTCTGTCACCACCTGTAGTGTGCTAATTTAATTTTGGTCCCATCCGAGCATCCATCTGCTCACAAACATCAGCTACAACAGCCTGAAGGTTCCTCTGCCCTGTGCCAAGCTCAGGTGTGTACATGAGTGTCTTACAGCAGATGCAGAATAACTGATGGAGAGTATTTGTCTGTGCTGGGGTGAGAAGGTCCTAATTCCACTCTCTGGAAGAATAAAACTTTGCACATGGAAACCAATGTGGTTAAATTACACTGAGGAAAACTTTGAGATCCTGTCCTAGTCCAAAATTAAATTTTCTTTTGTGCTATTTTTTTTTGTTTCTTTATTTGTTTTCTAATCAATTTATTTGTTATCTAATTCTAATATCTAATATTATTTTTTTGTTTTAATATTATTTTGTTGATTCAAAAAACAAACTGTTGCCATGATTTCAAAAGATCTCAGCAAAACCAACTGATTTGCACAGAAAGGTTTGTGCTGAGTTACAGTGTAAAAGTACAAGTCAGCTTCTTGTTTTGAAATTAGAATTAAATAAAGTGTACAAGAAGAAGTGCTCTAAGGTCTCTCCACTTCTATAAGAAACTCTCCCATGGATAAATTCTAGAGTTTGCAATTATTATTCTGTTAGACACTGCACAAGAAAAACCAAAAAACAGAACACGGTAAGAAAGGTCCCTGATATTAATAGAGAAAATGAGGGGCGTGCTCTGAAATTTAATTTACATTCTGCAGTAGACGAGATAAAAGTAAAGCTGTGAAACAAAACTGAGGGATGGAAATTCAGAGATTGAAAATTACCCTGAAAAAAACCTGCTCTTTTTATTTGGTAGTAAATCCGTACCAAGCAGGAGCTTTAACTTTCTGCTAGACACATCAGAAAATATCTAAATTCACAGCTATAAGCAGACTACCATATCAGTATGCACACAATATTTGGTTTTATGTGTTTCTTATGTAAATGTGTTTCTGACTTTATAAACAACACTGTAATCTTCCCCATTTTTTTCAACAAAACTCTTTCACTTTGTGCTTTATGCTTACACAATGTTTAAAGTGGAGTCAAGTGCGTTTCGTACTCACAGCACAGCACTCCTGCAAAAAGCAAAGATTTCAAACAAGTCAACAGAGAAACAATCACTCCCTGTCTGCATTCATATCTTAAAAACAGAGGTTTTTTTTTTTTTTTATTAAAGTGAAAGAATCAGTTTGCCCTTGGCTGTTGGCAAGCAGAAAAGGGAAGAGGCAGGTACTGCCAGGCGTGTTCTGTGTCATTTTGGCCAGGGGCAAACCCAAATTGTCTCAGTGAAGATACTCAGGGGGAAACAGGGATGTAAAGGACTCATCCTGAGCATGAAAGTGCCACCAATTTTTGAATATTAAGTGAATTGTCACTTTTTGGTACATGCAGACAGTTTCCACAGACACCCAGGGAGCTCAGACTTTTGAATTTTGAGTCCAAAGCATCCATAACCTGCTGCAAAACTGAGCACATTTCACAATCAGCTTCCCAAGTGATAAACAGGGGTTTATGGCTCTGTTTAATGGGTTTAAATTAGTGTTTCCAATGTTTTATCAGTCAGCTTCCACTGATATGAGTTCAGTGCTGTGTGTTCCAGCATTCTCTGTCCAAATCCCTCTGCCAGAATTTAACAGTTATCATTTCTCCCTCTGCAGCAAAGCTGAACACACACACCCTTCCCCTGACACCACTAAAATATCTAAATGCAGGACAGATTAGGCTCTGTTCATTTTGTATTTTTTTTCTGTAGGAGGTGAGTTCTTTTTCTGGGTTTGTTTGTTTATACAAAGAGGCACTCTGTGCTCAAAGGAATGGATTGTGAAATCCCAGGAAGATATAAGAGGATTTGTGTCTCAGCTTTAAAAGTTGACCCCATCATCTCCACTGAATTAAGAAAAGTTTCCAGATTTACCATGTGAAAACAAGTGAAATTGCAAACAAAAACAACATGTATAAGGAAATATTCACTTTCAAGTTTCTCTTCAAGACCAACAGCACCCTTGAATTGTTTGATGGATGGTATCCAGTGACAGATGACTAAATCTTCCCCAGCCTCATATGCCAAAATGCATTTAATGGGATTGATATTTCTGTTGTATCAGAGCAGTTCAGGAGGTGGCATTCAATGGAAATCAAGAGGAATTCTCAGTCTTACACAGTATTTTCTGTAAGGACACAGCCTTGTTAGGAAAAATGTGTTAATCCCCAATTTCAGTGGTGATCTCTCTTTCCACACCTCCCAAACCCCTGAAGCTCGGGGGGATGAAGTTACAGAACAGAATATTCCATTTGGAGGGGACCTGTTCTGGTTATCTGGTCCCACAGCCTGACAAACTCAGGGAAAAAAACATTGTTGATGTTGTTAAGGGTATTTTCCAGGGACTTCTTGAACACTTCTTGATGGACTTGGGGCACTGATCCCAAAGCTGATGGTGGAATCAGACTTGGTGCATGTTGGACCAGGGTCACAGACTGGACTCTTATCTAATCTGGATTTCAATCATTTACTCCTAATTTACACCAGAGCAAATGAAATATTAATCTTCATTTCCAAAGGGTTATGGAATATTAGAGACCTTCAAGGTTAACATAAAACGGAACTTTCAATTTTTGGTGGCATTATTAAATAAGCATTTCATTCCTGAATTCAGTCCAAGAAGATACAATTTTGGTCAATCTCAGAATGCAAGGCTTTGCTAGGAGACACAGCCATGCTCCCTATTGATGAAATAAATAATAGTTATTATTTACAGTTCAGTATCACAATTACATTTTTTCCTGACATCAGATTTCCGAGTGCATCTGAAATGAGAATTGTGCATTATCCCTTGACTGAAGGTGAGGACACACAGATGTTGGTTTCTGAACAATGCTTGTAGTCATACAGTGCTCAAATGACCAGTAGTGTTGGGAGCAAAAATTAAATTCAATTAACAAAATTAATTAAAAAATATCAAACTTTCTGAAAACTTAAATTTCTTGATTGATGTTTCCTGATGTTATTCACTACATAAAATCAGTGTCCAGCAAATTCTGATTCCTTTTGACAGCAGTCTCACTCTCTTACTGTCTGGTACTCACTGCTGACATATTTTCAAATTCCTGCTGGAATCTCATTGAAAGCAGAATTCAAATTTTTGTATTCAAATTCGCCAAATTTTTGATGGTTCTGTGCCACAGATTCAGTCCAAGCTGATTTATTTGAGCCACTCAGAACTGCCAAGGGTCAGGTTCCATTCCACGCCACTCAGACCTGAGTGCTGCATTAACTGAGGGAAGTACAGTGACGGGATACTGCAGACTGCAAGGAGAAACCATGGCAGAAAATAGTACCTGGCACTTAAAAATTTATTTCTGAAAGTGGTCAGGAATGCACTTTAAGAAGCAATTTTTCAGGGTCCAGATGAAAGAACAATTAGCTTTTCCCCTGCTCATCTCTTTGGTTGTCTGATGTTCTCCTATTCAGAAAAACATGCATGATGTTTTCCTTCTCCTAGTTAAGTTATTAATTAAGTTGTTGTAAACAAATCCTGATTAAGATTTTCTTTTGTTTCCTTCATTGTTTTCATCCACACCAGCAAAACCCAGAGTAATCTCAAAGGCACAAAATGTCTGTGCAAACAGCACACAACCCCTTCCTTTGCAACTGGGCTCTCACATATCCTATTCCTTATCATATATGGCTTTTTTTTTTTTTATTTTTTTTTTTTTTTTTTTTTTTTAATCTACTCCTCACAAATAGATTAGTTTCACTTTAAATATGGTAATTTATCCCAGGAGCAGGAAATTACAATTTTTTTTTTTTTTTTTTTTTTTTTTTTTTACTATTTTATTTTTTTATGTTAACATAAAGTCTAAACAGTGTGCATCTGAGTTCTGTGAAGACATTTGAACTCTTGTTTTAAATATACATTATTCCTGTGTGTCCCCTTAAAATTACCTGGCACAGAGCCAGGAAGATAAGGGTGACTAAAGAGTCATGCTTTAAGAGGATGTGCCCTTTGCTAGCTTGGTAATGAATGTTTTAATTAAAGAGCAGCATCAGGCAGGCCAACAGCTGGATCAGATTGAGTTGTATTTCCTAATTTTCACAGTTTGGTATCTTTGGTTCTGAGAGAAATGAAACCTCCTCACCAATTAGCTCTTGCTATTCAATAGTCTTCAAATACATTATGAATAGAACTTAAATTTTTAAGTTATATAAAAGGTAAGAGGACCTTTCAGTTCAGACTATACAGCTGACAGTGTCCTTTAAAACAAAAAAAATGCCAGATTTGTTAAATAAACTATGAAATAGAGAAGTAGAACATGACTTCAAAAAGACTGCCTTCAGTGACATCTTCAGTCATTTTTCTGCCAAATTCAGGCAGATATTCATTATAGAAAGGACAGTGCTGGCTCCAGAAGGTAAATTTGTTTTGGTGCTTTATCTGTAAGAGTTTTAGATCCAAGTTTGTCTCCTTTTATGTGCTTCAAAATTGTGTGGAAAAATAGGGTAACTGAAGCATCCTTGATTTATCTCAATAAATTAACTATAACAGTAATTGAGGTAAGGATGTTTTCGATAATTAACATATAACTTGATAAAACTTTATTCATTTACACCAACTTTTCACAGTACTGAGAATTCTGGAAGAGAAATCTGGAGCAGGAATTCTGGTTTTGCATAGATTTTTTTGTGAAATATTAAGTCAGATGTGCACAAAAATTGTAAAAACCTCAACAATGACCCACACATTTGTAGATTATATTACATAAAGCACTATCATCTGTGAGCTTTGATACGTGACATAGAATGGTCACTTTGGGGAGAAAGCAGAGAGAATTTCTCAGTGAATTTTGGCTTTGATATCAATGCCTGTGATTTTGCAAAGATTTTTACAGGGTTTTCATCTGGGAAAGATGTGTGTGCATGTCCAATGCATTATGCATAACTACAGAGGGAATTTATCTGCATATCATGCAATGAACTAAAATGCAAATTGCTCAGAGACGGTGTCTTCTCCAAGTTTCTTAGTGGCCTTCAGCAGTCACAACCTGTCAGGACAAGGACAGGTGTCTGATCTCCTGCACATTGATAGTCAGGAATTAAATTATTATAATAATGACTTGATATTTAGCTCCTATCCCCAAAAAAAACCAATCCCAGATAGTCTGGTTAATCACCACCTCACTAGCCAGGTTTTAATCCTTGTACAAATGACACTTCCAGTGGCATCTTTGGGTGGAGGTGTGTTCAGTAAATGGAATTAATTCAATACCTAAAACTACAGGAAAACACAATTAAAATGGGAAAAATGGGAAAAAAAGTCCACAGAAACACTTCTACCACAATGACCATGGGATAATGATTTGACCCTCTCACCTGCTTTCTGCACCAGAAAATTCCAAAGTTCCCTGTTGCACCATGGTCCCCTTGGCTCGGATTTCTCTTGCTTTGTTTTAGACCTCAAATGACCAAAGTCACTTCCATTTTTTTAATGAAATGACAGTACATCTTTCAGGGCACTTCCATGAAAGGCAGACTCCACTGGTCTAGCAGCATTGTGGGGGCAAAAATTCAGAAGCACAGATTTTATCCATCAGAGACAGTTATTTTGAAAATTATTTTTATTTCAGGGAGTGGGAAGGGAGAAGAAACCGAGTCTGTAGAAAATTTAAACATGTCTAATAGGTTTTTTTTAACATTTCATTCTTCCTGGGAAAGGGCTCGTCATTCAGAAATGTGCAGAACCCGATTAAAAATGCTCAGACAGAAAACAGTAGCTTCATGACCTGAAGAAAATTATGCAGTGTGTGAGATAAATCCTGGAGCCCAATTTTTTAATGCAGAAAGCTTTAGACAAGAAAACTTCTGCACCAGAATTATCTTGAGCTCCTTGTTGGCAGAACAGATCTGCTGTTGATGGCAGCTCTGAATGCTTTGGGAGTAACTTCACTGAATAAACTGAACTGGTTTTGTTGATAGGACTTTTTATTTTCTACCAGACTAAACAAGGACTTCATTCTACAGAATTTTCATTCTGATAACCTTCCCCAGGACTACAACTTAACTTAACTTGTTATTTTAAAGAGGGGGTAAGAGATCTAAGGGGAAAGGGGTTTATTTCCAAGTTTTACTTTTGCATGTGTTTTTCAGTCTCTCCTTCCAAAGCAACGTGGCACTCACTACTTGCAGATATCTGAAAGAAAAAGCTTTGGCAATTTCAGTAAACCACATTAACATTGCTAAAAAACCACAGTTATTGCTGTTGGAAAAAAACATTTTGGCTCTGCTTCTCCCAGCTTCATGAAAATCCTTTACAGACATTAAAATTCTGACTATTTTTGAAAAGTTGCAGTGATAGAACAACAGAAAATGAAATCTCAGTGTTTCAAGTCAAAACGTAGCTGATAGCCTGATTTAGACCAACATGGCATCAAAATGTTTTTACTGAAAGTGATGAGGTTTGAATCCTTTAGAAAACACGTGTTTACCAGCTAAATGAAGGGATGTAATGGAACGTACTACATCCAGTCAACTCAAATCTTCATGCTTTAAAAAAGCACAAAAAAAAGGTTGAATTTATGTCCTACATTCAACAGACCACCTTGAAGTCCCTGGAGTTAGTTTAACCCTTCAGAAATTTAAGATTTCTCTGGCGTTTCTAAATGAGAAGGAACAAGGCTCATTAGCAATGTAGGTTAAAAAGATGTTCAAAGGGATGCAAGAGAGAAAGAAATGCTTTATCGCTTTTAATGTGTCAAAAAAACTTGAAAAATTCTCTTACCTGCCCTATCACTTCATGTTTTTTTACCATGTTACCTCAGAGAGCTCAGAGAAAATGGTCAATTAGTGAAGGAAATCACACCAGAAAGGTTAAGTGTGAAGATGAGAAGATGAGATTTTCCTGCTGTACTATACAGCCACAGGGTATGGGGCTTTTTGCTAAGTTAGAAAGAGAAAAATAATAACAACAAAAAGATGAAATGGAAAACAGGGTGGGGAAAAAGAGGCTCAGAGGGACCTTGTGGCTCTGCACAACTCCCTGACAGGAGGGGACAGCTGGAGGGTGTTGGGCTCCCAGGGAACAGGGACAGGAGGAGAGGAAACGGCCCCAGGCTGGGCCAGGGGAGGTTTGGATTGGATATTGGGGAAAATTCTTCACCAAAATGGGTCATCAAACTCTGGGAGAGGCTGCCTCTGGATGTTGTGTAATCACCATCCCTGGAGGGATGTAAATGTCATGTGGATGTGGCACTTGGGGACGTGGTTTAATGATGGCCTTGGCAGTGCTGGGGGAAGAGTTGGATTTGATAAACTTGAAGGGCTTTTCCAACCCCTCTTTTATTCTATGACACAACTTTAGATTTTGTGTTCCTACCATATTGTGTGGATTTTGAATGACTACACGAGTAAGGTTTAGAAATGTGCCTGGTGTTCCTCCTACATTGCAATTTATGGAATTAGTAGGCAAATTCTTCTTACCCAGCTTTTAAATTATGCATTTGTTACTAATTTCTCATAGATGTTTATCTCAGGAGTAGCTGCATTTGATATTATCATTAAAATCTCATTGAAAAATATCTCAGGAGACTTTGGGACAGAACAGGAGATATAAATGGAATATCCTATTAATATTCCATTAAGTTAATAATATCTGTCTAAGTGAATCACAGTTGTATTTGCTGCCGGCTTTTAAATACAGATTATTTTTATTTTGGTCTTTAAATTCCCATTGTGTAGAGCCGTGCTAGGTTTCTGTGAGCCATTTTTTTACTGTTTGTCTTGTGTCCTTTTAAATGTGTTATAGATAAATTATTGAGCTGGAGGCAGAGGTATAAGAAACAGAAGAGTCTGAGGCAAAATAATGAATTTGACATTGTGTCCAAAGCATGAGCACACGTCTCAGTGAGCACCAGACTCTATTTGATTACACACTCACGCACTGCTGGCTGGTTGTTTATTTGCTCTGACAGTGGGGCCAGAGGAGTGTTCAATGAGCCTTAATTGCCTTAATTTATACAGAACAGAGGGCTTTTCTGGGATTACATTTCTCATCAAGTTCCAGCCAGATCCCTTCACATTGGTCACTTCACATTTGTATGGAATCTGGGCTGCTTCATCAGAGACTCCACTGGCTTTGAAGAGGAGAATTATTTTAAAGGCTAATAAGAGGGGTTTAAATTATTTCCTCCTGTAAATAGGATAGAAACAAATAGTTGTGGTGGAAACTTGGAAGAGGTTGAGTAATTAATGTTACCTGTTTTTTTTGTGTTTTTTTAATTATTGTCATTATTGCTGTTAATATTAAATACAGATACTTTAGGTTTTCAGTGGTAATTACTCCATTTTTTTACAGATGTACAAGGAAAAATCAAATCAGCCAGAGATTTCCTGTGGACCTAGGGGCAGATGTACAAGAAAAAAATCAAATCAACCAAAGATTTCCCGTGGACCTATAGGATGCATGTCTTTGGCTTAAATACCCATGTAAGTCTGTAGGTATTTTTTAATATTGAAATTGGAACAGTAGCCCTGATACATTTTGCACCAGAAGAACTGATCTTCTTGCTGTGGTTTCATTGTTACCCAGGAATTTTCCTGGTATCCATCTGATTGTACCAAAGCAAGATCAAAATTAAATCTGGATAGATTAATAAATCCAATCCAAAAAAAAAAAAGGGAACAACAGAAATCAGGATAGAATTTCATTGCATGAGGAGACACTGAAAGTAGTGCTGTGTCTATGGGATAAAAGAACACAGTAAAAGAAATGAAAGTGAAAAGCCAGAAGTCTTGCTGGAAGGGGAAAGGTAGGTCCCAATTGCTCCAGAAAGAGAAAATGGCAAAGCAGACAAACAAAGTGGGGGCGATGGCAGAACAGAAGTGTTTAAGGAAATTCTGGTTGCTCGAAATTCTGGAAATTCTTCCTCAAGCAGCTCATCAGCTCTGTGCCACGGGTGTTTTTATAGCCCAGCAATGTCTGTATCATCCATGAATGCCACCAGGGTTTTTCTTTTTGCTCCAGTCACATCTCCAGCTGGAAACCTTGACTTTGAAAATGCAGAGTATTGTGTGTTTATGGGTCAGTGAGGGCAGTAAAAGTAGGAAGGAGACCCATCAGGAAGATGGTGAGAGCCGTTCAGGATCTGAGTTCCTGAGCAGCACTTCCCAGAAAAGACACTTTGCTCCAGTGTCTCTGCTAAGTTTCCAGGGAAACTAATGGCTAAACTGAGTATGAACAGGCTGTCCTCTGAGGTGGAGACATTATTTTCACAGATTTACAGCTCCAGCTGAAATTTCCCAGAGGACGAGCAGGACAGAACAGAAGAGCTTTGATGCTTGCTCTGGGATTTCAGTGTTGGTGCAATTACCAGCTTTGCCAGCTCACCTGTCTCACAGTAGAATAATCTAAATAATTTGATGTTAGACTCTATTATCTGAGGTCTTTAATATAAGAGATCTTCTCACATATATATATATTTACAGAAAAGTTATACCTGAATTTAAAAGGCCCCGTAGCATTATAGAAGACAGAAGTGTTGAAGGACATTAAATCCACATCCTGCATTTTCTTCCTGTCACCCCTGGCACTTGTGACAGGCATAACAAAGCCCAGTTTGTGATTTGGAGGGGGATTAGGAGTCAGGCAGAGACAAAAATCAGCTTTATCACAAACAAGATGGTTTTGGAAATACTCCAAAGGAAATCTGGGACTCCTGGGGAATTTCTGCATCTCAAAACACGTTGCCTGCAGACCTTCAGTTTGGGAGACACAGGGGGGAAATGTCCCAGGGAGATGTGGATATTTTGGTTTAGAGCTTGTGTCTTGAAAACAAGAGTCAGACTTGACACTTCAATTTCCTTTATGGAGTCTACCCTAAATGACTTCCTTTCATGATTAAGCTGTTCAGCTCACAGGAATCTTGTTGCAAAGCAGCAGATTTGACATCACACGCAGGTAGTAATCCACAGATGGGACTGTGTCTCCTTGTCAAAGTTGCTGAACACATTAATTAAAAAAAAAAAAAAAAAAAAAAAGACAGAGAGAAAATGCTCACTTATAACGAAAAAGCAAATTTAGCTTCCTGCCAGAAAGGCCATAACATATGACATGAAATTAATGCCAGCGAAGAAGTAACTTACAGTTGATTTATGGGTGATTTAGAATTAACACTGTCCTTCAGAATTTAAAAAAACAAAACCCAGCACACAAGTAACTGTGTGAATCAAAATTTTTGCCTATCCATAGCTGTCCCACCCTCAAGTCCAGCATTTAGGATTTTTAGATATTTTCAAAAAATTGGAAAATTTTGGAGGCCTACCATTTTGTCTTACTTTTTGCTTTCTTTTTTCTTTTTTTTTCTTTTTTTTTTTTTTTGAGCTACAATTTACTCTAATGATAGTACAATATCACTGACCTTGAGCCTGTCAGCCAAAATGTAGAACAGATCAGCAGCTCTGTGTTCAGAATATCAATTTGATTAAGGTTAAAACAGACTCACAAAAGCCAAACTAGAATGAGAACTTAACTTGCCAAGGGATGCACCATTCTTGACAATAGGCTTAATAATAAAAAAAAAAAATGCCACATTAATCTGCTCAGAATATAAAATTATCATTAACAGCTGAAAATAATTGCTCTGGAATTGTGAATTTCAACCAAAATGACTGAAGTCTAGTTCAAAAGGATGACAGAAAGAGAGGGGAAAGATGGATATAATTTAATCACTCTGTAAAGCCAATATCTGTCTGCAGGAACATTTGCTGTTTACTGCAATTTCCACAGGTCCCTTAAAGACTTTTCATTTTTAAATGGAGGCTTGCATAGGTTTTCTTCTGCATAAAGATTGTGAGGTAAATGCTGCAAAGCAGTTCAGAATCTCATAGGATTGCTAAATATAAGGATATACATATGCAGAACAAGTATGAGAATTTATGTTGCCATTCTAAAAATTATGCAGGGCAGCTAAGGTTGGTGAATAGACACAGGAAAACTTTACCACAAAGAGAAAGCAATAAAATAGGAAAATAAGGTTTTGGACTCATTACTTTTTAAATTTACGGTCCATGAAATGTGTTCAAGAATTCAAGCCATATCTTCAGGTGATTTAAACTGGTAAAGTTCTAGGGGAAGGAAGCAATCTGTGCTGAATTCTGGCGTCTCAGGATCCTCCTCACACAGAAATTCAGGTTTTCTTCTCCACATTGCTGCCATAGGTCACACACAGGGAGAGAAGCTGATTTTCCTGAAAAAATCAGATTATACAGGGAAGTGGATCTGAGCTGACATGATTTGATTTGGGTTAGAGGATTAATCCAGACTTCAGCTGACAGGGGCTTTTAGATAAATAGCACTTAGCCCACTTACAATGAATGGATTTTTTTTTTTCTTGAAGGAAGGAGTATTAATTAGAACAGCATGGAAGTGTAAGAAATCTGCAAAGACTTCAGATTCCTGTGACAAAGGATGTGAAATACTGCTGCCTTCAGAGATTATGGTGTCCCTATTGAGAATGGGGTTTTGTTCCTGTGATCTCCTTAGCCACTGTACCCACGGATCATCCCATGAGAAAAAAAATGTGGGGTCAAAAAAAAGAGGAGAAAATAAAATAGCCTGGGCTGCTTCAAAAGGACTGTGAGGACAAAAGGTTTGGAATTATTTCAAATGCCAGTCCTGGCCTGAGGCTGAGCAAAACCTTAATCTGAGATGGGATGAACATTGGGACAGCTCAATGTTCCAGTGCAGTGCATGGGTGACATCAGTCAGTGTTTGGGTGACATCAGCCCTGTGTTTTTGTGACATCAGCCTGTGTTTGGGTGACATCAGCCCATGTTTGGGTCACATCAGTCAGTGTTTGGGTGACATCGATCAGTGTTTGGATGACATCAGTGTTTGGGTGACATCATCAGTCAGTATTTGGGTGATATCAGCCCTGTGTTTNTGGGTGGCATCAGTCAGTGTTCGGGTGACATCAGCCCATGTTGGGTGACATCAGTCAGTATTTGGGTGATATCAGCCCTGTGTTTTTGTGACAGCAGTCCTGTGTTTTCAGCCACCACATGCACTCCTTCCACGTGTGTTTCCTTCTAGTTTGCCCTCCATGAATATTTTTTGTTTTGGACATGTCATTACTCAAGTTTCTCATTAGAGCTGGTTGTTCCATGAGCAGCAGAATGTTTGGGTGAGTTGCCTCTAAATGAAGGCTGTGGCATAACCAGATTCTGGTTTGCTAAAGCTCAGTTAACAGCCCATTCATAAAATGTTGAGTGATTAAATAATATTTGGGATTTCCAGATGATGTTATGTTTTGTTTTAAAATATGTTATGTTTTAAAATATGTTATGTTATGTTTTAAAATAACTCAACTGGCTGGCAATTTCTGCAGAACTGAGGGCACTGACCCTTCCCAAATGGTTCCAAAATTACAGAGTTTAGTCTGAAGTACAAGAGTTCTCTGTGGGAAATCCCTGGAGAAAGGTGACGCAAGGACATGCACCCATCCTAAGTGTGTGTGACAGGTGAGCAGATGTGGGGGTGGAAAAAATGTCCACAAGAACTGTCAAACATTTTATAGATGCTTTTAAATCCTATCTGATATCTGGATTTAAATGCCACCCCATGACTGGACTTGGACACAAAAACTGGATCACCCACAATGAAATGATGCCATTTAGCCAAACTCAGGTAATGCTGTATATAAGAAAACTTGACATCTTGACATCTGTAAACAAGTAAAATATTTCTTTTGGAATAAGACATCCTGCAATCCATATTTAGACAGGCAGGCAAGAATATTTTCCAACACAGATTATTCTATGAGTTGAAGAGTTAAATCTCACACTTTACTGTCCAGCCTTATGTTAAATTTAACCAGAGCTGTCCAGATTTTAGGACACCTGGTTAATTTTGG
The DNA here is from genome assembly GCA_009741485.1 of Malurus cyaneus samueli. Lineage (NCBI taxonomy): Eukaryota > Metazoa > Chordata > Aves > Passeriformes > Maluridae > Malurus > Malurus cyaneus. The sequence goes on along the minus strand of CM019217.1, from coordinate 4,459,786 downwards.
GAATTTGAACAGGTCCTATCCCACTTGTATTGTTTCCTTTTATTCCTGTTAATTGTCATGAACAAAAAATTTACTTGGTAAATTTGGGTTTTGTAGCTGCACATGATCCTTTCCTTACATTTGCTTAATATTTAATTACTCCTACCACATGTTAGAGGAAAGAAGGGAAGGTTTCAATCCCATTTGAGGTGTTCAACGGCATAATTCTGGCAAGCAGTTCCTAAAATAAAGGCTTATTTCCTCTCAGTTTTTATTGGTAGATATCACTCCATCAGTTTATTGTTCTCTTAAAAACTCACGAGCCACTGAAAAGAGATAAATATATAGATGGCACACTGTTTCTTATTAATATCAAAGAAACTGCAATATCAGTAGATTTTCATGAGATCCACAAGCACAAAATTTCCCACTTTGTTAAAAGCAGCTCACATGATTTAGTGGTAACACTGAGAACGCAAGGGAGGTTGCTTCACTGAATCACAGAATTGTTTATGTGGGGAAAGATCTTTAAGATTGAGTCCAATCTTTAACCCACCACTAACCCATGTCCCCAAATGCCACTTTTATGTGTCCTTTAAATCCCTCCCAGGGTGGTGACTCCCTGGGCAGTTTGTTCCAATGCTTGACCACCCTTTCAGGGCAGGAATATTTCCTCATATCCAATCTGAAACCCCTTCAGGGATGTCTGATAGCTCTGGAACTCATTTCAGGAAAATCCTGGATATACCTGCAGTTATTTGGGGCCTGGAGTAGGGCATGGGAAATATAGGAAATAATGGAAATAATAAGTGACAAAGTACTTGTGAATAAAATTTGGGACATTGGGGAGATGGGAGGTTTCTGAAATAAAAGTTTGCTGAACACTCAACTCCTCATGCAATGAGCAAATCCTTTCCCAGACAGAGCAAATTACCGTGTAATAAACTTGCAAAGCTGAAATGTGCTTTGGCTGTGTTGTGATGGCACATTGTGGATTCTTCAAAGCTGCCAGGGAAAAATTCAGCTTTTTCATACCTTTCAAGTTCAACATTAATTTTGTAGATACATCTCTATCTGTCTAAACACACACAGAAAATTTTGAGAGGGTTATATATCCATATAAATAAGTGTGATCATGTGCATATATAAATATATAAAAATTTAGACAATATATTTTTATTATATATTGATAAAAAGACCTTGGATAAGAAATATACAGTAGCATTTGCTGTCCATAATCTTATTTTCAGTAGGTAATCTGATTCACACTCATTCTCCTTGCAGAATAAAATTTCAGCCATGGTTTCCTGCTCAAGTGAATTGGAATTAGGTAATTTTTAATTGTAATTTCCATGCGAAAGAAATACTAAAATCTTTTTTCCTTCTTTTTCTCTGAAGAGTAAGTTTATTACAGAAAACATATATACCCTGCATTTCTCCCTCTCAAGAACACAGATGTGGAATTCATAGTTAAGTTTTCAAATGCAAATAACTTTAGGGCCACTAAAATTAAGTTTTTGGAAATTGCTTTTGGAATGGCTGCTGAGTTATGACAGGCTCTTTCTGAAAGCTCTGGCACACAGCCTCATGCATTTTCCTTTTAAGATGGTTTATGATTAGAGCTCTGTGTGTAAATCAAGGAAAAAAGGTGACAATTTTCATTGGCTGGAGACGGTGAAAATAATCAAGGTTCTCTGTGGTCTGCCAAGATAAATACATAGGTAAGAAAAGTATTAAACTGCACATTTCCACTATTAGCGGTGATTTGACATTTTCAAGCAATAGAAGATAAATGAAAACAGAAATAGCTGGTGTTCTTCACCATAAGAATAAGGCAGGAAATAATAAAAGTTTTACACATCTCCTGTCTGATGTGTTTATAACAGTATTCAGCTACTACCTGGTGTGCTTTTCATCAGTAAACTTCAAAGCACTTTTCAAAGCAGGTAATCTTTAGGGAGATTTGGGAAAATTCCAGCTAAAACATGTTTTGATCAAGTTTCGCGTAAGAAGGAAAAACTAAATTATTTGATTTCCACCAGCTTTCCCAGCCATCAGACAAGTTTTTCACAGAAAGTGCAAACTACACCTCAGTTTTTTGTGGTGCAACCTTTGGTGTTGGCGCAGACAGCACAACTGCCTGAAACATGGACTGAGGAGGAATTTGCAATTTGTTTACTCCTTCTTTAAAACTATTTTTGAGCTAACAAGATTATATGGAAATAACTCAGTTTTTAGGCAACCAATATAAGATTTTAGGGGCTTCACAAAGTGTTCTCTGACTGCAGATCTCAGTGATTAATGAAGGGAAAGGTGAGAGGAGCTGTCACAAAACTGCTTAGAGGGGATAAAGAACAGCCACTATCAGGTTTCATGGGTAAGACTGGGATAAAATTCCTTCTTGAGAAGGCAAAATCATCTCAATATTTATTTTCCCAGAGATGCTGTGGCTGTCCCATCCCTGGAACTATCCACAGCCAGGCTGGAAGGGGCTTGGAGCATCCTGGGATAGTGGAAGATGTCTCTGCCCTGCAGGGGTTGGGATGAGATGAATTTTAAGGTCCCTTCCAACCCAAACCATTCCATGATTCTGTGTTGTTCACACAGCTCCCAACTCATGGAAGGTTCTCGTTGCAGGTTTATCATGCAAGCTGTGAAATACTGTTTGGTTTTTTTTAACTGAATATCTTATTATTCATGTCAAAGTGTTGAAGGATGAAAAAAAAAAAAAAAAAACCAAACTAAAGCCATTTCCTAAGGTCCGTTCTGAAGCTTTTTCACTGACCCATCTGATAGCTGGAGAGGTTTATTGCCAAGCAAAAAGGAACAAAAAACCACCTCTTTCAGGGAAAGGTTTGCAATGCACAGAAGAGATTTTTGCATGTGTGATATGGATGCAGAATGCAGTGTTTGATGACCCCAGAGATGCCCTCTTCTTCTCAGATATACGACAGGGTCTCTTAAACTCATCCTAATGCACTAAAGGACTGTATTTGCACTGCAGAGGGGAGAGGCATTAGTGATGGTGGCTTCAGTGCTGGCTCTGGGCTGCAAATAGGAACTGAACCAAAATCTCCATATTCAATTCACAAAGGTCAGCGAGCAGACAGCACTGCAATTCATCTTTTAAGCCTGAGGGATCGGATTTTCTGTTGTATCATTTTAAGTTTATGTCAATTTACTTCTCTGAAATCAGGTCGACGCTGGAATCAGTGGAGTTGGAAATGGCAAAAAGCTGAAGAAAGTGGTGGTGAGTCACGTCTTTTTATCTTCAAACAGAGGAGCCAAGTGCTTGTGGTGGTTTCGCTGTGAAGACAGAATGAAAGGGGAGGTTTGGAGTGGTTTTGATGTCTTCTCTGAACCTGTAGCTCATGGATCCAGGCAAACCAAACCCGAAATGCAACATGTGTCAAATTCCAGTGAACAAAACCTGCTGACTTCTACATGGTGTTGGCTGCAAAGGAGTTTTCATTTGACATATTTTTCCCTGTAAGATGTTCACAAAATAGCTGAAAGTGGTCAGAGAGTGTTTGCACGGAAGAATAGCTCCACAGAAAGAATACAACCAGAATAGATTTGCTGGTCTATGGGGCAGGTAAAAATATAATAAATCCAAACAAAACACCCTGAAAACAAATGCAGTATTCTCTTCACCTATTTGTGATTTCACAGAATCACAGAATTGTAGAATCACAGAATCACAGATTCACAGAATCACAGATTCAGAGAATCACCAGGGTTGGAAGAGACCTTCAAGATCTTCGAGTCCAACCCATGCCCTGACATCGTGACTAAACAATGGCACCAAGTGCTACATGCAATCTTTTGTTGTTTTTTTTTTTAAACACATCCAGGGAGGGTGACTCCACCACCTCCCCGGGCAGACCATTTCAATGCTTTATCTCTCTTTCTGTAAAGAACTTTTTCATGATATCTAACCATATCTCCCTTGGTGCAATTTCACAAATTGATCAAGCAGCTGCCCAACTCCAAGCCTGAGCTCCTTCTGTAGATTGTTGTCTTTCTGAATTAGAGGTAAAATCTCCAGATTTTGTGCATCGAATCCATACATTTAACAATGTGCAGCCAAGCATGGCAGCTCTTTGCAGGGCAGCCCACGGGGTTTTTTCCCTTCTCAGCCACACAGGGAGTGATTTGGGGATGAACAGGAAATCTGGATCAATCAAGGCAGAAGCCCTCAGTGTTTTCAGAAAAAAAACAAAAAAAAAACAAAAAAACCAAAAAGAAACAAAAACCACAAAAAGAAAAACAAAAAAACCCCACCAAAAACAGTAAAAAAAAAAAAACCAAAGCCCCCTTTTTTCCTGCACTTTTTTGATGGAAATACTCTTGCATTCCTTCTCTCATACACCCAAGGCACAGTGTGAATTTCAATAAAAGGCAACTTGCATGAAATTAATATTTCCCTTCTAGCTTATCTATAATTAGTGACTTAGGCTTGATCTTGTCTTTGCCATCCTAAGACTGAGAAATATTTTATGGGTGTATTTTTACCCTGGAACTCTCCTACATCAATACTTCTGTCACTGTTGCACAAAGGCAGAAGCCCAGGAGCAAATCATTCCTGAAGTCAGAGAAGACTTGGGCAGAGATGTTTGGAGAATTGGGAACTTCCAAATCACAGCCCCACTCCTTTTCCTTGGAAAACATGAAATGCAAATTGTGGAGCCCAGCAATACTGCCCAGGGAGCAACTGGAAGGCTGAGGAGGCTGCAGGCATGGCTGGACACCTTTTGGAATGAATAATTTTCTTATGTGAGCAAGGATTGCTGATGTGGTGCTTGGGGATGGGGTTTAGGGATGGACCTGGCAGTGTCAGGTTAATGTTTGGACTCAAAGATCTTTAAAGGCCTTTGCTTTAAAGATTCTATGATTTTATGAGAATTTTTTGCTCATTCAGGTAGCCCCATGGGAGAAAATAACATTAGAGCAGTAGTGTTTTGAGGAGTGTGAACATATTGAGCTGGCAAATGTTGAACTACATGTCCAATATCTACTTTTCAAAGCAGCTGCCTTTATATTGACTATATAATTAATTTTAAATTAACAACTAAAACCCGTAAAAAAAGCTCCACCAAAACTATGCCAGGTGCTAATTCTCTGATACAAACACCCAGACTGCTGATTACATCATATGCTATAGATAATTAATTTAAATATACTGCAGAGTTAAAGAGATCCACGTTCTCTATGCAGCTAATCAAGAGAGAGAGAGGCTACAAAGGAAATACTGCAATGCAGAGCACCTATGATTTGCAAATGTGGTTTGGTAGAGTGGCAAAGATTCTAAAAACTCCCTGGGAAAGAAGAATCTGCTATTACACAGGCAAAAAATGAAGGTACAGCTCTAAAGGAAAATGATTGGTAAATGAACACCTGATCCAGGGGCTGTGCCTTTAAAACTTTGAACAGGAACCAAAATAAAAAATTAAAATAATGGCATATCTCTACACTGAGAAAAGAAATTGGAAAAAAAAAAAAAAAAAAAACCCAAACAAAAAAACAATAGTAAGAAGGTGCCAGAAGCCTCATAGTTGTATGGGTTGTGTGTTCTTTTTGTAGGAACACTGAAGAAGAGAACCTCTGTCTTTTAATATTTCCCTCCTCAGGAGGAAATGAGGCAGAGAGAGGCTTTTCATGGAGATGGACTGCTAAAGAAATGCTGTGGAGGAAAGCAAAGCACTTGAGAATAAATTTCATTGCTCTTGCTACCTTTTTTTTTTTTTTTTTTTTTTTAATTTTTTTTTTAATTTTTGTTTAAATTTCCAGATGGTTTCCTATTTTATTCCAGATCACCCAGAAATATGAAACTATACAGTTGGAAGGGCCAAAAAACCTGCAGTTTTTTGTACTCTTTAAAGCAGTTTCAGTTATTCTCACCACCTATAACAGGAGTTTATATAACCTGTTCATGATAATATCCTGTGTTACAATTCCACAGCCTGCATAGTCAGTATATCCCAGTGGACCCCAGCCCTGACAGTCTTTTTGCTCCTGATATTTAACCCAAATTTTACTTTCTACAAATTGAACAAACTGTTCTTGCCCTGTCTTTCAAGGAAAAAGTGATAATTGCATCTGTCTTTACAGAATTATCCTTGGGATGAGTTCTGTGAAGGCTGAGGTCTGTAAACAACACAGAACTATGGATAAATCCTGTAAATATCAAAAAGGTAATATCAGACAGAACAGACACCAGGGCAATTCTGTTTTTTTTCTTTTTTTTTTGCCCTGCATATTTAAGGACTATTTCTATTGACATCTGTGGCATGCAGATGTTAAAATTGACCTCATATGATGTGTCTCTTAGTCAACATGAAAAACACCATACATGATCCTCACCTGTCTGCTCTCTTGGCTTCTATGATGTTAAGACAACTTTCAATTTATTTTTCCCTCTGAGTTTAATATTTTTCATCTTATCTGATGCCAAATCTCTCCTGCCCTGTTGCTGCTGTTTCCCACAGGGCTGTGAGATCTCAGAGGGTCTACAACACTTTCTGTGTGAATACAGATTAAAATGCCCATTTGTGCATTCATCCCTAGTGCTTGGATTTCGCCCCTTCTTTTCTTTTCAAATAAAAATTTTGTTTGCTCACAGTTCCTGTAAAAACAAGTAGAATTGCAAATGTTGACAGAATTATATTTTCAGTTTTGTTCCAATTCCTTTCCTTAGTTTGTTTTTGTTTTGTCTTGGTTTGTTTTTATTTTGCTTTATTTACCTCTCTAACTCCTCATCTACAGCCCTGCACAGAATTTGATATGGCACAATAAACTCCTCCATGTATCTCAAATCACAGGAGCTCTGTAATGCAAGATGCTACTTGCAGGGTGGAGTTGGAAATAGAAATGTCTGCCTCACTCTGAAACTTGCTGGTGTACACCAAAAACCTGCTTTACCTCCTCCCTTCATTACCAGGTAAATGAAATCGAATGAGAAACCTTCAGAAATAGTTCTGAGGAAAAAAAAAACCAAAAAACCCAACAATTATTGAGGCTGCTGGTCATGACCTGACAAAACGACAGTGCGACTCATCCCTGCCAAAAATGAAAATTCAGCCAGAGGAAATTGTCACCAATGCAGGGTCATGGTGGAGAAGCAGCTTTGATCACTTGATTTGCAGGGTTGAGGTGATATGGTCTTGACATCTCACACAGCTCCATGGATCAATCGTTCCTCCCCAGCACAGGAGATTCCCCAGGGTTGGTATCACAGGAAGGAAAATGCATATCACAGGAATGATTTCACCAAGAAGTTTCTTTAAACAACACCAATGTAGTGATAAACCAATATGAAATTCCCTCTCAAGATTTTGAAAGACAGCTGGATATTTTTCCTCTTTCTTTTCCAAGAGGAAAAGCTCACACAAGTTTTTTATAGGACACCGTGCAAGTGGTTCCAGTGCAGCTGAACCAATTTTCCTATACCAAAGCACCTCATGCACCACCAACAAATCTTTATGTCTGTATTATAAACTAATTGTTCTCGTGGCTGTGAGCAGGAAGAAAAGAACATACATTAGATGTAAATTATGTCTGTATTATAAATTAATTGTTCTCGTGGCTGTGAGCAGGAAGAAAAGAACATACATTAGATGTAAATACTTTTAGTGCAACACTGAAAGTTCTCTCTCCTTTACCTGCAGTCACAGTAGATCAGTCATATATTTCTAAACTGCATCCAGACAGCAGGATTCTGTTTGTTACATCTCTGCTTAGCCAGCTACTCTTTTTTTCAAGAACAGGAGACAGGAATTGTCAGCAAAGATTGCATAACTGGATCAGAAATATTAATTTATACAACCTTAGTTAAAATGGATGGCGCTGAAGCAGAGCATCTGTGCTGACAGATATCTCCTGCTCTCTGCAGCAGCCGAATTAACAGATCCACTCACAGTGTCACAGGAAGATCTACCCAAAGGCAGAGCTGGCATTAGGGTTAAAAGAGTGTACAGTCTTCTGGTTTCAGTCCCAGTCCTATTATTAACTACAAAAATCAAGCTGTGTTTTCATCTAGGTACGGGTCTGGGCTCCTCTCTGCTTACATGGATGGAAACGTGTGAAACACAGCAGTTTCCTGATGGGAAAATCACAGAGAAGGGGAATGACAATTCCAGGAAAGCAATGCCCCTCCTGAGCTGAGAGCTGCAGCACCACAGCCCTGACCTCTGGCTCCTCCTCACAGAAATATTGGCTGTGCAGATGAATATTGATCACACAAACAGGATCAGGGTGTTTGGATCCCGTCACAGCTGAGCCACAGCCCAGGGAGGAAATGTGAGCTCCAAAGAAAAAAAGAGCTTGGCTAAGCAAGTGATGTTACCCCCTGATAAAACTCTTGGGATGATGTGGGGATCAATAAATGACACTCAAAGCGTTTTATCCCCAGCTGGGTGTTTGTGTGAGCACTAAATTAGTCCAGTGTCAGGTACAGGTTGTGCAAACACCGCTCAGAAAAAATCCAGGAGCAGGAAAACACCACAATTGTGTCAGCCCAGCTCCTCTTAGTTCCTCCTCCTCCCTCTCCCTGACATCCAGAGATGGAGAAAAGCAGTGAAAGGCAACATTTCTGTTTTTCAGGCAACATTTATGTTTTCCAGAGCTCTGCCAACCCCATAATTAGTGATATCCTTGTGATCCCATTAGCTGCAGACACAAGGTATCTCATGCACTCAGGAGAAAGGTGAGTTTTGCTTCACTCCAGAAGCAAATCTTCATCAGAAGTTCCACAACCTTTCCCAGAAGTTTTTTTCCCTTCCTATAACCAGGAGCAGCATCTGGTTTTGTCCTCCTCCTGCGTTTCTGTGAAAAGCTGAACACATTCCTGTTGATTTGGTTCACTGGTGAATTGTAAGGTTTCCATCAAGTGAGGAGACATTTCCTTGAGAATTACACGCCGGGGGAGTGGAGTGAGAATTTTGCTGGGGGATAAATAGCACATTGGATGGGTTGTGGAAGGAAAGGTAAACTATTAAGGAGAATATGAAGGCCTGAATATGTTGAGGTAGCTTAAATTGCAGAGCAGTATTTCTTCAGCTATTGTGAAGTAGGCAAAAATATAAAATGTTCCACTCTTGCTTTAATTTAAGGGCGTAAATACATCAATAAAAATAAAAAAAAACAAAAAAAAAAAACAACCAACAAACAAAAAAAAAAGAGCAAAATATGAAAATTTGCAAAATAATGCTTCATATATGACTGCAGAACACAGTCTACTTGTTCTTGCAGCTCTTTTAAGAGATGTGGATCCAAAGAGCCACCCTAAATGCCTAGGATTGTATAAGTAGCAATCTGATTTTTTACTAATTTTATAATTATATTGGACAAGATTTATAATTTCTAATGGACAAGAAAAGGTATTCCTGACAGTTTTCTAAGCTCTTTCTCTCTCTAGTTGGAACTGGAATTTAAGAACAGATTTTATTGTTTTGTTCAGGAACATTCTCTTTTGACTTTGAACGGTGCCAAGAAACTGTAAGAAAGACAAAAGTAAAAGAATTAGCCAGACTTTCCCAACTCTAAGACTAAGGAAAAGGACAGAAATAAAGACTGCAAAGCAAATAAAGAATCTTATCTACCTCATTAATGCTGTATTTCTTTCAGCAGACAAAATAAAAATGTATTTAAACAGATTTGATCTAAATTGAAACACAGACTCAACATTCCTAAAAACCAAAACCAAACCAAACAAGAACAAACTCACGGTAAAACAAACCTGAAAGTTTCTTTAGGAAATTAAAATAAACTCAGGCATTTGTTATTTTCAGGGAAAGAAAATAACATGGTAGCTCTATAACTAGCTTAGGCAGAGTAGTCTAGAGTGGAAGATTTGCCTGTAAAATGAGAATAACCCAGAAATCAGACCTTTGAATCACTTTGAATCATTTCTTTGCCTCATACTTAAATGACAACCTGAAATACTGGGATACCTGGAATGACCTTTGAAAATTCATTCCTCACAAGTTAAACAGATGGGCATGGAACACTTTGCTATTTTGGAAAACATTAGTTTAAATCGTTGTTTCAATAAAACATTGCCTTTATTGCAAATCTTCATTTCCCCTGAATACACAACGTTCCAGGTCAACTCTGTCTGTAACAGAAACAGCTCTGTTTGCTCCCATGTTCTCAAATTCCAAAACAGGAGGAAGAAAAGTGAAAAATTTCCTAAAGCATGATGAAAGCTATTTAATGGCTCACTAGGAGAAGAGATATCTGTAGTCAGAAGAGAAAATACCAGCTGAGTTGGTTTAAAAATTAGGTTGCTGTGCTGCTTGGCACAAGTCTCACAGTATCGCATGCAAAAAGTCTGCCATGAAATTGGCATTTCTGGAGTGTTTCTATAGTGCCTAAAGGCATATTCATGCATGACACTTTCTTGAGGTGAAGCCTCAGCAAATATGTCCTTTGCCCAATTTAGAACTGAAGATCTGCAGAAAAGCTCTGCGCAGGATTGAAATTTTCCCTCACCCCCAGGACTGCGCCGCGCTCCTCTCCCTTCTCAAACCCCTCTCTGCCATCTGACGTGCAAAAGGTGAGGCAAAGCCCTATTCATCAACCCCAAAGTACATGAAAGCACCTGAATAACTTGTTTATACAAATGATCTGCTCTGCTGTAAGTGATGAGGTCAAGAGTCCCATTTGTTGCTTTATTGATGTGGCAGGAGACAGCAGCAGCCGCGGTTTTGTCACGCTCTGCTTTCCATCCTTCCCAAGGATCATCACTCCTGGGCTGTCACAGACATGGAATATCCCAGAGCTTGCTGCATGTTTGATAGAGCGCTGCCTCGGCCATTAATCATGTGTGGAGTTAAATTTCCTCTGTCAATATGGAAATTCTGCAAGGCCGAGGATGTGTTATCAATTTTTATTGAGGAGATGACAGCAAGAAAGTGGGTCAGTGTGAGGTTGCCTTAAAGCTCTTTCTTCAAAATTAAAATGATACTGACTTGCCAAATTTCATAATGTGATTTAACCTTAAAGTATTATATCCCATGTGTCCCTGTTACATACCAAGTCTCAAGAACTGATTTTTTTTTTTATTTTTTTTTTTCCCCAAAGTACATCCCTTTCTAAAAGTATAATATCACTTCAAGCAGAAAAGGGAGGATTTTAAACATTATCCCATGACAAGGTCATGGGCTATGGCAGTAAAAAGATTTTCCAGGGTCTTGCAGGTTTTAGAAAACATTTTAGAAAAACAAATATACTGACTGGGACACTTAGAAACCCCCTTAACTATCAGTAGTCATTCAGATTCTCAAACAGGTGCAGAGACTAAAATAAAGCAATGTTAAATATGTCAGGCAATGCAGCTTAACCTTCCTGTATTCATTAAGCACAAGAATAAAATAAAAAAGTTATGAAAAATCAGCTTTAATAACATCCAAATTCAACTTATAGAATTATGGATGATCAGTATTAACATAAAAAGATTTCTGAGGGAAGAGACACCTTTGATCCATCAGACAAAAGTGTAATGAGACACTATGGCTGGAAGCTGGAGGGAGACACATTTAGAACAGAAATAAGGGAAGCATTTTAAGGATGAATGAAATTAACCATCGGGACATTGTATTTGGGTGGACAGTGAATATTTCATTCGATGATGTTCTGGAATCAGAATTTTCTGAAATAAATGCATTTGCACGTGTACAAATTTTTGTGGGTTTGATACAGAAATCACCCTGGTGAGGAGGAAAATAAATAGGCAGGGGTGGAATATCTGTTATCTGTTCATAAATATCCTGTTAAAAATCCAATTTTCTTTTCCTTGTACATCTTCCTCATTATAGTAATGAGAATAACTGCCATGTTTTTGGTTTGGGGGATTTTTCATCACTTCTTACCTACAGCAACAGAAAAATTGTTAACCCTGGAAAGATATTTCATCATCAGTAGTTAAATGAGGCTCTGTGGTAAGGGATACGGGGTTTTGTGGGATTACTGCTCCATGGCATCAAAAAAACAACTGGGGATGATGATATACTAACCTTAGAGGATTGTAATAAGAAAAAAAATGTTTGGAAGAGAAACTGCTTTGTAGGATAAGTTTGGGAGGTAGAGATATAGTAAACATCATCTGCAGTAATTAAAACTGGAATGTGGGTATCATTCTAGCACAATCACTTCAAAAAACTGGATTTCTTCCTCAAACAATGCTTAACTGATGAAATTCTCTTCCACTGAAGACCCTCTGCCTCTTTTCCTGTTGAACATTTGAATAATCTCAGCATGCAGCATTTTCATCCGCAGCCTGTGAAGTTGCACATGGAAGAAAATTCAGTGAAACAAATGAAATATTTATTTTAATCTTCATTCTTTCTTACATTCTCTGTACTGTTGTACTGAGGTACTGGCCAACACTAAAGAAATCCCACAAAAATAAAAAGACGATTTGGCCCTATCTGTAGTTGATTTCCCCAGGTGCAAGGCTGAGTATATTTACATAAAAAACATTAAAATTGGTGGCACTCAAGTGTCATGAAAGACAAACAATACATTATGCTTGATTTATTTATATATCTGATAAGAAATTCACGTGTCGGTGAGAAATAGAGGGTTTTTAACATTCCCTAAACATGACAGGAAACAAACAAGAACCAATTGTGGAACTGCTTATTCTGGGGAGGATTTTTTTTTTTTCTTCACTTTTTTCCTTCCTTGCCCCCGTAAACTGTTCTTGAACCAGAAGCAGCTCTTGAGAGGGTCACAGGCTGGAACTGCTTTCTCTTTACATATTTCAGTTAATGTTTCTTTGAGTGGGAAAAAGCTGAATCTGCTGATCCCAGGGTTGAGCAGGCTGAGATTGATGCCTCTATTCTTTGCGCCAGCGAGTGACCTTAATTCACATATTCCATCTATTTTAATAAATGGTGTTATTTACTGCACTGACTCAGTGTAGTACTTTTTAAATATTTATGAAAGCAGCCCTTACATACGTAGCCCTGATGTTTATCCTTTGGCTGGTGCTGGGGAATGAGCAGTGCATGGCTCGAACAATGAGTTTGGATTATGCAGAATTTATTGCTTTTCTTTTTTATCTCTTTCATGCCACAGACAGAAGCTTTCATCTGTTATAAAGTACAATACTGTTTTCTCCACATGATAGTATTACTATTTTCCTGACGTCCCATGTTCTACTAATATTTTAAGAATGTCACGCTCTATTTAAGCATCAGGATGAAGACATTGAGTGTAATCTCTTTTTCCTGTAAGTGCTCCTGACTTCTTTTTTTGTCTGGATAATTCTGTCTTGCAAGGAGCCTTTTGCAAACTAATGTTCTTAAGAACCCTGTAGATGAAAACAGCTCACCTATGGCATTACAGAGAAATGAAACTGGCAGTGGATGAATGGCTGGGGAAGTGAGATATTAAAAAGAAAAAAGAAATAATCTAACCACAGTGAAGCAGTTGAAAGCTTATGGTTGAAATGAAGGATAATGAATTAAAAATGAATAATATGTGTTTCTTCCGAGTGAGGCAAATTCTTCCAGGCTGACACTTCTGAAGGAGTTGTCTGTGAAAAAGATGCTGAAGCTGGAAAAGTGCAAGTTTTTTCTCACCTCTGGGCATTTGATCTGCCCAAGGGAGGTTTTCTGCCTTCATCCAGTCTCTTGGTGATTGGGATCTATCAGGCATCGATCAGAAATGATCAATTAATTTCATATAAAATCACCTTCAGGCTGTAGTTGGTTATTTAGATTCTGCTTCACAGGCTGGTGTCTCCGAAATGGTGCTAAAACTTGTCAAAGTGCAAAGAAATAGAAACAAAATTAATTGCAACAACAGAACAGCAACGCAATGACACAACATATATAATAATATAATAGTATAGATAATATAATAATAATAAATACATCATCATATCATCATCATCATCATCATCACATCATCATCATCATCATCAATCATAATATATGTATTTTTTATTTAGGAGGTATTTTAGGAAACATTCTCAGTGTGACAAAAATAACTGAAGGTTATATTAGAAAACCCAATTTTAACTTTACCTGTTAATTTTGTTTGCCAGACTGGTATTAGAGATTTCAACAGAACCTATTGAATTTAATACCTCAAGTTTTAGCACTTCACTGTAAAAACATAAAAATGCCTGAAATACTAAAATCACTCTATGTATGAAACCCAGGAGCATGGTGAAGCAGTGGCAATAATCACACGAGGGTGCTTACATTTTTGCAAACTGAAACTGTGGATAATTATTTCACTGAATTTACAAAACTGAGTGTTGCTATTGATCACCAGTCCTGTGACCATTTCCCAGGTTCAACTGGTCCTTTCAAACCCCTTCCAATTGGGAAGGCAAATAATTTTTAATATCAGGCCTAAAAAACCTCTAATACTTTTCCTTGACCTGCTGGATCACAGATCTGCCAAAAGTATAAAAGAGATATGCTGGAGAAACATATATAAAACTAAAATATTGAATTAGAAAAAGAACAATAGCATTTCCATGAGAAATGGCATAACTTTTGCAATTTGTAAATAGCCATTAATGGAAATAAAGTTATTGTTCATTTCTATTTGTTTTATTTTACTTCTTAATTCTGTTTTGGTAGGAAAGGAATCAATTTAACAACACAAATCCATTCCACAGTTACATAAAATCATTCACAAATATGATTTTTTTTAATCCTAGAATTAAATATATATTGCAGTTAGGAATTACAGGAATTGCATTTCTGTGTGTAAGTAGGTACTTGATAAATTGTTGATTAGTTTATGAGCAAAAAATAATCAAAGGCAATAAATTGATACTAAAAGGCCTACACAGCAGAAATGTTTGATATCTCCTGTATAACTTCCATCACCATGCACTTAATTTTTGATAATTTAAGATAATAGCTATTCATTCTGCAAGTGGAGCATTTTGTTGCAGCTAGAAAAATGAGGAAATATAGGAAAAAACTTAATTTCCAAGATACAAATAAACCAAACTCAAAGTTTCCCCTTTTGACTTAGTCTTTAAAACTTTAATAGGTTTCTTTAACTAGGGGAATCCACAAAATTAATCAGAAAGCTTTCTTCTGGTCTGAAATATTTGCTTTTTTTTTTTTTTTTTGGTCTTGTTTTGTCTGTTTGTTGCGTACCTACCATTAAAGCCATGTAGTGAAACCATAAGCAAAACTCTTCACAATTTCACTGTGTACTCCAGCTGCACTTGTCTTTACAAACACAAATATAAGTTCAAAACCATATTTATCTATAATCCTGTGAATGTGTAAAGCTCATAAATCATAGACTGACACTGACTTTGAACAGTTTACCTAAAAATTAAGAATGTGTTTGCCAAAAAAGTATTAAAAACATTAAGAAAGTAAAACCTTCTTGTATCTAAAGCTTATTTTATTGAGGTTTATTGTCTAGAGGCACAATATTATAATTTTTATCTCCCTGATGGTGATGTGGGGTTAATCTGAAAAAAAAAAAAATATATATATTATATGTATAAATATATATATATATTAATATATAATATATAATAGTTCAAGGTTAATTAGAAATTAAGGCAGCATTAGAATATGAAACCATATTTAAAGCAATATGTGCTTCGAACAACTTCATTCTCAAATGTTCTGGCAAGAGAAAAGAATGGCTAAAGCCTGAAAATTGAGATGTTTTGTCTTTTTTCACTTTATGATTGATAAGAAATGCCATCAACTTCACACAAAAACTTGGGAAGGAAGCAATTTTTAATGCAAAATTTAAGCATCGTCAGAATTCATCATTAGCTTGGCTACCACAGTGAACAGTATTACTGCAGAAGCAACTATCTAGAAAAAAAACCAAATAAGTTTCCCTGAAGACAAGACCCAATGCTTGCAATTTCCCTGTCATATGCAAGATTATCATCGAGTCATAAATATCCTAGAGGGAAGCCAAGGGATCTGAGTCTGGGCACGTTTTATGGATATGCACCATATGGATGGAGGGTAAATGTCTATATTGACAAAAGGAATCACTGAACAAAATGTTATCTCTGGGGTCCAAAGGCAGGCAAATTTACATAAGAAACAAGTCACACATTTTAAGAAGAAGGTTAATTTAGTATTTCAAAAGTTTATCCAAGAACATGATCAGTTCCATGAGCTAAAATCACCAAGATTAGAAGGGGTTTTGAGTGATATTATCAGGTTTAAACAGAAGATTTTAGGGAATTAATATAGACATCACTGAGTAAATTCTATGAGCAGAGCTTTCTAGCTTTAAATTCTGTAATTGTAACAAAAAAGGCTTAATGAGAGTGGATGCTCTGGCAAACCAGAGTCCTGCTCTTATGGAAAATGACCCCAAAGCTAATTGCAAGCATAAAATATTCTGTAGTTCTTGCCAAATATTTGCCTAAGAGGTGTCTTTGCTTTGGACAGACTGCATTAACATCTCCTCATCTGCTCTCTTTTACAATTCGTCAATAAGTACTCATAAACTATAGAAATATTATAGAAATAATACAGAAATTAGCAAAAAATCAATCCGAATCCATATCTGAATGCACTCAGAATAAGTGAGTTGTAGCTTTTCATGTTTGCTTATCACCAAGTGATTAATGGTATCAGTGAATCTGAGGTTTGAAGGTCTAGTGATGCAAACAATGCAAAAAAATTTGAGCCTCGTTGAACCTGCCCACAATTATCAGATCCATAAACTGGGTTGGAAATATGATAAACAAGCTCTCCCAGGGGAGCTTCAGATTTCAGCTTCCTAATATATTTTGCAATGCCCTATTTAATATGATTTCCATGCTTAATATCTTTAATTTACTTCCTTTTTGAACTTAGTCCTTGGGGAGAATATTTTTTTTTTCTGATGTATGCTAACAGATCATTATGTTTGGACATGGAATTGTGATGCTTCCACTGGTATTGTTACAGATTCACAACATAAATAAATGTCATCTAAGTCCCATCTACTCTGGATTCTTGAGCTTACCTTTGCTCCTGAAATAAAGTGAAATTAGGATTGCAAGAAGTGATATGAATAAAGAAAACAAGGAAAGGTTCAATAGCCTTGAACACAGAATGTGTGTGAGCCTTCACAACACTTTCTAGCACTCAAATTGTAGCTCTTTGGCTTTGGGATCACATTCCAAGTTGTTTTTGTATCCTCAGGGATGCACATTCTTGTTTCACGAGCCTCAAACTTTGGTTGTGCTGCCAATCTCCTCTGCAGCTCATCCTGACATCATCTGTCTTTCTCAGCAAAAGAGGCAATCCTTGTTCAAACTTCCTGAATTTCCTTGTTCAGACTTTCTGATCCCTCTGCTTCTTGCTTTTCTTGAGGAGACTGCACAAACGCTTTTCATAGTTTTTTAAAAGTTTCAAGTATTGGATGGTCCAGTTAGTTTCTGATATATAATTTAATGTCATTAAATTATCTTCTGACAGACAGAAGTCACTTTTTGTTCCATACACTTGAATGACTTTCAGGATTTCAGGAGACTGAGAAGTTCTCACAGTTTTTGTAGTTCACTGTAATTATTTTCCATGCTAAGGATTTGTGCTTTGTTTTGAATTTATATTAATCCATTTCTAAATTTCAACAATTATGCATGATTAAAAGTCCTTTAGCACTTGGCATTTTCTTCAGAGGGAGTATTTGTGTTATCTAATGAAGTCAGTTCTCAATCTCCTTGTGAAAATCCAAATATTTATCACTCTATGGCATTTTTTATGTCTTCAAAAGCCTTTATTTGTGCCTTCTGTCTGCTCATTTTTGATCTTCATAATATCCTACTAAAATCTCTGAGCATTATCACTGAGTACACAGCATTCCAACACTGGGCTCACAGATGTCACAGGAAAGCTACTGTTAATCTTCATTTTTAATGAATTAATCCCTGCTTTGTACGTCAGGGATCACAGTCACACCATTGCACAAAAAAATCTTGATTTTCTTGACACTAGAGAGCTTTTAGATCCTTGTACTTCCTTAAATTTCCAGCACACCATCTGCATGACTGACATTCATTGCTCCATGGTGTCAAATATTTTATTCATCTGTGCTGACACATGATTTGTCTGAGAGACCCAAAAATACCAGGTAAAACCAAGTTTTTCATGAGATTGGTGCACCCTTTTCTTATTCAATAGAACAAAAATTCCTTGTGTCATCTCCTGATTCCACGGGCAGTAAATTCAGATCTGTCTCTGGATGACTGATCAGCATATTCCCTATCTCATGGGAATATTTTCTGTGATCATCTCCATCCCAGTGTTTTCTTTCAGCTCAATCTTTTGATTGCAAATTTAACCTAGAAGACCTCCAGGAGTCCCTCCTCAGTCTGGCAGGAGAACAGCACAAGGGATGGAGCATTTGTTGAGGTCTCTAAATAACACCACAATGATGGATAACTTCACATTTTCATTTTTATGAAGACTAAGAAGAATTTTGTCCTTTCCACACGGCACTGCCTTCACAAATGGAGCCCTTCAAGAACTCTCCTGGATTAAGTTATGTGTGACATTAATAAATACACAGAAGTACATTTGCTTCATCATTTAAACCCTTAAAATCTTAGGAGCAAAAACTGCTCCAGCAGCAACTGAAAACAGGTGTAATCCTGACACAGTTGTGTTTCTTCTGAATTAAATGTGGTTGCATTAAAAGTCCATCAAATGCTTTATCATTGCAGCCACGAGGCAAAACTCAGACCTGGTAAAGGTTTTTTTCCTTTGTTCCATAATTTTGTCATTTACACCTCCGTTGTCAGAACACTCAAATGACCTAACAAATATTCAAGTCACAGAGAGCATCTGGCAGCTTTGTGCTCAACCACCCTTCACAGCAGGTATCACTCACAAAATAATATAAGCACACCTTGGGGCACTGCTGTTTGCACCAGCAGCTTCATTAATCTCTCCGTGAGGAATACTGATTTTCATGGATTTTAGTTGGCTGTAAAACTTCCTTTCATACTGGTGCTGCCTGACTGTCACAAAGTTTTTAAAATATATTTTAAAATAGAAAATAAAATTGACAGATTTCAAAGAACAGGAGCACCAGCTGCATGCAAGTACTGAAATCAGACAAGTTCTTGAATTCAGTGCACAGCCTGAGTTACAGGATATATTATTATGTATTTTCTAGGCAAAGTGATAAAAGCAGAATAACAAAAGGGTTTGGGTTGGAAGGGACCTCAAAAATCATCCAATTCCACCTTCTGCCATGGGCAGGGACACCTTCCATCATCCCAGGTTGCTCCAAATCCCACCCAACCTAGCCTTGGACACTTCCAGAGATCCAGGGGCAGCCACAGCTTCTCTGGGACATTTATTGATGTTTTGTTATCAACAGTTCTACAGTCACAGAGAAATTCTACATTATCTGCAGCAGAGTGGCTCTCTTGATTGCCATGACACTGATTTGTCCAGCAAAAGTAGATCCATCAGACTGAACCTGAATTTGCTGTGTTTTCAGGTAATGATGGCACTGATTAGGTCTGCCCTGGCTGTGAATTTAACAGAACCTCAGCTCTTTGATGGAGATATCTAGTTACCAGTTCTTTATCATATTTTTAATTTTTTTTTCACTTCTTCATGGTTACTATGGAGTCCATGAATTCAGTTTGTTTGCCAAAACCACCTGGAGTCATTTGGGGCACTCTAGGACACCCAGCACGGCTCACAGCCATGGATCCAGAGGATGTGTGTTTTTCTCCATGCCATCCAAACTTGAGGAGGTGCCACAGCTCTGCTGCTGTGTTTGGAGAGGCTCCAGATCCCTGGTTTGCAGCAACTGCCTCCAGACTCTCACACAGACATCTACTTTTAGATGTAGCACAATCTGCAAGCTGAGGCCAGCCCCAAAATTTGAATGTTTCACCTAAATTAGAAGTACTAAACTGTACTGATGATAAAAATAGCAGGAACTTTTGGCCTAATTCTGGTTACAGCCTGATTTTTGAGCCAGGAAGAGTTTTAGTGTTCATTTTTCCCCTCTGAATATGTGGAACAGGGGATATTCCAAATACAGACTACTATTCATTGCTTAATCTTAATTAAAAAGCTCCACTTCCCAGTGGCTGCATGTGTGCACATTTTGTTCTGGTTGGAGCAACCAAAAACCCAGGCTCCAGTAGAGAGAGAACACAATATATTTGGTTTCCTTAGATGACCCATCTTCCAGGACCTTTCTGAGTAATCACATAATCACAGCCTGCTATTGTGTAAAAAAGTAAAAAGGGTTAACAGAACTTCCACTCAAAAAACACCAGAGTGGTGATTAGGATATTTTGCACGAGCCTTTTTCTTGGCTGCTACATGGCATTTGGGATTTTCCCCAAAAAGTCTTGATAGAAACGAGCTGCAAAGTCACATGTGAATAAAGAGATAAGAGACAAAGTAATTTTGGAGAGTAGAAGCAGAGTATTGCTCTCCCCTATATCAAATCACAGTTCAGCAAATCAGACTGTTGGGGACTGGAGGAAAAGCCTTTCTTCCCTTTCTCCCTACTCTCTTCTCACTTGCCTCTCTATAAAAACCCTCCAAAACTTCCCTGAAGTTAATGAAATGTCACCAGATTAAAAGGAATCAATTTCAGGCCATTTACGTTGTCTCACATTTGATCTTCCTCTTGATGTTTTACTTGCCTTTGTCTTCCTTTCTTATTTCCCAGGAGAACAAAACAAGCAAGATCAGAGCCCAGTGCATCACTGGATTTTTTACGCCAGCATAAAGCCATTTATTTCATTGCTTCATGCAGGTATGAAATTTGATTTATAATGTTTGGATGTGCACATCCACGAGGTGATAAGTTACAAAGGAAGTACATTAGAGAAAAGATAATGAGATGAGATTCATGATGTTATTTTTCAACTTATTTTGTTAAGGATTTGTTTCTTTTTAAATGCCTGAGAGGCAGTGTATCAAATTTCAGATTTCACAACTGAAATACAGAAAGATCTTTAACTGTCATAACAACAGCAGATAAAGTATCAATAATTTCTGTTTTGAATGCAATCTGAAATTGAATTTCTTTCTTTCTATGACAAAGTTGATAACGAAGCAAAATGAAACAGTCCAATAATGTACATTCTGTATTTCTGAGAATAAATATGATTTCCTTGTTGAACAACCTGGAAATTGGCACATTACATGTACAGAGATGTTAAAGTATTAAAGTAAGCAGTGATTTGCAATCAGAGTAGACTAGAACTTCAAATTAAAATTACGTTATGAATACGGTCCATTGCCTCTGCCCATTCCTTTTGTTATTCCCACAGTGTTCCATTTTCTTTTGGGGTTTTTTTTTATTATTATTTTTTTGGGTTGTTTTTTTTTTTTTTGGTTTTTTTGGGTTTTTTTTTTGTTTGTTTTTGGGTTTTTTTGTTGTTTGTTTTGTTGCGCAGGCTTTGTTCATGTTCAAGCAACTTAAAATGTAAGATCAGCAATGCTTTCCAGACAGAACTTACCTTTGGTATTCCTCAGATGCATAATTCCTCTGAAATGTTTTTGAATAATCTTTCTTTCTAAAGCAGGTACAAGCAGCATCCCTTCTCCTTATGTTGGCAGTGCCAGTAGTTACACTCAGCAGCACTGGAATTGTGTCCAGAGGAAAACCGTATTTGATTTGATAAGGACAGGAAAAAAATGACAGCTATAAGACATAGCTTTGATTAACTTCTTGAGATCAGATCTGGTTAATATTTAATAAAAACATTTAAAAGAAAAACACAAGGTTGGAGAAAAAAATGGAGGAATTTTGAATAGGTTTTACCTTTAGAAACCAATGTGGAGCATGGAGTTATGAAATATTAAGATTTAAGTATACTTCATTTGGGTAGTCTTTTGTTGAAGTGCTTTACTCTGTTTTTCTAAAGGAAAAAACAAACACCAGATTTATAATTCTCATCACCAAAGCATACTTGAATAATACAGAAAAATCATCTTCAAGAACAAAAAAAACCTCAAGGGATCTGGAGAAATTATCTGATGGCATCTGCTGCATACCTCCACTTCCAAAAGGTGAATCATTTAACATTCTGCTAGTCTAAACTCTGTAGAAAACTTTCTCTGAATATCTCTATTTAGCTGGTGGATATGTTTTGCTAAACATTTATAATGTATCGAGCAAATTTAGCCTTTTTTTTCCCCTGCAGGGCAAGTTGCTGTTTCCTTATTTAATGTATTCTGGCCCCAAAGGACCTTGGCATTTAAACATGTGCATAACTTTAAATACAAGCTCAAAAACAATGACTTCTCACATGCTTGAGTACCTTCCTAGGCTGGGACCTGTAAGCCTGGTCCAATTTCCAACTGTCTTTTCATTCATTTTAATGAGTATCACATTGGATGCTGTATGAATTCATTTCACCATTGTCATCTCCTGGTATTTCTCCCTGGGGACTGAGTGCAGATACTTGAGATTCAACATGTGTTGCTGATCACTTCCAATTAGAAAATATGCCATGTTTCCTATCTTCCTGCTCTTTGAATGGGTGAACACAGAAGGACTTCCCACAGGATGTTTTTCAGATTTAAATCTCACCTTCCTGAGATGCTCGTATGAGGATTTGATTTTCATTTGCTGTGAGCATTTGTGCCAGTAAAACTTTATTGTCTGGATGTGTGCAGAAAGTGAGCAGAAAGGACGTGTGAGCATTTGAAATCCTTTGCTGCTAAATGTCTTTTACATCTTTTACTTGGGCTGATGAACAGATGAGGGTTGGCTGAGGGAACCAGGCAGAGAATTTAATTTTGCCAGTCACATTTTTCAATGGATTAGTTGAAATTTCCCTAAATCCTGGAGCGCTGAGAATTGTACCAAGGCCAATATAGAAGAAAATCTCTCAAGGAGATCTGAGGATTCAGTTCAGAGCGACAACAGAAATGGCAGCTGGTGCCACACACAAAGGAATCGAGGGGAATAAATGACAGCTGACAGAAAATGCTTGAATATGCATTAAAGTTGGGAAAGTAGTAAGGCCATTTTCTGTTGAAACTCTCACATTGCACAGATGAGAATTGTTACAGAGCTGCCACATTCAACATCGGTGGCTCAGTCTTAGTGGTGAGAAAAGTGCCTGTGAAGTGTTATAAGCACGCATGAGTTGTATGCTAAATGGTTACATTTGATGATAAAACTTGTGAGTAAATACATGAAAACGTTTTCAGAAGAAAAATCCCTCTCCAAGCCAGGATTAAATGAGATAGAGTTTATATTTATCTCTACGCACGAAGTGAACGTACTGCAAAATTCTGTTGAAATAGTCAAAAAAGCCTGAATAATAAGTTCATTATACAGACAACCTTATAAATCATGTGGTGAGGATGTTTGTGTCTAAAAATGAAGGAAACTCCCTTCACTCTTGAATAATTAGAAGCTGGAGCACAAGGGCACAGATGAGGAGAAAAGACGAAGATCTGCTTCTGTGGAAATAATATCCTAAAAGCTGGGTTATCAATCCAACAGGACAGGCTCCTGAACACAAGGGCTGCCTTTCAAATTAGCTCCTGTAAATTAACCAGCTGAACTAAACACTGGCAGGATCTTATCACCATAATGCACAGTAAAGTCTCCACTATTAAAATTCTACTGGAGAAAACTTAGCGTGAGATAAGGCAGACATGAATGATCATTTAGCATTAATCCTGGTGACAACCATTTCCACTTTGCTATTGAAATTCCCTCCTTCCTACATTTTCATTTCCAAATACAATGCAAACAACACGCTCTAATCAATCACTTATACACCCACCATAATTTTTATTTAAGGCCCTGTATCTTAGATATATAAAACAATGAAGATAATTTATCTTCCTTCTTGCTTTCCAGTCTCACTAAAGGAGAGGGAAGGTAGAGAAAGGTAAGTTGGTAAAGAGAAGTAACAGGTAAGATGTAGAGTTTTGGGGTTAGTTGGTGATTTCAACACTGATTTTTGAATTCAGAATTCATTCAGTGATGAATCACAGATGTTGACAACAATTAAATGTTGTCCCACTCAAAACAGAAATATGTTTGTCTGGAACAACATTCCCCAAATGTGATTATATTGGTACAGATTCTAAGTCAGGATGAGCCTCCTTGGTCATCTCTGCAGAGATTCCAAGTTCAGGTTTGTCTCATGTGCTGACACAGAGACAAAATAGAAAATTTTTCTTAGAAAATGACTTATTAAAAATGGGAGCTTCTTTACCTTTTCTTTTTCTTTTCCCCCTTGGAAAAAAAGCAATCTAACACAGCTACTGCATAAAATAATTTTCTAAATGAGAACAGTGTTTCATTCAGTCTCCCATCAGAAGATGCAACTGGAGATTTCAGAAGGTGAGCAAAGTATTAAATAAGAACGAAGGAAATAAAGCCAACATTTTTATCACAATTCACAGTGACAATAGAAAAAGATTTACATGCAAAATGATTTGAAAATTAAGTCCATATAACAATGGCCCTGAAAGAAACATGAACTAAAAATTACAGTGTAAAAAAAGAACAAAATGTAATCCTTATGCATAGAAACAAGGGTTCAATCAACTCCTGAAATGCAAATTGAGACATTTAACATTTTGAAGAAGAGCAATATAATGCAGCAGGAAGAATTTGTAGACAGGAACACGTTCTGGGGACCTGATGGATTCCACCTGAAAAGCAATTCACTTATGCTAACCTCAAAAGAAATATTTAGAATGAGTCATGGCTCCATCTGGCTTCTCTGCATACAGAACAGGTACTGGTAGCCATGAACTTTTCATCTTAAAATATCAAGAGAACAAATCCCTGTCAGAGGTATTTTGAGCACACCTATGAGAGGAAAACCGTGCTCCTAATAGAGCACTTTTGCTGGTTGCAATCATGCCTCAGGAATTCAGATCCCAAGAATTTGTTTTACATTCCCAAAACCAGAATAAAAAAAATTATTATGGCTAAGAAGAATTTGGATAGGATTGATTGGATCCCTGTCTAATAAGAATTAGACTAGGGAGCAAAGAGGCTGATAACAATAAATCCCCAGGACCTTCCAAATATTTCCCTTTTTAGTTATTGACCAACCAACACTCAGCTGGGAAAGTTTTGCATGTCAAAATTCACACTGAGTTTCTTTGTGATGAAAGATGAGATTATCACCTGTTTTATTAGACAAAATGTCGTTAATACCCAACCAGGATTAGATGATTTTTATATGTTTGAATAAACAACTGCTACCAGCTCCTTCTAAAATGTAAATCTTGTCTACGTCCAGGCTGACCCATGCACAAGGCAGGCTTGTGGGCAAGAAAATGTGAGAAAGAACAGATAAATTAAGAAACACAGTTTTCAACAGCTCTTGGGATGGCCAAAAATTCATCTGCCCAGAAAAGTAGTGTCCTGACCATCGTGAATGCAAGATATCTAATTTTCAACCAGATTTTTTTTTTTCTTTCTTACCCCTCATTAACAGATCTGTGTAGACAAGGTAAATTTCTGCCTTATGTCTCACCTATGTATGCATCCTGTCTGTGCATTCTTATTTTTGTGAAGTTAAGTCCTGTCCTGCAGATCAGTTTGGTTAAAAAGTTCATACTACAAGTCTTTGCAATTCTTTTAAGAAGAGAATGTTTCACAAGAAAATGGCAGTTTCCATGGAACTTCATTTAAGGAAAGTGTTTCAGGACAAATATGTTTTTTCTTGGTCAAAAGGTGAATTGAGTAGATAGATATTCTGACATAGAAATGCATATTATATGCACATCAGTGTATTTATTTCTTATAAAGGCAAACTGCATTTCTGGACTTGCTCTACATCAGACCTGTCTATTCCAGGACAAAGATCCATGATAGAGATAAGCTCATCTTGACTGGTGTATTTTTGAAATTTATTTATCCATATGAAACCATTAAAGCTCTTGTGCTCATCTCAATGCAGAAAGGATTTTTTTTGTTACTTCTTTTCATGAAAAAGAAAAAAAAAATTTTCTCTCTCTACTATTCAGTAATGTTAATGGCAGATATGGCAAACTTTGACCTCTTCCACTTATATCCTGTAACTTTTATTCTTTCCTTGCTTCTTTTCATTATTAATTTCCATTTTCAATCAACAATGAGGAGTGTTACTTATTATTTTATGAAGTACATATATTTTCACAGTAAATTTACTTCAGTGTGGGGCTCTGTGAAATAAAAAGGAAACAGGTCACGAAAAGCAGCCCAAGGAAATGAGGATTTTTAAAAGTAGAAATAAACCAAATAACTTTGAAAATGAATAAAATTAATAAAATAATGAAACCAAACAAAAAAAACCCCACATTGGAGGTAAGCTAAAATTTGGCAAGACAGAGTGGCAGAAACTATTAAAAATATCCTAGGATTTTTTTCTGTGTGGGATATTCCTGCACTGTCAGGGAATGAACTGTCTTGCTGCTGCCAATGTGAATGTTCAGAGGATGCACTTCAGAGTGCAAAGATCTCGAGGTGTTTGATGTCAGTGGGAGTAATCAAGTTAATTAGTGCAAGTTACATGTTCCCATGGATTTTTTTTTTTTTTTTTTTTTTTTTTTTTTTTTTTTTTTTTTAGGATCCATTAAACATCAGTTAAGCCACACACTCAGAGAGTCAACCCAAGATCTCGTCAGAATAATGTGGAATAAACCCGGCTCGGGGGAACCTCACCCCAGCCACTTCTCAGAAACATCTTTATAGATGATGATAATACATTTGATATTTAAAACTAATCCTGGGCAATGCAAAATGAACAGGGAGAAAACATGAAGAAGATAAAAACTGCATGTAGACTACAGAATTATTCCACCAGTTCACAAATGAATGCACAAGATTTGAGGTAGAGTTAGAAGTCCAAAGTTATTTGATTTACTGGCCTCATAATGTTGGAGAACAGTGAGGCTTAAAGTACAGGCAGGCTGGAATCTTCATTTAGACAGCATTAAATGCATGCAGCCAAGTGCTAAATTTAAGTATCAGAGAAATATTTTAGTTTCTGGTGTTTCTTAGGGCTCATAGAATTCATATGTGTAAAATCACGGAGAACATTCAATCAATTAAAGACAGATTTGCAACCTCCATCAAGAGCATCTTCTCCTTTGTTTTCCATTTTAGAGATTAAAGTTTCTCCTATGGAAAAAAAAAAAAATTATCCTCATCAGCCTCTTGATAAATAGGTTTATTCTCCACCCATTATAGGCTGCTCAGCACTCCCATCAGACAGACTCTGTTGAAACATGTTTTCATGTTGTTTTGATATCAGCATGCAGACCTGGAATTAAAAAACCCCACATGGTGTTTTCCCACTGTTCTTTGATCACCTCTCCATGGGTATTTTTCTAGGGTTACACAAAAAGTCTGACTTGGTGAGGAAAAATAAAAGAAACCATAAAAAGGATGCTGTTCTGGCTGAGAGCACAAGAAGCTCCTGAGAGAACCAGCTCCAGTTCCCTCTTTGGTACAAGCTGGCCTTGTTCCTGTAGGCAAATCCTTTAAATGAGACATCCTAAAAATGTTTTTTATTACCAACAACTGGGGACAGACACTCAAAAGGGCTTAAAAAATGGGAGGCTATAAATACACAAAAATCCCCCAGCCTGGAGGTCTTTTGTAACTTTGATTCCTCAAGCTCGGTTTTGCAGTCTTTCCCGTTGAAATCAGTTGAGGATAACTGGGTTTATTGTGAAATCACAGGCTCTCCCTTTGTCTTCCCTATTGGTAAAACGAAGATAAGAAAAAATGCTCCCATCAGCTCTGTGCAGTCATTAATGTGGGAAAGCTGCTGAGATCTGTGGGCTGGAAGCACCTACAAATACCCTTAATTTAGGCCCATATCCAGACCCAGATGATCCCATAAGCCTTCCAGCTCTCCTGATGTCTCAGGGTGCTTGTTTGAAACCTCTCTGAGTCTCTTTCAAGGTTTTTGACGTGGTCCCACACAACATCCTTGCTGCTGAATTGGAAATATCAATGGGTTTGATTGATGGGATGTTTGATGGATGAAGGATTGGCAGGATGGGAATTGTAGTCAACAGCTGCCACAGAGGAGTGGCGAGTGGTGTCTGTCAGGGTCAGTGCTGAGACCAGATCTACCCAATATCTTCATTAAATTTGGAAATTTAGAGTCCTTTGTATATTTAGTGTTCCAAAGGTCTTTTGTCAAAATTATCCTGTTGCTCATTGTTGGTGTTATGAGATAAATCCAACAAAAAACTGATGGAAAGGTATTATTAGTTTCATAAGAAATTGGAATAACAAATCAGCATCCACTGACAAAATGCTGAATAACCATAAATACTTTTCCCACACAAATCAGAATTCATGTGACATAAGATCAGAGGAAAAGCAGCATTGTCCTACCAATAAACAATAAATCAATGAGAATAAATGAAGCAATACATCCACAGGGGCAGAGGGAGTTGATGACAGCCAGTTTGTGGATGGCACCAAACTCAGCTGGTTCTGCAGAGGGAACTGTTGGGATCCAGAAGGACCTTGAGGGGTGGAGAAACAGAAAGGTGTGAACACTGTGACATTCAACATGACCACGATGCAGTTACAATGATCCTGTATATATAATATATGTATAATATATATTATAGATGTATCTGTAATCTCTATATCCTCTATATGGACTGGGTTGTTGCCTTATCAGTAATTAAAATAACGAAGACACAGTTAAGGGATAAGGTTTTCACCTCGGTATTATGGATCCCAGGTGCAATTCAAGGTGAACACCAAAAGTGCACCCTACATATAACATGCACACAATTTTTATAGACTTCAAAAATTAGCACAACTATATAGAATTTCCCAATAAAAAACTTAATAAATGAAGTAATGTCCCCTTTCTAAGAATTCCCCCCAGAAGAGGCCAGAGCCCAGTTTACACAATTTGTTCAGAGAGAAGGTCCAAACAAGGTTGGAGCTTTGAGTTTAAGATAGCACAGATCACACTGACCCCTTCTTGAGGATACTTGGTCTCTCTGCCCAGCAAAATCCCAAAACTAAGCTGGAATATCTACAAGAATTACAAGCATGTAGGCTAAGGGTACAGGGATACATAAAGGGCAAGGAAAATATCTGAAAGGATATATAAAAGAGTATATAAAATATACAAAAGGGTATATAAAGCATATAAAATATAAAAGGAAAAGGCAAAAATCATCAGGAATCAGGGTGATGAATGGGTTGAAGACAGCCCAGTGGGGAAGGAGCTGAGGATATTGGTAGGTGAAGGATTGGACACGAGCTAGCACCGTGCAGCTGCAGCCCAGAAATCCAGCAGTGCCAGGGGTTGGTAAAAGGGAGCACGGCCAGCAGGTGAGAAAGGGGTTTGCTTGAAAAAGGCTTTGCACTTTCATCTAGAAAATTAATTCTGGATGGTTTGGTTTTGAAGGTTGGTTTTTATCCAATTCTAGAGGAGGGAGGAGATGGAGGAGATTCTGCTTGTTTCAAATGTCAGCTCCCTTATGTGTATGAAATTATAACAGTGCCTGAAAAAATAATACTAGGGCTCTGTTCTATAGTCATATAATTACCATATTTTTAACATAACATAGCTATAAATACAAATCTGTCCTATTAAAAATGGATTCCTATATTTCTGTGTTTACACCTACTGAATTTTGTGCTGAATTGCTCTAAATCAGGTGAGTTCTATAACTTAAATTGATCATTCTCTCCACTTTTATGCCCTCATTTCTTGCTTTATGACTGAAGCATGAACAAAACCACAGCAAAATTCATGATCATGAAACGTTTTGCATTTAAAATCCCAGCTGAGGTTTGAGGTGGCTTGCTAGGCCTTTCCTAAGTGCTAAGTAATTATTAAATTAAAGAGGAATTAACAAATATCAGCATTAGCTCCACACTGAACAACCAGGACAATTCCAAAACAAACTGCTCTGCATGTTGCAATATATTTCTGCAAATCATATATTTAGGTCATTGAACACATCTAATAGATTTCTTCTGAGAAAACTATGAATTTATACATCCAGCAGGCTGCTGGGTAAAGTTTAGCAGTCTCAGTATCTGTCCAACTATACTACATCAGTAATGTTTAAAAAAAAGTATTTAGTCATGGAATAGTTCACTCCTTGCTGTCAGAAAGGCTCTTAGAGTAGACTTTGGTCGTAGAACTGAATTCCTCCAAACCAGCAATGCCAGTGGAAAT
This sequence comes from Malurus cyaneus samueli, assembly GCA_009741485.1. NCBI lineage: Eukaryota > Metazoa > Chordata > Aves > Passeriformes > Maluridae > Malurus > Malurus cyaneus. The sequence continues at coordinate 4,429,677 of CM019217.1, read as the reverse complement.
ATCCAGTTACTCCCTCAACTGAAACACAAAGCAAGGAATCAAAAAAAATCTGTTCAGCAAACTTTTTGATGTGTCTTGAATGGGAGATTTCTCCTTTGTGCTTGCTTTATCTATAAATATGAGGAATTAGGACTTTGGTGTTGTCTGCCGCTGGGTGTGAAACTCAGAAAAGGGGAATTTTTTTGTTCTGAGGTCTGTGTTACATCAGTTAAATTATTTTAAAAAACCCATTATATTCTCCAAACCAGTACAGCACAGTATATACTAGACTCAATATTTGGAAATTTTTTCTAATTAAATTCAACTACACTTTCACCCTTTGAACCAGTTGGGCAAATTGAATGCCTAGATATAATTAAATTTATCTTTCTATTTAGCAAGACCCATCCTGTCTCCAGTGCACAGGCCAAAGGAGAGATCTGGCCTGGTTTTCCTTTCACCAGCTTCCTCCAGAAATTCCATGGCAAGTGGAAGAATTTTAGCAATAAAAACCCATCTTTTCCCATATTATGGGATCTATTAATCTGTCTAGCAAATCATGGGAACATTTGATTTCTCTTTCTATACATAATGGCCATGAAAAAGGGAAACCTTAACATTTCACAATTGCTGGCAGCAGTTTGTAGCTTGCTAATACAAATTTATTGTTATACAGCAAAACAGTGTTTTGTGTCACATATTTCCTTCCTTGAATAATGATTAAATTTATTATGTTTGATAACTGTGTCTTATAATGGACTCCCTTCCTAGTTATATTATTAAAAATTTCAATATATAAGAGACAAATATAAAACTATATAAATATATAATAGAATATTTTTTAATTATTATTATATATAAATAATAGTAGGATATAAATATAAGTTAGTTATTAAATGTAGTTTGACAGAGGGCTGGGAGGAGGCATTGAATTGACCTAAAATAATTTAAAGATAACCTGATGAACAAAAATAACAAAAAAACTACCTCAGCTTCAGTAACCTCAACAGATTTATACCATGAAAGATCAAAATCATTAAGCAATATAAGATTGCTCTACCTATTGTTAATGTATCTATAATTAATCCACCCAAGCAGTGCTAACCAATGATAAAAGTTTTTTCACCATCACCCTTGCAAACTATGAAGGTTGGTTGGTAAATGAAAAGCAGCAAAGGGCTTTTTTTAACACTTAAAAAAAAAAAATTCTTTAATTGAGACAGTGCAGCTCTGCCCTGATCACAAACCAGAGTGTGTAGCAGGAGGTCTCAGTGTGCTGTTTCTTCAGAGAGAATTTATCAAGATGAGGTGTATTTTTTGTGGCTGGACCTTGTTTCACAGAACAGAGCAAGCAGCAATAACCTGCATTCTGCAAGCCTTTGAGCAGATTGCAACGCACCCAACAATGGCCATTCAGTCCAATCCTAACAAGATTTGTATGGCACTTCAGAGAGCTTTACAAAGAGCAATTCCACATGAGAAGCCTTTAGTTTGTTTGTTTCTTTGATTTAAAGAAAAAAATCCCAAAGGTTTAGATGTGTTGCAGTGATAAAACAAAAATATCAGTGTTGTTTTGGGTGCTTTCTGATATTCCCTCTCCATTTTCCTTTTCTACACAATTTTTTTTTGATACAAACTGATGTTATTGTTTTTCAGCAATTGTATCTGGCTCAACATATTTCCCCCTGCCCTGGGGAAGACACAGCTCGGTATGACATTCATCTAGAAAAAAAACTGCTTGGCCTCATACAACTCTGTAGAGGAAATTTCTGATTCTTTTCATCAAGCTCAAAACTTTGCCCATTAAGACCCATAAAATCAGGGAAATGCACCTGGAGAAAAAAAAAAAAAAAAAAAAAGAAAGATAAAAAAAAAAAAAAAAGAAAAAAAAAAAAAGAAAAAAAAAAAAGAAAGAAAAAAAAGAGAAAATAAAAGAAAAAAAAAAAGGAGGAGCAAGCTCCCAAATGCACAGACTTGGGAAATGATTGATAGAACTAGTTTTAAATTAAGTGTTTTCCATTTAGAACTAGACACTAATCTGGCTGCCAAGGTGGGATGAAGCTTTTCCTGCACTACCACGCTTTAGCAGCACTATGATGATAATTAAAACAGAGTGAAACAGTAAGCTTTATAAATAAAAAGAAAACAACATCTAAGTTGATTATATTTCCTCCTTTTTTGTATTTGAAATGACAAGATGTATTTTTATTCATTTTCTATTTTCTCTTCAGGTTTTGCTTTATGGCCCTTGGGGATACAGGAGTGTGCACGTAAAGAAGTCTATAAATTAAAACAAACTGTGTTTATGGTAATACCACTACATTTTTACAACGTGTTAACTTAACGGGAACAAACTACAGCTTTCATTTGCATTTCCAGCCCTGCAGTTTTGCAGGTATTTTGAGATATCAGTACTTTGCTTCTGGAAATTAGTATAGTAAAGGGAAAACTGAAAAAATAAATTTAAAAAGGAACAACAACATGCTCTAAGTTTTCTCATCTTAACTATTTCCCTTCAAGTAATTTTTAAAGAGTGATAAAATCATACAAAAGAGCAGTTTGAGTTGGAAGGAACCTTAAATATCTTGTTCCAACCCCTGCCATGGACACATTTTGTACCACTGGGATCAGTTCTGCCAATAGGTGGGGATGGAGAATCTGAATCTGCAACCTGCTGCTCACTGATTATCAAGACAGTTGGATTATAAAGAAAAGCCCTGGATTTGGTTGTTTGTTCCAGAAGTTATAATATTTTCAACTTCAGAATTCAAAAGTTATAATTTCAGCTCCAGTGCTGCTCTCAGTGGGTTATTACAGACAACCTTCAAAGAGCAAAATCATCTGCAAAGAAAAAATAAATAGAAAAAAATATTCTTTTCCCTCTTCTCTAGGGCAGTTCTTAGACTCCGAATCCACGATGAAGACAGAAAGATTTTCTTTTGGGTGTTTGGTTTCTTTGTTTTAATGAGTGACTGGGACAAGCATTTCACACCAAGAGGTACCAACTATCAATCTGATTTTCCATTCTGCAGCTGTCTTTGCTCTCCTCAACCCCTGAGAAATTTTTTTTCCAGAAGAGATAACTGCAGATGACAAAAACCTCACCAGAATTTGTTCAGTGAAAGGTGTCAATACAGCCCTTCACCCCAAAAATGTGTGGTGCCATCCCAATGTCTAAGTGATGCTCAAATGGAAAAAGATACTAACACCCTACTGCTTCTTTCATAGGTGCATTTCTCTTTCCTGAAATACTCCCAAATTTCCATAGGTGCATTTTCATGCCAGAAATACTGCTGTTATGCCTCGCTCCTCCTAAAGACATGATGGGAAGAAAAGCAAATGTTTCATCTCCGTATTATGCAGAAATTAATTGACTGTAAGAAAGTTCTATTGAATAAATACCCTGCTAAAAATACCCCGCTTTCAGTTGTCATCCCCAAGTCATATGCTTTTTAGGTTCTCATGTGCAGGAGATTAGTACACACCCCATTTAATCTGATCATGATTGCCTGCCATTTTAATTAACCTTTATTGACATACCTATATTGCCAAGAAAATACACTTTGAGAAGCCCCATTAATAACACTATTTTTTGTTAGGCTGATTTTTTCTTTTTTATTTTCAGTTTCACCTATCAAATTCTTTAGACAGATAACAAATCTGTGCAGCCTAGTTTACTGGTAGGCTGTTTGTTTTTCTATGTTTTTTTTTTTTTAACAATGCATTTAAAAGTTAATTTTCTGAGAAAAGGATACTTAAGAAAATAATTTCATCCCTTACAGAGGGAAAAACTGAGGCAGAGGTTATATGGTTCACCAGATCAAAATACTGGGTTCAGTCTGGGTGATAAAACAGATAACCCAGATAATTCAAATGTTTATTCCTAATAAATAATCATTCTCTCCCCACTTTAAATTCTTCCTGAACTGAACCTTGGGTGATCTGTTTATCCTTTCCTCTGTCCTAAGCCTGTCCCGAGCCTGCCCTCATTTTCTGACCCACAAAGTGAGCTCCTGAAGGCAGACTTTTGATATATTTTCCAAAATCTTACAGAAACCGGATGTTTTCTTCTTTTGTGCTATTTCTATCACCTTGTTCTGCATAAGCACAGACGCCCCAGCAAGAACAACATTTGCTGCTCTGCATCCACTTTAAAGAATTTCACTGCTTTTTCCTTTTTTTTTCTTTAAATTTTTTATAGACCTAGCAAAAAACATGTGTTGAACTGAGATTTTCCATTTGCTGCCATTTGAATAATAAACACTGCCCTCCATGCAAGTGAAAATCACAGCTCTGGCCTTACAGGCTACTCCTGACACAGCCTCGTGAGAGAGAAATCACAGCACATCATAAATCCTGCCCAAAATTGAAACTCATGCAGAGATAACAAGGTGAGAATGAGTCCTGTTTGTTCTCAGTTATGCTTTCACATTTATGGCTGCTTAGCCCTTGAAAAAAGAGTAAAACATTTTGTATTTTAGCCATGATCTGCAAGCAGGAAAAGAAGGCATAATTTAAGAGAGAAATGTCACAGTTACCTCTTTAGATTTTCAGGGTTTTTTGAACGATGCTACTTATGAGCTGCTGTATTTTTATTTAGCATGAAACAAGACACGAGGCAAAGTAGTAAAATTTCAAATGGCAGTGAGACCAAAGTTTTCCTTAGCTGCAAATGTAAGGAAAATTGGAGATGACATGGTGGGAACTGAAGAGAAGAAGGGAACAGTGAGAGTTAACTTTGGGTATTTCGTATTCTAAATTTGGAAACTTGAGTCCTTTGGACATTTAGTGCTCTAAATTTCTTTTGTCTGAATTATTTGTCTTTCACTGTTGGTGCTATGAGATGAATCCAATAAATACTAATGAAAAGGTGTCATTAGTTTCAAAAGAAATTTGAATACCAAATCAGCAGAACTCCAGTGAGAAAGTGCTGAATAACCCAGAAAGTTTTTCCCATACAAACCAGGAGTCGTGTGCCATATGATAAGAGGGAAAACAGCATTGTTCTACTAATATAAAATGAATTTGTGAGATTAAATTAAGCAGTAGTCCCCCTAAAGTTTTTGGTGGTTTTTTTTTTTTTTTCCCTCTGCTTATTGTGAGGCTTGTGGCTCAAACCTTCCTCAGTTATCCTCTGCCTGGACACCACCCACTGCTTTATTTTTATATTTTCTTCAATTAAATGTACAGAAAAAGAAACCACCCGTGTTAAATCATTATCCTTCAGGGGGATTAATTCACAGCAGTATCATTATGCATTTTCTGTCCCATAATTCTGAGGTTTTCCAGCTTGGCCCTGTCAAAGGGGGATTTCAGAAAAATGCAATGTGGTTCACTCAATATGCTACAGCTCTGGTGATAAGGAAGTTGCCATCTGATACTGAGGGCTCCTTCTGCCTTCTCCTCTAGAAATTGTCACCATATGATCATAAATTCCCACTGGACAAGGTGCTATGAGATGGCTCGTGTATGTGGGAATGTCATGAATTCTGTAGCACCAAGTAAAAGTGATTGTGTTCTTTCAGAGCAGCTTTTGTGGAGTTTGCAGCATGGTATTTCTCATTTTACAGAGAAAATGGTTTACAGGCAGAAAATTATTTATACAAGATCAAATAATGGATGAAAAGCTAAAGCAGGAGCAGAATCTGGAATGTCTCATTTCCAGTCTGGGTTTTGACCACCAGAATCTGAATTTGGTATTTGCATGTTTGAGTGGGAAGATAATCAAGGCCACAGAACAAGCCAAAAGCTCACAAATGGGTTCAGATATCCAATTGCCTTCTTTGAAAATACAATTCTGGAGCCTTAAATGGTTGAAGGCACAGATCTGTGTAAGATATTGGATCTGAGGATCTGAATTAGCAGGGCACTACATGGAACTGAGATAATTAAATCTATGCAGTGCTGGGTGGATACCTTGCTGCTAAACTCCTTTTTACATTCTTAATTCCAGCAGAGAAAACATTTTCATTGAGCAAGGCCAGAAGGATTATTCTGGGACAGCAAGGGCTGTTGAAGGGTTTTCTGGACGGACCATCACTCAATCAAGGGATAGATGTTCACTTGCTCAATTCCTCTCCTTTCTCTGCCATTAACTGTTTTTCCATTTATTTGCCAATACAAATTAAATTTTATGTGTCTGAGGAGTGATAGATGGTGACTTCAAGACAAAAAAGAGATCCAGAAAAGCTTTCTCACAATGCAGTGTCCCACCCCAAAGATAATCATTGGCCTCACACCAGAGGCTCACATAGAGCAGCCTGAAGAACTTCATCTATTCTGACAATGATTTAACAAGATTTACTAAGGATTGTTTCTGTGCAGGCATGTCTCTAATTTATTGTTTAAATAGATAAATAAGAATAGGTCTGAACAACTTTTTTTATAATTATAGGTGGAAGAAAAGTGTAACTCAACCTACAGGGAATCATTTCCCCTGTTACACAAACACAAAATATGCCCTTGTTTAATCAACCTTTACAAACATTGTACAAACTGAAAATCAGAATAGTCAGCAATCCAGGTCAATATTCTTCATTGTTCCTCCCGATACCTCCCATTTTTTTACTTGCTATAACAGTTTCTAATAAAAAAAAACTTAGGAGACGTTTTTAAGAGCAGCCAGGTCCAGAAATATTATACACAATAGGATTTCCCTGATATAAAGAGAAATCCTACCAATGGTCTTTTCTCAGAGGTAAATAGATGTCTGTAAGCGCACACACACACACACACATCTCTATATATAAATTTTTTGTGTATACAGCATGAAACAATCCAGGAAGTATCAAGCGACGATCAATAGAACCGACGATTACGACGAGCTCCCACAAATAATTTGGTTGGGCTCAAAACTAAACTTGGTTTTAGCCTTGGGCAAGGCATGATCACAGATTTCATGGAACTGACCACCAGAAATCCACTGTGGTGTTGATTCTCACAGCAGAGGCTTGGTGGAAGCATTAAGATGGGATGAAATAATTCCATTTCTGGAAGACAGTACAGACACATTGATCTTGAGGTTTCATCCCCATCAGAGTTCCTCTGTGGTGATGAATGGTGCTTTTTTCTGGAGCCCCCACAAGGATGTGTTTAGAAGAACCTTCTAAAAGTCTGCATGAGGCCTTGTGCCAATTCCACAGTGCAGCATTCAGTTTGGTTCAGGATTGTTCAAAGAGCTGATTTTAGTTAAAAATACCAACAGAGAAGAGCAGGAGTGGCACAGAAAGAAATTACTATTTTTCACATTTTTCATGCACACTTATGAATTGTTTTAATTAAATCCAGATAAACTCCCAAACACAAGTGTTGTGCTTCAAAACCTTTTATTTCAGAAGTGGTGACATGAATCCCTTTGATTTCCTCATCTCCTCCCCTTCCCCTGCTACCAAGCTGAAACAATTAGATTAATTCACTGTGAATTTCTGATTAGTTTCGTTAATTCTAAAACTCCATTACTTTTTCGACAAAAAAAAAAAAAAAAAAGCTTTTCAGCTATTCATGACATTCTAGTGCAGAGCTGTGGGATGGCAAACCACACCACAAGGTGCAAAATTTATTATGAAATGCTGCATCAGCAAGACAAAAACCAACAAAACAGATCAACATATCAGCCTGGGTGTGTCTGAATTGTCAGAGCATTTTCTGCTCATCGAAAACCTGCAAATATCTAAATATTCTCCTGCAGCCACCACTTGGCCATGGCTGATTTGAAGACCTGGGGCATCAATGTTGAATTTAGCACAGATGGGTTCAAGGTAACAAGTTCCCACAGGTTTCATGTTTTCTACATATTTCATAACAATGTGAAATATTTCTTTATGAGGAACTTAATCTTGACATAGCACAGAAGTCTGTGGTGTTTTATTTTGACTCAAGTTGATGCCCATTTTTCAAAAATTTTCAGTTGTACCAAAGCCACCTCAGTTATCATATCAAGACAAAGTCTGCAGCAAAATCATCCCTTCCTTAGTCCAGCACCTCCAGGGACTGATAAAACGTTTTCTGTGATCTCCACTCTTCCAACTCAAAAAACAGGTGTTTAAAAGATAAAGGCCTCCAGAATACCAAGGAAGGAGGCATGTGATGCTGTCATTCATAATTTCCACTCTTTCACAAAAATAAAATATTGACACCCTCAGACATATCATCAATTTGAATAGTACAAACACAGATTCTCATGGACAAACGTTCAGACCTTTATCAGATGTGAGAGACTTCTAAAGATTGCAAAAAATCTGTTTCTGATCATGGCAAGCGGGACAAGTTAAGTTTAGATAAGAGTATGGAGTTCTGGGCTAGTTGCAAAGATTGCTGTTACTGGAAAGCAGATGTCGAAACCATGGATTATTTTATGGTAAACTCTTTCCCAGTAGGAAATTATTCCCCACCCAACTCTAAGAAGATTTTGAGATTTCTTTCCCCTATACAAAATTGACCCTAAGACAGTGAGGGTTCCTTGCCTTCTGCCTGCAGAATATGAGGGTAAAGTGAAAAAATAACAATGAGTTCATATGAAATCACATTTTCTCCAGTGCCAGGTTCTTCTCTAAATCCCCAAAAAGGAATGAAAGCTCAGAAAATATTATAAGAATGCAAAAAAAATCCAATTTTGGTTTTTTTTTTCCCCCAAATATCTTAAAGGATTTATCTAGGGCCAGAAAGAATAGACTGTGTGGAGTTCTTCAACCCCTCTAACTGACCCTTTGTGTGTTCAGAGCTGAAGAGGTTGACTCCATTTCACCTGGCTGTGAAATAATTTAACACTTAATCCCTGCTGCTTTCTGATTCTGAATCTGGCAGAGCACTGAGGTCTAAGAAAAGAATAAGAGAACAAATGATAACGTGAAGGGACTCTGGACATAAAAAGCCACACAATATGTTATTGTCATTGCTGTTAATATTCCTGGCTATCATAGTGCCCTGAAATCTAGGGCTGGACACTGATCCCAGCACACAAAATACCAGTTTCTACAATAAAGAAGGTAAAAGATTACTAACTTTTCTTCAGGGAAAAAAAAAAAATGCACATTTATTCCTTGGAGATCATTTTCTTTCTGTTAGTAAGGTTCTGATGAAGGTAAACCTTCAGCATTTTAATTTGGGATGGATGGACTGCTGAACCTTGTTTCCATTGCCAGATGGGATCCATTTTCAGGTCAATGCAAGGACATCCCAAGTCCCAGCAGTTTTCTCTATGTTCCTGCTATCTGGGAGATTTCAGCTTTACAGCTCAGGAAAGTGAAATATAGAAAGGAATTTCTTGTTCAAGGTTACAGGGCAGGTTGTAGAAGAAACAGGAACAGAAACTGTAGGTGGCAAGGCACATCACCTTTTCTAAGGAACAGAGCAAATTGTATTTTAATTCTCCAGCTTTCCCTAATGTATCTATTACAGAGCAAATTCAAGGTAAAATGTCCTTTTAATTCAAACTCTTTGTTTTCTTTTTTCTGAATTTAGAAGACAAGGCAACTTTGTTAGATGTCATTATTAACTACAGAAATACCTTTGTGTTTCTTTTGTTCAGAAGGCAAAGAGGAATCAAAACAGTTCCATCTAATTATGCTGCAATTTTGCAGTAATGTGCAGAAAAGCAGTTTATCATGTTGATGAGGAAAGGAATTTATAAACTTATTTGTTGTACTTGGGATAAAAGAACATATCACTTAGAAATTAAACTGAAAAAAATGTTCTGAATTCTTAGAATTGTTCAAAAGCCTGATACATAATGGGAAACAATTAATTGTTTCTAGATTTTATTAATGGTGTTCCCACTTTTCCATGCTAATGAAAACTAAAGGAAGAGTATGTCATCAAAGTGTAATCAAAGCTGCCTTGTTTTGTGAATGATTGACAGGGACAGAAGCAGAATTTGGGTTTTTTCAATCATCTCACACCAATAATTCAGTGAGACACTGAAGTGCACTGCATTAACGAAGCTAATACTCCCCCAGAAATTACATCAATGCAAATATACAACACATCTCTCATTTTATTGCATTAAAACATCAGCACAAAAGTAAAAGCGTGCATAATCTGAAGTGGACTGCCACAAATTACGCAGTAGGAAAGGAAATACAAATTACATCACGAATTTCTGCCACCTGAGCAATGTTTAACACTCCATTGGTGGGGGACCATCGATTGAGGAAATTTGTAGGGAGCACACAGGCTGATCAGAACCCTCATTACCTGCACACAGAAAAATATCAGGGAAGGAAATCAATACCAGCTCAGCAGCAGGGCCAGGGCAGGAACCTTCATCTGCAAACCCTCAGTGGTGGCAATTGAGGTTTCTCGTGCATCTGGTGCCTATTGAAACAGTAAGTCACTCAAAACACAGTAAAGATTTATAGGGTGAGATCCACGACGTGGTTTTCGTTCTGGTTTTGCCCACAATGAAGATTATTGAGCCTGCAGTAATGATTAGAGCAAACTGAGAGGGTTGTATCACCAGGATAGTTCATTTTCCTCTATTAAATGGAAAGAATGAGATGCAAAAAGGACCAGAAGATTCAAGGAACAAAGCTGATCAATCAGTTGATGCAGTCTTGCCTGGGCAGGTCTAAATGAAAGGCATTAACAGGAAAAGATGAAAATATCTTCAAGAATCTAATATTGACCAGAAAAGGAGGCACGTGGTAGAAATTAATGCCAGAAATTCAACCCTGATATTCTGATTGTGCTTCTTAGGGGCATAGAGAGTTTGTCACTAGAATTTATATTAAATCTGAGCCTCTCTATGGAAAGTTACTGAACAGTCAAAATTTACTTTGACCCATCACTGAGCCTCAGTGGGCAAGAATTAGAATTACAAACTTGGAGGTAATATGACTTAACATCTTTTGAAATGCCTTTTACATCAGAGACCAATGCTGCCCTGTATCATATTTTCACTCTGCATTAGAGGATTTTTTTGTTGTATTGTTGTACTCAATCTTTCTTCCCTGTGTTTTTAAAAAGCAGACAGCTGAGCAGCTTGTCTTCCTTGGAAAACCAGACCATGGTATTACAAAACTTAATTCTTCCCTCATGATGCATAATTAAAAGATGACCCATCAATAGTAACCTCCATTTTATTTTAAATAACATTTTTATTAACAACATTTGATTTTGAAGCTGGGTTGATTATAATCATTATGTTCTCTTAATATTAAGATAAATTTATGATAAATCCTAGCTTATTTTATTTGTCATAGACCATTTCTAAAGGGAAAGGCAGATATGTCATTAGAAATTCTATTATATCTTATTCTTCAATTCAAAATCAACCAGGTTTTTGTTCCCTTTTTTTTTTTTTTTTTTTTCTTTTTTTTATCACTTAGATATTAACAAGGGCACATTTCCAATATTTAGGGAAGATGTTGTCTTTCTCCTGCCTTACACTAAGTTCTCATTTTCAGGGCATCCTAAACTCAAGTGTAAAAGAAGACATGAGGTACTCCATGTAGCAATACAAATTTTTTGCACATATTTGCATTGGAGCACAACAATGGATACTTAGGGAGGCAGAATAAAAAATTGGGTGCCCATAGTACAAATATTCAATATTATAATGCCCAAACTCTAGTCTAAATGGAGAAATAAGCTTTTTTTTTTTTTTTTTTTTTTTTACAAGGAAAGGAAGTGATTGCACTGAGTGAATAATATATTTCTAATAGCATAAGTGCAATCCCTAGGCCAAAAAAAAGAAGAAAAGAAAGAAGGAAGAAAAAGAAAATCTAACTTATGAAGCAACCCAGTGCTCAAACTCCACAGTGGCAGAACTGCCTTTGGACAGGAGATTTCCAGGTTACAGTTCATAGTCCATAAGTCCATAAGCTGTCAGGTAATTTTATAAATTAATTACCCATTCTAACCATGTATAAAACATGTTGGACTGCTGTATATTCACCCTACATTAACCACTGGGCTGTGCAGATGTTACATTGTGCTCTTTTTTCTCCTTTCCTTGACAAGTATGGACAAATCCTACAGAAACCAGGAAATGCCCAAGAAAGTACGAAATTTGCAATTATTTTCCCATTTACTTTCAGTGTGAATAAAGCACCTGGCTTGTGATATCTGAAGACACAGTGAAATTACGGTTTACAGATTGCTTAAAAATATATATTTTTATACCTTAAGATACCTGGTTCCTTTGAGGCTTTACCCTTCCTGCTTTTTGCAAGATCCAGGTCTGTACGAACACCAAAAGATCAGGTGAAAATCAATGAACCTTTCAAAAATAAGTATTTTACTGTATTGTATTATACTATACTAATTCATCATGAACTGCCAAAATTGACAGTTTCAGATTGCAGAAACAATATCTTTGTTCTCTCATTTTTAAAAATGAAGAAGAGCTTGATGTGTAACTGGAAGATGGAAAAAAAAGATTGAAGGCAAATTTTCTATTAGTTTTGTGTGAGATGCAAGTGTTCTGGCAAAAAATTAAAGAGGTGTCTGGTACTGTAACACAATAAGAAATTTCTCATTTTGCATTCTTTTGGCAAACTTCTAATCTCTGATAAGAAAATATTTGTTAGAAATTTTAGCATCCCATCAGAGATATTTTCATTGCAAAGTTCAGAGTGGACTGACCTTTGACTGAATGATTTCTGTGCTATAGAGAACTGTGAAAAAGGAGATACACTCGTGTTACTGAGACATGAATGATCTGAGGCCACTTTGCAGGAGGGGCAATAGAATTTTTACTTTTGTTTGAGGGGAATCAATCAAAAAATTTGCTTAATAGCCTCATTAAATGCACAATTTGGTGTTCATTTTCTTGATGGGAAGGATGGATGGTTGTTCAAATAACTCTACTACATTTGCAAGAAGTGATTTGTCTTTCTCCAACTGCAAAGATGATTTTGTTGTAACACATTTTTTTTGTCTGTTTGGACACTCAATTCCTATTAAGATCAATGAAAACAAAAAGTGGAAAAAAAACAGTTTAAAAAAAAAGTCTGATAAAGTTTGGTGTGAATTTCTGGACAAGGTTCCGATATTAATTTTGAAGGTTTTATCAATTTAAATCTTATGAATTACTGATGAGCTGCTTAATTAAAATCAACTTTTCATTCTTTGTGAATTTAAATTCTGAGTTTTTAACCAACAGAGCCATTTCTCTAACTTCATGTATTTTTGTCTCAGTTTTTATCTGAGTAAAAAGTATTAGACTTTCATTACAATATTTTTTTTCGAATTGTCTAACAAAATTTTATTTCAAGCTTAATGTTCTACCTAAATAGGTTAATCTAAGTTTATTTTTAAAGCCCAAAACCAGAGGAAACCATGTAACCATGATCAGTCGTGGCTAAATGATTAAATTATCATTATAAAAATGTTACCAACACAGTTCCAGCTGCAATTCAATAAAAAGTGACTTTTTAACTTCCAGATATGAAAAAAAAGTTTCAAATTAAAGTTTTCTTCCTTAGAAGAGAAGAAAAATCTGAAAGATCAAGATTCTATGTTCTTAATTTAGACACATCAAAATTTGCAAAGATTAAATGATGTGACAGAAACTGTGTAAGGAAAGTGATTGTGAATTTAAGTTAAAAAAAATTTGTCTTAAACTTTCACTTTAATAGATATAATTTAATATGTCAAATCCAAAAAAGTATGTATGCATAATGTAATTTCATTAAATCATCTACCTGCTCACTTTTGGTCCGGATATTGGTGAAAGTTATCATCAAATTTTAAATTGGATTATATTGAGTTGAAGATTTCTGTAAATCTCTTTATTAATCTCACAAATTTCACAGTCCAGGGTATGGACACAAAACACAGGAAGGTCTGTTTTTCTCTTGTGATTTGTTTGCACCTGCCGTGTTTTCACCCATTTCGGGACAATTCCTACTGATTTTGGCCACTTTATTCATGAGGAAACTCCAATGCCAAGGTCTGTAATTTTGAGCGATTTCTCTGTGCAGAGATTTCTCATGAGATTTCAGATTTTGCTGAGCCCTGTGGGTCACAGCTCCATTCCCTGATGTGTTCTCAGACCCAGGAAGGATTTTTGGGAAATTTCACTCACCCCCAGCTCCTGCTCTAAACCTCCTTCTGTCCAGCGTGGGTTGGATGGATGGACACTGAGCAGGCTCTGAAGGGGTCAGGGTGCTGGACTTTGTGTGAGACAGGAGAGGAACACCTTTCCTGAACCAATCAACATCAGTCCACTTATCACCGCCACCAGAGCATTATTGTGGGACAAGACATTACATTAATCTCAGAATCAAAACCATGAAAAGCACTGATGCTGGAGCCGATATTAGCCTTTTTTTTTTTTTTTTAGATTATCTCGTATTCCTTACACACTACATTACATGTTATATGATGTTAGCTTATCCAGTGTTCTGTGTTCCATTACTTCTCATCTAGGAGTCTGAAGCTTTCCCCCCCAGGAAACCAACTATTCCAGGAGCCAATCGCTATCTTGGCTCTCCTGCTAACCAAAGCAAATACAAAAAAACAATATCAATAAAAACCGCAGCAAGCTTTCAAAGACATTTCATTCAAATAGGATGTCCCTAGTTACCAAGGGGGCTCCGAAGAAAGGGTTGAAGCTGAAGGGAGACATACTCATCATCTGTGTCTCTAACTGAGAATTCTTGTCAAATATGTGAATTTGTCAAATTTATAAATTGTATAAAACTGTGTTCACCCCATGGGGGCCAGGCTTTTATGGACATTTTTCCACATCTGTTCCTGGAGGCCTCCAATACAGACCAGGTTTTATATTATCTCCTATACTAATAAATCTCAAAAGTGTGTTGTTTCATTTGTAGGGTCTTTAAGCCATCACAGCTACAAATATTTATGGAGACAAAGTTAAGGGATATGAGGGGATGGGGCAGAAGAAAAATAAAAGAACTAAGAATGATTATCTAATCATCCTCAGATCAAATCCAAACCCTCTCTCTTCCCCTCTTTGTGTCTGTCTGATGTACTGTTGACATTTTCTTTATTCCTGTGCCCAGTGACACATTCCCCTGCCCATTCCATGCTCTCAGGCTGTTGTATCAAGAAACAGCCTTATCTTGGCCAAATGTTCTGGTTTTTTTTTATGTCCAATCCTTTTCTTAAATCTCCCTGGGGTTCCATTTAGATTAAAATCCTCCTTTCTCCCACCAAACACTATTGATCCCTAATTTATTTAGGAGGCAGTTTCCTCACTCCTTCTTCCAGATATTGACTGCCCTTACTGCTTTGGAAATGATAATGGCCCTTCAGAAAAATAGGTGTTATCCCTTGCACTTGAGTGGGCATTAGAAAAATATTAACAGCTCTCCCCCACTTGGGCAGACAAGGAGTAAATCTCCTTTTTTTCTGCACACTGAACCTTGTATCTCACATTAATGTGCAAATTTCTAATGATGCATCAACAGAATTGATGCTTGCAGCTCATTAGTGGGTGTTGGTTGAGACAGAAGTGAAAGCAAAAAGATAAAATAGGTTTTAGTGACGTTGACTAAATAGAATTTTCTGAAAGAAAATTAAAGAAGCCAGGTCTCTCAATTCTTTACATGAGGACCTGTGCAAAAGCTGTCACAATTGCCATGTTAGCATTTATCTGTCTGAGATGATATCTGCTCAGATTCTGCCTCTCAAGGCATAAGTCCATTATCCTAAAAAAGAGCTCACGAGAGAACAGTAACACCTGCAGGTTTGCATGTTCTGTCAGAGATCTAAATTTTATCCTTCCATGGTTATGAAAGGCTCTCTCTCGTGTATCATCTGGTAGAATGCCAGTCACCCATTTAAAAGCACTTTAAAACCTTTAAATACTCTTTAAAACAACCTCAAAGAATGACCAGAAAACTTAAGTTGCATCAGAGTTGACAGCAAATGACTGGAAACATTTAAAGGAGAAGGAATGTGTGTTCTTCAACTGCTGGATAGAGGAAAAATTGTATTTGCAAAAAATAAATAAATAAATAAAAGTCCTGCAAGATTATCTGTCTGCCTTTTTTACGCCCCTTTTTCCAAATCAGGAACTGTGATCTCATTAATGAGTGTTAATGAACTAAGCCTCACACAATCTCAGTGATATAGGAGGGTGTCCACATTCCCTGGAGTTATGGACGAAGAAATGATTGAGGTAAAGAGAAGCCAGAAATGTCCCCACCCCATGGCACAGAGCAAGGATTGGGTGTTTGGACACGATTATATTGTCCATCTTTTCTGAATTCTCTGTATTTCACACAGAGCCAGGAAAACAGACACCCTCACCTTTAAAAATCCATCATGAATATTTCCTCAGTGTTTTCACTTTGCCTTAAATGAAAGGAAATTTCTCTCCATAACAAACTCTGCTGGGCAATTACATTTGCTACAAAGAATGTTTGTTCTCACCTATTGTTCCAGATGTTTATTAAAACAAAACAGGCCTAATGTGGTCACCTCACAGAGTGAATTTGTCTCCTGGCAAAAGATTTCATTTCAAGTTTAGATTATCACTAAATGAGGATGTGGACTTCAATGTATGAAGCCATATGGATGGAGTCTGATACTAAAAATCATTATTAAGATAATAGGCATCATGCCTCATTAATTTTCCTATAATTATTAGTAGCAACTATTGCAGCCATTGCATAATTATTTTGGAAAGTAATAAATGTGCTAATATTTGACTTGCAAAAGTTAAGTATTTATTTCTAATTGCTGCTGTTTCTTGATCAAGTACTTGACAGAAACTGTCTTTAAACCACTCACCCTCTGACTATCCCAGATTGCTCTCTAGAAGGAAAAAAATGAATTATTTCATATATGTATGGTGCCTGTTTTTTTCTCTACATACATCTGACGAAATGTGTTATCCTACAGCAGAAAGAAAACTGGACATAAGCAGGAAAATGTGGTTCTTTTTCCCCTTCATGTCCTTGAATATTCTTCACAGATACAGGCCAATGGGCAGAAGATCTCTTGATACTCATTTCAGATCCCAAATGTCTTCTTGAGTTGCCCAATTAAAACACTTTTCAGTGCTTACTCATCCACCTCAATGACTGAGAAAGTCATGGCTTATATTCATATTCTGAATTTACTGAGGCAAATATGAAATCAGGAGACAGAAATTCCATTCAGAAAGGTACAAAAAGAGAAAAAAAACTATCTGTCCTGCAGCTTCTGGTCCATCTAGCCCATCCTGGACATGATCTCAAAGATCTTTTCCAGCCTTTGTGGTTCTATCTTCCCAATCAACAACCAATATTACATAAAAATAACAACAAGGAACCAAATACCAATAGTCTGATGCAGAAAAAGGTACCTGATCCGAGGAGCTTTTGGTGATTTTCAGCATTGCTTTGAGGTAGAGCAGGAATAGGATTCAAACCCATGCAAAATAGGTGAGACAGGGTTTTTGCTGTAGTCTTGTAAGTAATGCTGACTCTTTCACCACTGGGATTTAGCAGCTGTGGGATGCTCCTTATTCAAGGGAATAAAGGTGCTGAGCTCATGCTGAGGATGGAGCAGTGTCACAGTGCTCCTCACCTCAAATCCTGTCACTCAAACTGTCTGAGCTGGGAGATGAGCTGCCAGCAAAGCTGTGACCTGGTCATCAAATATCCTTGGGCTTCCTGCAAATCAAAGGTGTTGTGGGAACCAGGAGGGCAGAGAAAGAGGAATGAGCAAAACCCAGATATTCCAGGTGTGATTTGTTGGTTTAGAAAGGGAAAAATCATCACCTTGAAAGAAAGGTGGGAATGGAAATATTAGCAATAACCTATGAGCTTCTAAAGTGCTCAGAGCCAGCCAGGAGCAGTCACCCGTGAATATCCCAACAATGGAATCAGGAATACACAGAGCAGCACCCAGGAGCCTGCAGAATAATGGAGATATCCTATTTTGGAATGAGGAGTCTCAGTTTGAGCCCCAGGACACGCAAGTGTGGGATAAAATGAGCAACAAGAGGGGTAAGAACTGAGCTGTTTAATCTCCAGGAGTGATTACACATGGGAGGAGAAAAACAAAATGTTAGCATTTCAAAAATTATAGTATTGCAAAAGGGGACAAAGCTGCCTTCCCACAGTCTCTGCTCCCACATACCTCATATCTAAATGTGAAAACATTTCAACAATAACAGGGGGAGGACACAGTGTAAATGGGAAAATTTAGGAATTTAACGACACAAATTATTTTGAGATAATTTTTTTAGAAATTATCTGTTCTGTAGAAAGGCAGCTTTAAGACACTGACCAAGCAGAAAACTCAGACTAGCACTTGTCAGCTGTAGCTTTGGGTTTACAGCTACAAACTGCAATTTTGCTTCTGAACATATAATTTAATCCCAGATTTTAAAGCTTAAACCTAAATGGGGTTTCCCACTGGAATTAGATGTTTGTGTAATTTGCAGGTATCTTTTAAATTATATATTAATAAAATAATTAATAAAATAATAATAAAATAGGATAAAAGTGATGTCCTACATTACACGAATTCTGAGGAGAACTACACTAAAGATTACAAATAAAATCATACAGCACAACAGCAGATTCCGAGTACAAATTGTGACAAAATGTATTTTTCAAACTCTCTGTCGCCTTTCCAGCAGAAAGTGAACATTATCCTTCAGACTGCAGGTAACAGGCTGAATTCCAAAAATGAAGAGGCAATCTGCAGCCCCACGCTGAGCAGAGAGCCCTGTCTGAA
Organism: Malurus cyaneus samueli; assembly: GCA_009741485.1. Classification (NCBI taxonomy): domain Eukaryota; kingdom Metazoa; phylum Chordata; class Aves; order Passeriformes; family Maluridae; genus Malurus; species Malurus cyaneus. The sequence continues at coordinate 4,411,056 of CM019217.1, read as the reverse complement.
CTGCAGCGTGCAGGAGGGACTTAAGAAGAACACACAGTCCAGTGGATGATAAAATGTTTGTTGCTGCCTCCCTGGAAGTTGTAGAAAATCAATATCCCCATCAGTAGCACTGCTCTAACAGGCTCAGCTTTGCAGCAGGCTCGGATTTCTCACATTCAGGGAGGGAAATGAGTGTGTGTGTGTGTCAGAGCCTGTGTGTGTGCTGGTGAGAGAGAGGGATGTGCACTGAGCTGGAAAACAATTAAATTGTGGTGTTAGATAGGGGATGAAAAGGGCTCTGGAAAAGCAGGATAGTGCCAGAAGCTGGGGTTTATAAAGCACCTGGCACCCAGTGAATAATAATAACATTAAACATCTCCCAAACTAATTTATTTGTAGGGAGAATTGGAATAAGAAGAACAAAGCTGAAACAAAATGTCAGGTTCAGGGAACAAACCTGGAGGAAAAGATGAAAGAATGTCAGATCTGAGGCTTAAAAACGCAGCCAGCAGTACAAAAGAGCAGTAAATAATGAAAGGTTTGAGGACTACCAATAGTGATTGTCAAACCTCACAGAAAATACCCCTAAAATGTTAAGTGGTTGTGATACGGACTCTCACTGAGGGGAAAGGGAAGAGGAAGGGAAGGGAAAAGGAAGGGAAGGGAAGGAAGGGAAGGGAAGGAAGGGAAGGGAGGGAAGGGAAGGAAGGGAGAGGAGGGAAGGGAAGGAAGGAAGGGAAGGAAGGGAAGGGAAGGGAAGGGGAGGGAAGGGAAGGGAAGGGAAGGGAAGGGAAGGAAGGGAAAGCTTGAGTCACACAACCAATGTGCCAGATCTCTTCTTGCATTTATCCTCAGCACCCCAAAGGAGACTCTGATTCTCAAATCCAGGGTGGGCTCTGGGTGGCTCCCGGTGGAAATGTGGCACGGTTGGACTCCAGCTGAGCCCAAGGAGCCCTTTGTGCCGCTGCACCTTCACTGCACCCTGTTCAGGAGAGACCTGCAGCTCCTGCTGTGATGTGGGAGGCAGCAGAGGCTTTAGGAGAGGATTCAGGTGGAGTTCATCTGCCTGACCCAGCCCAGTGGAGATATCAGCAGAGACATCAGTGCAGAGTCACCTCCAGAGGCTGAGTGAGGTTATGGAAAAACCAATTGCTCTTGTTTTCCATATTTTCTCTCCTTTCTGCTCTCTCAATTTGCTCTAATCTCCACCCCCCAGTTGCAGCACAGTCCAACTCTGACACCAGGAGAGCTGCAGCTCCAACCTCACAGAGCAGATTTGCTCCTCAGAGTTCTAAACCCACCCTCAGACACTTTTAAGTGTCAGGCGTGTCCGACACTTAATTTTGTAAAGAATAAATAAAATAAGACTCTTGATATTGCCCCAGACTTACAGGATGAGGAGAATGAAGAAAGTTTTCCTCAGCATGTTCAATCTTCACTCATTTGGAAAGAGGATGCTCAGGGGAAATATTTCAAAACAGCTTCCAGCCCTGATCTGCCTCTGGCAAGAGGCTGAATAAAAACTGAACCATCACAGTCTTTTAAAGAAAGATTTCGGTACTTTAAAAAAAAAAAACCCAAAAAACAAAGAGGCAAAAGCTAAATACTTCCTTAAATATGTGTACAGTCACATTTCCATGTTTGGGCAGAACATACAGAGCTGTGCCCACGAGGGAATCTCTGGGAATTACTGGAGTGAAGATTTTTTGATTTGTTAGAACAATTATTTGGAAGCAAAGCCACATTTATGCACTTGCTGAAATCAAGGCAAGAAAGAGCTCTTTGCATAGGGAGTAAATGGAGCTGTAAGCAAACCAGTTGGAGACTGCTGGTTTTTATATAGCCAGACTAATTAGCACCGGTTTCAATGTTTGAATAAAGAAATTGTTAGGAAAAGATAAGTCAGCACCCTTAATTAGCATTCTGCATTGAGTAGCAAAGGAAAGTGCTGTAGGTTGACACTGGCCATTTTGAGATACAAGAGAAAGATAAAAACTGCTTGCTCTGAACATCCAATTTTACATGTTTCAATCTCTTTTTTTTTCTACAGGATCAAATTGTCAAAGGAGTAGAGTTAAACACTGAATTAAGCTCAAAGATATTGGCAAAACAGGGTGAAATTGTACATAATATTGAAGCATTATCCTCTCCAGTTTATTTGTAATTATCAACAAGTGATTAAGGCTTTCTTTCTTTCTTTCTTTCTTTCTTTCTTTCTTTCTTTCTTTCTTTCTTTCTTTCTTTCTTTCTTTCTTTCTTTCTTTCTTTCTTTCTTTCTTCTTTCATTTCTTTCTTCTTTCTTTCTTTCTTTCTTTCTTTCTTTCTTTCTTTCTTTCTTTCTTTCTTTCTTTCTCTTTCTTTCTTTCTTTCTTTCTTCTTTCTTTCTTTCTTTCTTTCTTTCTTTCTTTCTCTTTCTCTTCTTTCTCTTCTTTCTTTCTTTCTCTCTTTTCTTCTTCTCTTTCTTTTTCTTCTTTCTTCTTCTTTCTTTCTTTTCCCTTTCTTTCTTTCTTTTTCTTTTTTCTTTTCTTTCTTTTTTTCTTTTCTTTTTTCTTTCTTTCTTCTTTCTCTCCCTCTCTCTTTCTTCTCTCTTCTTCCCTTCTTCTCTCTCTTCCAGTTTGTTATGGTCCTGTTTGACAGCCTGTTTGAAATCAAAGCTCTGTGTTTTATTGGTTTCTGTTCTAGTTTGATACCTGTTACTGTGTGTGAGGTAAATCACTGCCACTGATATCAGCAGAAAAAAACCCAAACCCCTCAACATAAAGAAATAAAAAGAGAAATGGTCTGTGGTCCAGCATTAGTGAAATGAGGATCAGGCGTTCCAGTCTAAATTGGAACACTTGGAATCAATATAAGGTGCTTCAGATTTGTGCCTGCACGAGAGCAACATTGCTTTATTAGATGAGCAGAGCCTTTAAGAATTGCCATATTCATGGGTCTTGATTGTGGTTTCACTGGGGGAGCTTCCACAAAGTTCTGGACAGGAGCAATTAAAAGTGGCAGTGGCAGGTTATAGCTGCAAAACACTTTTGAAAGTTCTTCAGATGCCTTGGTAATAATGTTCCCTTGGGATATCCATTTAAATATCCTTTATGGATTAAAAGGCATAAATGATCTTCATTTCACTCCCACAGGTTTGCAAGCTGAATACCTGACAGCCTGAATGTGCAAATACAGGAAGAGAGAAAAAAAATTCCATCTGAGTATAGCAGGGATCCAGTTGGTAGCTCACCATTTAACAATAACTACCCCATTCTGCATCTCTCAGCAGGAAAGATGGGACTCAACAGGATTTCACCAAATTTATTATAATGGTGGAATTACTGGAATAAGTCTACCAGAACACCTGAAGGGACTGATGGAGTATAAATACCATTTCTATTAGGAAGGAGGTATGAGTCAAGCTCACCTGCCAGCCAAAAGTCTCTCACATCTGGCTGGGATTTAGCAATGCTTGGTGTCCCCTGTTTGTTTTCCTGACAGTCAGGATCCTTTCTCTTTGCATGACACACCGGCTTTTCCTTTTTTTTTTTTTTTTTTTTTTTTCATTTTTTTTCCCTTCTCGTTTGAAATGAGTGTGTAGGTTATCTTTTATGCATGGTAAGGAATAATGCAGTCATCTTTCTGTGGAAAGAAAAGGCATAATTCATGCAATTTGACTGATCATTACTTCAACGTGGTTGGTGTAGACTGCTATAAGAGGGCGGCT
>CM019217.1:4362505-4407346 GCA_009741485.1 Malurus cyaneus samueli | reverse complement strand
ATATCAGCACTTAGGACACTGAGGGGTACGGAGGAAGGAAAAGCTGTGTGCCAGTGAGCCCATGGGGGCTTTTCTGACATTCTTTCATCTGGAGGTATTCTGTGCCCTGTGCTCAGTCCTCTCAGGAGAATGCAATGTGTTAGTTCTGGGCCTGAGCCTACCCCTTGCACCCTGTATGTTCTGGAAGCAAAGAAACCCTCTGAACCAAGCCATCTGCTGCTCCCCGCCTAATACCCAACATACCTGCTCTGCCTGCACACATGGAGCTTGCTGTCAGGTGCCCAGATCATCTGCGTTGAGGCCCCAGTTTAGTCTGGGAGACCTGAATGTGCTCTCCAAGAGAACCAGAACCACCATCACCAGAAGCACCACAACAGATGAAAGGGGGGTATTGTTGTCCTCATTTTCACAGAGTGGGCTGAGATACAGAACACTTTTTCTGCCGGGTGTTTGTCTTCGATGAAAAGACTAGTGGTATATACACAGAAATAGCTGTGATCTCAGAATCTCTAGGAAGTAGCGATTAGCATTCTGCTAAGAGAAATAAAGAATCCCTAAAGAGTGACACCAGAAGTTGTATTAAATTTTTTTTTATTTTATTTTTTTATTTCTTGCTTTCTGTTCTTTTACTTGGAGGTTTCTTGCTGTCCAGCTAGAGAGGACAAGTTGCGCTTGAGGACAATCATGGCTGGGACTGCGAAGGGTGAGCAGCCCACATGACATACAAAACCAATCCTTGACTTGCAGAGACTCTTTTGTCCGAATTTATCTCATAACGCCAAACAGACCTGAAAAAAACAATAGAATCAATTCACTAACTTAAGAAAGTTGCTAAAGCGATAATTAATCAATTCCCAGTATGATTTACCTTTTGCAATATATAGTATAATAGGTACTAATGTGAATTTTAGGAATCACTTGCCTGAATTGCCATCTGCAAATCTTTTTGATAGTGCTATCTTTGTTACTAAAAATTCTTGTGTTGCTTTTTTAGGTGTTGCAATGAGAAAAAAGAAAACACGACTAGAAGAGAGGACACTAAAGTTCTTACTGTAATGCAAATCCCATCAGTGACTCAGGATTTAAAAACATGAAAATGGTTTTCATTCTGTGTAATAAAAATTAATTTATAAATGGAAGGCAGAAGCGTTCCCATACAATTCTTAGATGATGTGCTTTATTCCCCTTAGCGATGCTGACCAGATGGGTGGTCAGGATGAGTTTGGATCCAGGACCATTCTCGTGCCTGCGCAGGAACGGGTGCTCCTTGGAATGGCAGGATATTTCTATCACAGTTAGAAATCCCAGGAGATAGGCCATCTGCTGTGCTGGCCAATGCTTAGCTCCAACCGGTGTGTTTAAACAAATATTTGACCATCATCCAGGAAATACAGAGGGGTTTTGTGTACATGTCTCTGTGCCTAAACTAGTCCTCTACACACAGCACGTGGGAATAACAAACGGGCATGGAATTTGTTTATTTCTCTTCACCAGGGCCGGCTCAACCAGGCTTTGGCTCAAGAGGCGCTGTTTGAGAAGAGACCTGGATTATTATCGGCTTGAGTCACAGGAGAGTACCCACCGTGTGAAGGGACAGAGAAGCTGAGGGAGTGCAGAGGAGGCTGTGCGGAGGGCAGGGAACGCACAGGGCTGGTGGAGGCTGTGGACTGCCAAAAAGCGCCAACTTATGCCTGGCTGTAGGCTTTGACCCAGGCTTTGGTGTGCCTGCTGAACACACAAGCTTCTGGAGGACTGCGGATTCAGAGACAGAGACACGAGCACAGTTGCCTCAGAATTGTCACATCAGAGCAAAACGGCTCCTTGCCAGAGAGGCACAGAGCCCGCGGTCCCCTGTGGTGGTCCCACCAAGCTTCTGACCAAGCAGCAGCGACGAGGTGGTGACACAAGGCTTAACCAACCCCCAGGGGCTCCCTGAGCCAGTGCAGCTGATAAAAGGACAGAAGTCTCTGTTACCAAGGCAGGGGAGAAGGTTTTTTCCCCCCAAATAGTTCTTCATTGTGTCCTCTTCAGGACTCAGTCTCAAAATCACACAAACCTCCTGTCTACAAATAATTAATTTCAAAATAAAACCCAGGAAATGAGATAACTCTGCCAAGGCACCAAACCCCATTAAACTGACTGCATCTAACACAGTCACTGCATTCCTGTTAACATCCCTTCTGTTCCTTTTCTCTTAGACAGGCTGGGTGGCTGCAGACATGGCCTGGATGATGCAGCCACATGCAGGGAGCTCACCTCCTCCTCCTGTCCGCCTTTGGCGGCAACTTCACTAAGCTTGGCAACAGTCGATATGAAGTGCTGCTTCTCCTCTACAAACCTCCAGTCTCGGGTAAGGTGGCGATTGGACTCCACCATTCTGTTCCGGCTTGTCTTAAGGGCAGTTCTAAGGAAGTGCATGGGCGAGAACCTTTTGCTCTTGTCAACCTCCCTTTCCTTGCCCTCCGGAGTTTGGGACCCGATTGATCCCGGCGTGCCAGGCAGTGTCCAGCCGGGGCTGGACGCCTCCCCGTCCTGCCTTGGCTTGCAGAGCGGGACGGGATGCTGCCGTGCGATGCCGTCGTGCGGGCGGATGCCGCGGCCCCGGGATGCTCCTCGCATGCGACTTCGGGATTCCCGACAGCAGCCGCGGGCTGCGGGAAACGCCGCGTGTTTCTGCGGAAAACAGCCAAGCCCGGGGGGCGGGAGGACCGGCCACCCGCGCCGCTCGAGCGCTCCGGAGCGCTCCGAGCCACCCGGTGCCACACGGCTGTCAACCGCCGCGGGCGAGCGCGGCTGGCCGGCCTGGCCGGGCCACCGCCCCCCGGGCCGGCAGCGGGCGGTCGGAGGGAACCGGGCGGCGGGCGGCTACGATGGGTGAGCGGGGCGGCGGAGGCGGGGACAGACAGACAACAGGACAGACGACAGCTCCTGCCGGGACCGACAGATAGACAGCTCCTGTGGGGTACAGACAGGATAGACAGGGAGCTCCTGTGGACAGACAGAAAGCTCCTGCGGGGACCGACCAGAACAGGTGTTGGCCCTGTGCGGGACAGGACAGGCAGACAGATAGCTCCTGTCGTGGACAGACTTGCTGCGGGCCCGGGGACGGACAGGGACGCAGAACGGGCAGCCCCTTGCGGGCGGGGGCAGGACGGACAGAGCAAGCGGTCAGACAGACGGACAGACCAGCGGACAGACAACGGCAGGCAGCGACGACAGAACGGACGGACAGACGGACGACAGGCGGGCAGGACAGACGGGCAGCCCCTGCCGCGTGGTCGCAGGCTGGCGTCTGCTTGCCGCCGTGCCGCGGTCGGGTGCTGTCCCTTGCAGGCTCTTGGGCGCTCGCACGCGCACCGTGCCCCGGGCTGCTGCCGCATCTGGGGCCGCTTCTTGGTTCCCCCGTGCCGGTGCGGTGCTTGTCGAGTGTCACGGTGCTCACGCAGAGCCGCAGCCGGGCACGAGCCGGAGTCACGGCGGAATGCGCAGCCGTGCGTTGGCTGCTTCTGGCGCGCTGCAGCGCCTGGCTCGGCTGCAGCCGCACAGCGCATCCCTGAGCGGCGGCCCGCTTTCTCTGCAAACAGCAAGGGCTGTTTGCTCTCTTTTGGTGGATGCTTGGTGAAACGCTGAGGAAAAAGGGCTGCGCTGTTTACTGAAAGGTAATGGCTGTCAAAACATTATTACTTTCTCTTTAGGCGTCAAGCAGTATTACTTTCCTCTTTTGCAATGTAAAATTAGCAGAGGAATCTGAAATTATAAAAGGTGGCGTGTGGGCATGCATTGAGAAAACCAGTATGTTTTTCTATGTTCATTTACATTGCTTTTTTGCAGTATGGATTTTAACAAACACGTGCCTGAAACGTCTTTGGTGCGTTGGAAAGTACGGTGAAGAAACATGAGAAAATTAAGGTAACGTGTTCCCAATAATTTGTAGTGCATTCAAAAGAAAACTCACTCAGGAATTCAGCGCAGGGGATATATTTTCTCATGGTAATGGCTAGCTGATTATGCTATCTAATAATTATTAGGAATAATCACAAGGCAAAGCAAAAGAGTTTCTTGCCTTGTAACACCTCTCTCTGATACTAATTTGTCCCATTAATTGTCATGTAAGATAATTAAAAGATGATTTTTACTCTTATAGACAATTTGCAATAGACTGCCTGTCTCACTGTACAATATCGAAACAGTAATTACACTTTGAAAAGATGTCATCTTAATAAAAGACAAATTTAATCCCATGTACTCTCAGAAAAGCAGCTGAATTCATAGAATCGTAGATCATTCCCGTTTCCAAAAACCCCTCCATTGAGCAGGGAGCTTCCACTGGATCAGGTGGCCCAAAGTCCATTCAATTCTGCCTTGTATCCTCTCTGGCTCTGTCTTGTCTTTATGAGCTATATGGTATTTCCAAGATACACAATGATCCGAATGCATACATATAATTATCTGTTGAAGCCAAAACAAAAAAAAAAAAAAAAAAAAAAGAAAAAATCGTTTGTGGAAGCCCCAAAGCGTTGGATATTGTGGGCTGCATTGAATGAAACCAGTAGATTGGAAGACAAACCAACACTCCACTTGCTCCAGCAGCCCACAGTATGATGTCCTAATCCTTGAAAGAGTTTACGTGTAAACCCTATGTGAAATAGCAGAAAAAGGAGGTGGACATTCACCTTTCATCCATGTTAAAGCAATTTAATTATAACCTCACATATTTAGACGATCCAGTACGTGTGCCTCCAATATCAATGCCAGTAGGGTCACCAAGCATGTTGTATTTAAGACTGCTGAGATAAGAATATTGTTCCTCTTCTGTTGTAGGCTGCAGGCTGGGTCCAGGATTCTTTACTTGACTTTTGAGGTTTACAAAGATGAGATCACAATGCAGGCTTCGATTGGACAAAGCCTGCAAGTATTAGGTATGTGTTAGCATGTCTCAAAAATGAACCATCCTGAGACTTTGCCCAGGTTTTGTCTCCCTGTGCCTTTGGAAATTGCCTTCCCCCTGCATTTTATGCCTTCACTCTTAATCCACCTGGACGGCAATTGCAGAAACTTCCAAACCTTCTTATTGGTATAAGGTAATCTTTATTTTGCAGTGTTCCTGACTGACATGGTTCTGAGGGCAGTTTGGAAAGTATATTCTTTTGATCTGTTAAACGCTCAGGCTATTGACCACATGCTGAGGACACTGGGGTGGAAATCTCTATGAATTTCATAGAGAACCTGGATTCACTGCACAGCTACCTGTCCCTTTCTCCGTACCAGGACAGTCCGTAGTAGTAACTGCTGAGCAGGTAATGGATGACTCTGCCAGAGTTCATTAACACAAGGAAACAGGCATCTCACAGGTGGGAATCAATAAATGAAAAAAAAATCACCAAAGCATGTTCTCCTATGTTCTGAAACAGATTACTCCAAAAAATGTTAGGACAATTTCTAAAAATTATTTGCTTTGACTAGTCTCACATTGTATTACTTAAGGTACATTGGCTTTATATGCATAGCAGATTCTTCAACAGGTGAGATATTAATATTTCTGGTTTCCAGACTCATTCATATTACTGTTTATGTTATTAAGCATTGAAATGGCCTTTTTGTACAACAAACTGGAATTCTCAGTAGTCTTTTTCAGGAAAAAGATACTAAGGTTTTGGTTTTGTTTGATTTTTTCCTCAGGAGATGAATGCACCATCTTTTAGAGTAGAAAAAATGAAGATGAGTCAAATGCATTTACATTATACTCAAGACAGAAAGAGGTCTGTGCATATTGATGCCAGGTAAGTGAAACACAAAAATGCAGCAGTACAGATCAATGCATATATATACAGAGAATCAATATATTTTGCAGACACACTCAGAGTTCAGTATGTCTTTTCACATGAGGGTTGCCATGAATTGAGCCAGGTATCATCTCCCTGAGCAATTGATGTCAATTGTCCAGATATTTTGCCTTGGATGCCTAATCAGAGAAATGAAGAGAACTGATTGTGCACGCATGAAGGATATCTTCCTCCTCCCTTTCAACACATATAATATTGCGTTTCCACGACTGCAATTAGCATGGCTTTATACCTCAGAATCTCTTTAGAATCGCCTGCACTTTCTGGGTTAATGGGAATTGATATGATTTTCTCGATGGCTACGCTGAACACATTCTTCAGATATCCTGCTGAGTGGGCTCCTCGCTGTGAAAACCAGCATTTGTCCTCAGGCAAGAAAAGCAGATAACGTTAAAGCTGACTTCCTCTGTGCATTTCTCATCGTGGCAACGGTTAACAGAACGGCATGGGGTGCTTTCTTCTTCCAAGAGTCCTTTCAGAAAAGTGAATTTTCTGAACAGTGAAATTCCACTGGGGCCCCCCTAAAGGGGAATTGAAAGGTTTTGTTTCTTGGCAAATACCTGTCCTTTGTTTCCCCTTCAGGAATCATTGGTCGCGCAGCACTGATTTCTTTAACATTGAGTTTTCATGCAAAATAGTTCAATCAAACAGAAGAAGAAGAAAGAACTGGGAAAAAGACACATATTGTTTTTCTTGTCACTCAACCCTCTATTTCCCATGCAGGAAAGAAATTGAATTTTCTTCCTCTCTCATGTCCTGTTGGACTCTGAAAAACCAAATTTGAGAACCAGCGGATAAAGAGGTTCTTTAAATATTCATTATCACCATATGACTGAAATATTTTTTAAAAAACAAAAAACACCTTGAATTTCCTTCCTCCTGAATTTATTTTCGACAGGACCTTGGAAAAAGCCAAAAATACGAATGGAGACAAAGGAAACTCTGTTTGTTCCTGTTACAGAAAAGTTCATTGGAAAACATTAGAGAATAATCAATTAGGGAAAAGGTGAGAGGATCGTTCAGGGGAGTTTGCCATGCATTTCTGAGTCTCTTCAGTAAGAAGTCAGCAAGCCTCCTTATCCCCACCCACCATCCTTTCTGAGATACCATTTTATATTTCCTATGCAACTTTCAAAACTGTTTTGGTAAGTTGTTCTTTCGGTTTAGACACTGATGATCAAGAGAAAATTGCAGTAATAAGCTATGCTTAGTAATGACCAACACTTAAATGGAATTATGACCTGTCACTTTTGTCTCTTAAACAGGGCTTTCATCTTGAAAAAGTGTTCTACTATAAAATGTTATTGTGTGGTGAATTAGATTCTTCCATTCTCATTGTCACTTGGTTTAAAGATGCTGAATTTGAAAGCATGTTTTTTTTAACTTGTTAGATACTACTCCTTTCCAAAAATTATCAGCTGTTAGTAAATTCAGAAAGCCAAATTACATCCTCCACTACCAAAGTCTTTGTGGCTAATCTATACCTCCACAGTACCTCTGTTTGTACCCTCTATATATTAGCATATTTTTATGTTTTTATTACATGGAAGGAATTTTTTCAGTTATGATCTTTCAATTCCCTAAAAGGAATGAGAATTCTAGCTCCACTGTTTGCCAGATGTCTGCATTCTGGATGGAGTGAAAAATTGAACCTGGTATCACCTGGTTGCCAGTGTCACATGCATTACCAAGGTGTAGACTATATGATGTAAGAAATATATATATTTTAAAATAAAATTTTAGAATAGCATTATTAATAAAAAAAATTCTTTAGCTATAAGTGTGAGTTATCAGAGCCGGACTTTGATAATGAAAACCCACCACTGACTTCCCTGAAGCAGTAAATGTCTTAAAAAGCTATTGTTCTAATTTGTAATTGTTACCAAGTCCTCTGAGTGACTTGAATGTTTTGTTTTCAGCAAGAGTTACTGGAGTAAGTCTCATATTCCACCTTCAGGGGAAAAAGAGAATCACTGGAAGTAATATCTTTTGGATTTGTGGGTTACTGCGAATTCCAAGTTTATATGGTGAAGATCGAGGTTTTGGGTGCTTCATTCCAAAAAGATTAGATCTTTTGATTGTTACCCGTGGGCCATTCCTTTACAAAAATACCTCGTTAGTGAGCACAACCTAGCTCTGTAGATTTGTGACCATTTTGTTAAAAATTCAGTGAAGTTAAATAGAAACCAATCAGCAGTTTGGGTTTGCGTCCCTCGCGGCTCTGACACCGGATACTCCTTGCGCGCCTCGGCGAGTCGGCGAATCAGACAGGCCCGGCTCTTCTGCGCCTGCTCATACAAGCCTTGTGCAGGTGCCACCTGCTGAGCGGACCTAGTCCGCAATCCTCCGGACAACGGCCGACCGCGGCCGCGCGAATGTGCGGGCGCAGCACGATTACTCCATAACATGACTCTGCCGGACTCAGCTTAACTGCGCGTTGACACCCATTCCCGCGCCTGACTCCAATTCGTCCTGCACTTGCCTCATTCCCCCCCGGCGGATAAATTAGACACCCTATTGTCAACCGGCACCCAGTGAATAATAATAACATTAAACATCTCCCAAACTAATTTATTTGTAGGAGAATTGGGTAAGAAGAGCAAAGCTGAAACAAAATGTCAGGTTCAGGGAACAACCTGGAGGAAAAGATGAAAGAATGTCAGATCTGAGGCTTAAAAACGCAGCCAGCAGTACAAAAGAGCAAGTAAATAATGAAAGGTTTGAGGACTACCAATAGTGATTGTCAAACCTCACAGAAATAACCTAAATGTTAAGTGGTTTGATAAGGACTCTCACTGAGGGGAAAGGGAAGGGAAGGGAAGGGAAGGGAAGGGAAGGGAAGGGAAGGAGGGAAGGGAAGGGAAGGAAGGGAAGGAAGGAAGGAGGAAGGAAGGGAAGGGAGGGAAGGAAGGGAAGGGAAGGGAAGGGAAGGGAAGGGAAGGGAAGGGAGGAAGGGAAGGGAAGGGAAGGAAGGGAAGGAAGGGAAAGCTTGAGTCACACAACCAATGTGCCAGATCTCTTGCATTTATCCTCAGCACCCAAAGGAGACTCTGATTCTCAATCCGCGGTGGGCTCTGGGTGGCTCCCGGTGGAAATGTGGCACGGTTGGACTCCAGCTGAGCCCAAGGAGCCCTTTGTGCCGCTGCACCTTCACTGCACCCTGTTCAGGAGAGACCTGCAGCTCCTGCTGTGATGTGGGAGGCAGCAGAGCTTTAGGAGAGGATTCAGGTGGAGTTCATCTGCCTGACCCAGCCCAGTGGAGATATCAGCAGAGACATCAGTGCAGAGTCACCTCCAGAGGCTGAGTGAGGTTATGGAAAAACCAATTGCTCTTGTTTTCCATATTTTGTCTCCTTTCTGCTCTCTCAATTTGCTCTAATCTCCACCCCCAGTTGCAGCACAGTCCAACTCTGACACCAGGAGAGCTGCAGCTCCAACCTCACAGGCAGATTTGCTCCTCAGAGTTCTAAACCCACCCTCAGACACTTTTAAGTGTCAGGCGTGTCCGACACTTAATTTTGTAAAGAATAATAAAATAAGACTCTTGATATTGCCCCAGACTTACAGGATGAGGAGAATGAAGAAAGTTTCCTCAGCATGTTCAATCTTCACTCATTTGGAAAGAGGATGCTCAGGGGAAATATTTCAAAACAGCTTCCAGCCCTGATCTGCCTCTGGCAAGAGGCTGAATAAAAACTGAACCATCACAGTCTTTTAAAGAAAGATTTCGGTACTTTAAAAAAAAAAAACCAAAAAACAAAGAGGCAAAAGCTAAATACTTCCTTAAATATGTGTACAGTCACATTTCCATGTTTGGGCAGAACATACAGAGCTGTGCCCACGAGGGAATCTCTGGGAATTACTGGAGTGAAGATTTTTTGATTTGTTTAGAACAATTATTTGGAAGCCAAGCCACATTTATGCACTTGCTGAAATCAAGGCAAGAAAGAGCTCTTTGCATAGGGAGTAAATGGAGCTGTAAGCAAACCAGTTGGAGACTGTGGTTTTTATATAGCCAGACTAATTAGCACCGGTTTCAATGTTTGAATAAAGAATTGTTAGAAAAGATAAGTCAGCACCCTTAATTAGCATTCTGCATTGAGTAGCAAAGGAAAGTGCAGTAGGTTGACACTGGTCATTTTGAGATACAAGAGAAAGACAAAACTGCTTGCTCTGAACATCCAATTTTACAGGTTTCAATCTTTTTTTTTTTTTTTTTCTACAGGATCAAATTGTCAAAAGAGTAGAGTTAAACACTGAATTAAGCTCAAGTATTGGCAAAACAGGGTGAAATTGTACATAATATTGAAGCATTATCCTCTCCAGTTTATTTGTAATTATCAACAAGTGATTAAGGCTTTTCTTTTCTTTTCTTTCTTTCTTTCTTTCTTTCTTTCTTTCTTTCTTTCTTTCTTTCTTTCTTTCTTTCTTTCTTTCTTTCTTTCTTCTTCTTTCTTCTTTCTTTCTTCTTTCTTTCTTCTTTCTTTTCTTCTTTCTTTCTTTCTTCTTTCTTTCTTTCTTTCTTTCTTTCTTTCTTCTTCTTCTTCTTCTTTCTTTCTTTCTTTCTTTCTTTCTTCTTTCTTTCTTCTTTCCTCTTTCTTCTTTCCTTCTTTTTTTCTTTCTTCTTTCTTTCTTCTTTCTTCTTTTCTTCTTTCTTTTCTTTCTTTCTTTCTTTCTTTCTTTCTTCTTTCTTTCTTTCTTTCTTTCTTTCTTCTTTCTCTCCCTCTCTCTTTCTCTCTCTCTTCTCTCTCTCTCTCTCTCTTCCAGTTCTGTTATGGTTCCTGTTTGGACAGACCTGGTTTGAAATCAAAGCTCCACTGATTTTTATTGGTTCTGTTCTAGTGTTGATACCTGCTGTGTGAGGTAAATCACTGCCACTGATATCAGCCAGAAAAAAACCCAAACCCCTCAAACATAAAGAAATTAAAAAGAGAAATGGTCTGTGGTGTTCCAGCATTAGTGAAATGAGGATCAGGCGTTCCAGTCTAAATTTGGAACACTTGCAATCAATAAAGGTGCTTCAGATTTGTGCCCGCACGAGAGCAGCATTGCTTTATTAGATGAGCAGAGCCTTTAAGAATTGCCATATTCATGGGTCTTGATGTGGTTTCACTGGGGGAGCTTCCACAAAGTTCTGGACAGGAGCAATTAAAAGTGGCAGTGGCAGGTTATAGCTGCAAAACACTTTTGAAAGTTCTTTTCAGGATGCCTTGGTAATAATGTTCCCATTGGGATATCCATTTAAATATCCTTTATGGATTAAAGGCATAAATGATCTCATTTCACTCCCACAGGTTTGCAAGCTGAATACCTGACAGCCTGAATGTGCAAATACAGGAAGAGAGAAAAAAAATTCCATCTGAGTATAGCAGGGATCCAGTTGGTAGCTCACCATTTAACAATAACTACCCCATTCTGCATCTCTCAGCAGGAAAGATGGGACTCAACAGGATTTCACCAAATTTATTATAATGGTGGAATTACTGGAATAAGTCTACCAGAACACCTGAAGGGACTGATGGAGTATAAATACCATTTCTATTAGGAAGGAGGTATGAGTCAAGCTCACCTGCCAGCCAAAAGTCTCTCACATCTGGCTGGGATTTAGCAATGCTTGGTGTCCCCTGTTTGATTTTCCTGACAGTCAGGATCCTTTCTCTTTGCATGACACACGGCTTTTTCCTTTTTTTTTTTTTTTTTTTTTTTTTTTCATTTTTTTCCCTTCTCGTTTGAAATGAGTGTGTAGGTTATCTTTTATGCATGGTAAGGAATAATGCAGTCATCTTTCTGTGGAAAGAAAAGCATAATTCATGCAATTTGACTGATCATTACTTCAACGTGGTTGGTGTAGACTGCTATAAGAGGCTGCTAAATTGCTGTTCCTTCATCAGCCCCATTTTGCATAAAGAATAACTCTGGAAAATAATTCACTGGGGCTTCTCTTCAGCTGTAAAATGTTCTCAAGCCATCCTTTCCTTAATAAAACACCACAAAACACAACAGAGAAGAATGGGGGAGAACTAATTTTCAAAAGAAGTTCCTTTTGAGAATTTTTCAATGCTAAGACAATCTAAAGATTCAATGTACAAAAGCTGCTGGAAAAGTTGTCTGGATAGCTAACCCCAGGGTCTCGAGAACTCATTGATAACTGAAAATTTCTCCTGAGTGCAAAACCAAAACAAAATCAAAACAAAACAGAGAAGGAGAACTGTTTCAGTCTGTTGTTGAAAAATCGATTGTTGCAGTCTGTTGTTGAAATGAAAAAGACTGTTTGGGGCAACTCTTAAATCTTCTCTCCATCCCTGCACTCTGGGAGACTTCCCTAACCTGCAGGAAAAACTGAGTTCTGTATTTCCAAATGAAGCACTGCATCCAAAATGTATCAGAACAAATTCTGGTGAACTGTGACCGTTTTTCCAGGCATCTCACATCACACCAACCTTGTTTATACCGCAGCAGTCTGTCTGCTGTACTCAGGATTTTACAAGATCTAACTTGTTTGGTACAGGACTGGAAACCATGAGGAATAATTTCTTTAATGACATCTCCAGATGAAGAACTTAATTTGAGATTTGTCTGTTACAAAGTTATTAATCCACCTAATTTTCTTTGTTCATTCCATGTATGGAAAGTTTCTTTTATTAAAATGACAGCCAGTCATACATCAAATACTCTGAGAAAGCCAAAGTTTCTCTATCACAAACAGACATTTTGGGCCAGACCTGAAATTCTGTCAATTAAAACATGCTCTTGTTTTACAAAAACTGTTTTGAAGCTATGCTGACATTAATCTCATGGGGTTTTTTTTAGTTGTTTTTTTGTTTTTTGTTTTTTTTTTTCTAGGCATTTGCTGATGGTGTCTGCCTCCATATTTTACTAGTTATGCTAGTTTATCTAGAATAAATCAAATGATTGATGCAGTATGTTTCCCCTTTTAATTAATTTTAGCCGTTTTCAATATTGAAATTAGTAATCTTCCAATCTCTGGAATCGGGACTTGGATACTAACAAATATTCATATTTCAGAGGGTCCTTTGGCTAACTCCCTCAATGCTTGTGATGCATTACCTTGGTTTGCTATTTTACTAGGATTTGCAAATTTTCTTTTTTTTCCCACTTCCACTTCTCAAGCTTTGCCTGGGCAGGTTCTACCCGTTCCCAAACTGAGCCATAACCTGCCCCATCAGTTGTCTTGATTTCCTTCACAGCCACAAGCAATCCTCCCCTCTCTATGATCTCCAGATCTGGGGGAAGTCAAATCTGGCTTTAAAATGTCCTTTGTCATAGATTTTATTGTTAATGCCTGTTTTAGTTCCCCATTTCCTCTGGTTTCATTTGTGGAATTCCCACATTTTGTTGTGCTTTTGAACAAAGCAAACCTGACCAGGCAATAATCACGGGTTAGTTGCAGAGTTGTTATATTTTAAATTAGTGATTAAATTTTTACTGAGAATATAAACTTTTCCCTGGCTACAAACTTAGCTGTATCTCTGATGTTTTGAAATCTAAGTGTGTTTTGTCCCAAATTAAAACTCCTCAGCTAAAATTGCTCAGTGCAACACAATTTTTGATGTCATTTAGGTCATTCCTTATTGAGAAGAGGAAGTCTACAATGAATTCCTGCCCAGCAATTTCATTACATGCAACTTTAATGAATTAGTATTTACAGTCCTGTAGTGGCCTGTGATTTATGAGCATCTAATACTGACCCCAAAAAACTTTCCTTGCATTCTGATTTTTAACAATCACCAGCTCCATTGGATTTTCTTTCTGAGCATAGTGTTGGCATCAATGCACACAGGCTCGTTCTTGACAGGTAATTTGGGTTGGTTTTTTTTCACACATAAAGGATTTCCAGCTTAGATTTCATGCCTGAGAATTCAGACATGGCTGGGCTGTTTTAGGCTTCTCTGTCTTATTTGTTTACAGTTCTCTTGACTAAGGAGATATTTAAATGACCACATTCATGCAATCGACTCTCTCTGCACTTGACATAATATCCCTTGGTCAAAACTGCCCATCTGGCACCATTTAAACATTCCATTTTGGGTATCTCCTGGCTCCTTTCCTCTCTGCACTGCAGGGTAATAGGTTTTCTGGGAAATTCATGGATAGCCTGGATATTTTTAGCTTTTTTTCTTTCCACCCAGATCAGTGAAGCTTCCCAGACTGTGAGGAGCAGTGCCAGCTGCTGTGTCAGGGTCCAACACAGATGGAGCCAAAGGTGTTCTGTTCTCAGCCCCACAGCCCTGCCAGCCCCTGAGTCACAGTGTTTGCTGTCACTCCAAAAGGGAATAAATCCACTCAAAATCTTTACACCAAACCCCAGCAGCCTCTCCTCTGTGGAAGTGCCACTTTTGGGCGCTGTGTTAGTCATATCTGCTCTTCATTCTGATTGAGCTGGGCTTTGCCTACTCACTATTAAAAAATTCTGTGCCAAGAGCTCTCCCTGCACCCTTCCATGGACAGAGCTGTGCTTTTAGAGGGGGAAGGAGCCTGTGACTCACTGCAGCATCTGCTGGCACCATGTGGAGCTGGGCAATGGTCACCAGAAGGAAGCTGGATGGCGCTGGGTGGGTGGTGGGGGATGGATGGAGCAAACACACAGAGGAGTCTCTCAGCCCAGTGAACACTTCTGAACCTGCCAGCTCCCAGCTTTCTACCCTGTGCTGGCAGCCAAGCTGAGGACCTGACCCATCAATATGTTGCACTCACATTGAAGTTTCAGGACAGGAGAAGAAGATTTTGGGGCTTCTGGCAGTCGTGGTTCCTTTGGCATCCAGCATCTCCCTGGTGCTGTTCAGTGGAGTTAATGAAATTGTATTTCTTGTCTCACACTTTCCCTTCTCTGCCTTGGTAGGAGTGTGAACAGCATACAGGACACAAAGATAGTAAAGGCTGGTGAAAAAAAAAATCTTATTATTAAAAATTACTTTTAATTAATTATTGAAAGGATTTTGAAGAAGGGTGATGATAAACACTGAAAGATAAAGTTTGGGGTTTTCTACAAGCACTGGAGGAACCCATACAGAGCATCAGGTTCACATCATTACTGACATTACTTCCACTTTAACTGAAATAAAGATCAGACATTGGCAAGACTGACATCAGTGAGACCACAAAATTTGTGTGGAATTGTAGCAGTTAATGTTGAAAGTTCTGAAACATGAATGAGCACCTTCCTTTAGTTTTAATATATTTAATATTAAGATTAGCAGAAAAAATATAAAGAACACGCATACGTACTCACTACTGCCAGAGGTGACTTCTTACGCATAGTTTTTATGAATATAGCCATCGGCGAATTAGTGGTTCTGTTGGTTCTGTAGGACTGGGTCTGGATACTGTGGACCATCCCTCAGGTTGATCAGCATTTCTTCTCCAACTCTCTTGAAATTAGAAAGATCTTCCCTGTGTAAGAATACAAACTCCAACTTTAGAGCTAAGTTAGCATTGCTCTTCTATTAGCAGGTAAGAGGAATTCTTAAAGCGGATATTGCTTCTGGGCAATTTCTTCTTAGCAATGAAACATTTTGGGGCGTCAAAGGGCGCAAAAGCAGTAGCGGGAAATCATCGCATGCCATGCGTTTTCTCTCAGGTTTGAGGTTTTGTTTTTTGGTTTGAATTTTGGTTTTGGTTGATGTTGCTGGTTTTATTTTTTTGTTTTTTTTTTTTTTTTTTTCAGGAAACAAACTTTAAATTCTGATTTTTCCAAAATCCTTCGTCTCACTTCAAACAGAAGAATCATTTTTGAAATTCTCTCTCCACAAAACAACAAAATAAGTACAAGACAATGACCATACATTTTCCATACATAATTCTGATGCTGGTCTTGAGGGTTTGTTCTTTCTTCCACAATCGGAGTGTACTGGATGACTGACATAAACACCGGTGAATAAAAAGTTTTTTTTATCCAGTTCAAGACATCAAGTGTTTCTAATTTGGCTACACTGTTCAAACTAGAAATCGGTCAAAACCATGGATAACTGATCCCTATCTTCTAAGTTAGATTTCTTTTTTAGTTTGAAAGTTGCTTATTTTTTTAAGTGAATTTGGACAAGCTTGTTAAAATGAACAAAATTGGATAGGAACTTTAACCCAAACAAGAAAAATTGRTTTCAATTCTGTGAACAGATTTATCTTGTACATTCCTTGCATCTGCTGCAGTGTTGTATTTTTAATATAAAATAACTGCTTGGTCAGAGCTGGGCTTCATTTCCTTAGGGTATATGCTGTAGGAAACCAGCCATGAGCTTTTTTTAAAGCTTTTTACATTATCTGCAGAATTTTTCCTTTTAAGAAACCCACAACATCCACAGAAAATGAAAGAAATACTGTTGGGTGGAAAACATTTTGAAACTTCTGCATTTTGAGCAGCAAAGAAAAATGCCCTTAACAGTTGATACTGCAGGCTCATAATTCAAACTGTCCCTCATTACAGGCCTAAATTTATCTTCCATCCCACACAGATTTCTACTCTATCACAATTTTTCTGCTCCAAATTATTCGCATCAGAAATGTAGGGTCATGAAATGCAGGGGAGCAGAAGTGTTATTTATGCTAAAGGAACCAATCCCACTCCTTATTTCAGCTTTCTGACCGTGGGTTTTTTGTGTCCTCCCTCTCGGGGCTCAGTCCCATATGGTATCTCACATTTGCACCCTGGCACGTTGAGAATATGGTGTCTTTGCCTCTGAGAGCTTGAATTAATCCACTAGGACTCAGTCATGAAGCACTATAAAGAGCTGGAGGCTTTATTGACTGCGAGCTCTCCAGACGCGTTTTTGCCGTGTGAATTATTTAAAATCTTTCTCAAGCTTCCCCGGGGCCTTTTCAAAAGGAACTCACAACCACCTTCAAATATTCTCAGGCCACCCCTCCCTTCAAAAGCTGCTTTTTCTAAACACCCTGAATTCTGGCAGCATCTTCCCACCCCTGGCAGGGGAGTGGAGCCCAATATTCAAAATTTTCAGACCACTCTACAGTTAGAAGTAATTATTATATACTAAATGAATGGCATTTTTTTCCCAGGACAATAGGTAAGATATTCTAATAATTATAATTGTTCTGATGCCCTGTCATACTTCTATACATAAGGTTTATCTTCATGAGGAATATGACAAGTAATGTTATTCCAGAATTGCACATACATAGCCTTATACAGTCATGCAAGTTCAAGAAAACTTGATTTTAGTTAATTTGCATTAAACCTATTTAATAAAGCTATCATCATTCAGAAATTGCTTCAGAATAACAATAAGATTTTCATTTCACAGCCTTTTTCAAGAACAATTTCTCCATGAAAATCAACTCAAAATTATATGGGGCGCAGGAATTCATTATGAAAGAGTTCTGTTAATAGAGTCTGATGATTACTCCAAACAATGCTTCTGGGAAACTTGGTTCCCAAAAGCTTTCAGCTGATGAATCCAAGAGTTCAGCCTGAATAATATTATCTGTAGGAATTACAATACAGCAATAACAAAAGCCAAAACACAACCAATAGGCAGATGATGACCTCTAATTCTTATTCCATCACACTCCAGTGATGCTTTTTTTAAATTTTTTTTATTGTTTCCTGAAACTTGGAAATTTTTCTATTTTTTGCTTGTTTATTGATAATAGAAAAATCATGTGATATAACATAGCAATTTAGGACACAGTGAGAAAACATCTTCTACACTGGTTTAACTCTTGTTCCTTCCTTCTCCTCTCATCCACCTGGATTTTATCAGCCCCCATTCAGGCCCAGGCAGAGCTCCTCACCGTCATATTTCTATTTAGAATAAACAATTTATTGAACTACACCAATGACCTCATTTTTCAATTCCTCCTTTTTCAATTTCTGGCTCAAGCCAGGATTGGTTTAATGAGTATCAGTTTACCAGAAAAACTTGCCTGCCTTGTATTTTTATGCACCACTCTAGTCAGTCTTAATAAATAATAAGACCACCATTACCCAGCTTTTCCTTGAGTGACAGGCTGTGACACAAGCTCTAACAACAAGAGAAATCCACCTTATCACCAAAACAGTCCTGATAAATTTCCAGAACACAATATTGTCTAAATATTTGTAAAATTGTCAGCAAACCTGCTTTTCTTTGCACCTCCACTTACTGATGAATTTCCATTTGCAGCACATGCAATATAAAATTGAAGCTCCTGAGTTTTGTGAATAGCTCTATCCTGAAGGGAGATCTTACCTGAGCAATTAGAATTATTTCTCCTTTGAAGTTAATTGTAGATAGCACCAGATGAGGATGTAGCCAACAGCTTCAGGTGGGCTCAAACCCAACCCAATGAGAAACTTCCTATTGTGTCAGAACCATAGATTTCTGTCTTCCCTCTCCAAAGAATTCATGTGCAGAAAAGTGCACTGCTCGAGTAACTGTAGTATAAAGGTATTTAAAGATGATAAAGAAGGTGGATTTTTTTGAAATTCCAAGATTATTTCGTGCAATTCTATTCTAGGGCTAAAATTAAATTGCAAAGTAGGATCAGAAATTCCAAAGGAGATGATTCTTCCTAAATTAGACAAGCATCGGTGTCCAGAGAAATGAATCCAATTACAATCTTATGAGGAGATTGTTTTCTGCATATTTGAAGTATTTAACATTGTCTCTTAGGTTAATGTTCTGATTAGGAAAATAGATAACCTGATTCTTACTTTCAGTGTGAACTTTCGTATAATTTAGAACAAAGAAGTCCTGTTATCTGGCAGTCTATACTTTGACTTTTAAAAAACCAATTTATAGATGTCAGAACATATTCCTAATAATATTTCTGATTCTCAACAGCCTTTCAGTCTTCAAAATCAATATTTTCTAGTAACATTGCAATCAATCAATGGTAGGAATAGTTGTAAGTCTGTCCTCGAATGTTAGTTCCTGGGATCATTGAAGTTTCAAACGTGGACAACAAGGTATTTTAATGAAGGAAATCGGTGGGAGATATTATCATTCTGAAATTTTTTGCTGTTTGAGATGTCTATATGCGTTGCCGCAGAGAATACTATGGGATTATTTTATGATGAATAATATCTCTGTTCTGGTGAAACTATCAGGAAAGTGCTGAAAGTAGACAAATTAAAAAATTATGTATTGGGGGGAATGGTTGGTAAAGCATAAATGTCACACTATACCAAACTTCAAAGGTACCATTGAGCCAAGAAGGAAAATTAAAAATAAAACTAATTCTACCCATGTCCTCTAATATCTTGTATCTTTTACAAATAAATCCTCTATTTGTCACACCAAACCAAACAGCTCATTCAGTATTCCAATTGAGGTCTCGCTGAAAACAGCCTTCCATCATGAGTGTTTTCACTCTTTCATACCTTAATGACCTGCCAAGTAGGAACCAGCAATCTTTTATAACACTTTTGGTTTTAAAAATACCAGAATGAGGTTTGCCACTTGCGCACGAGAAGGGCATTATCAATTCAAAATTATTCACACAAAGCAACTTTGTCTCCAGAGGCAGGCAAGGACAATAATTTCAAGACTTATGGCAAATGGCAAAGCAAGATTGGTTCATAATCTACAGACAAAAAGACACAAATTAATTTTCTTTGCTGCTGTGCTCTCCCCACTTTCAGCTACAAACGACACGGAACAATTGATGCCTTTTTCCTGCCGAATAATATTATATTTATATATTAATATCATCATATTCTGCCTAATATAATTGTGTTCTGAAATGATTACAGCAAATTCTACAACTGTTTTGGTTGTATTGTGTTTAATTAAGAAAAAAAAAATCCAGATAGTGCAGTAGAGATTTAGTTCAGTTTCTCACGTAAACAGTAAATCATTGCATAAATTCGAATTCATTCAAGCTTTCCTTCATATCCACCTAATTGAAATCAGGAGAATAAAAAGCCCTATAAGGTACAAAAGTTTAATTTATAAACAACAAATTCTGTATATGTCTAGTGCTCTCAGGCCATTTATATATTGAGACTTTTTCTACAGGCAAGTGTGTTCATCCACTCCCTTAGAACCATGGAATTCTATAAATTGTTTAGTGTTGGGAAAAATGTCTCAATCTCAATCCAACATCAACCAACCATGTAAGCCACCCTAATTCACTGTTTCTCATCACCACATCGAACATTCTTTGAAGCACTACCAGGACAATATATTTGTCCGTTTAACATCAAATAAAAAGATACTGCAAATCTCTGCCTTTATTCAGGTGTCAAGTACTTTCAGTTCCCTACACATTTTAATAATCTATAATTTTTTTCATGCAATGAGCTGTATCTTGATTGATAAATTGGCATTTCAAATGGGAATGTGAGTTCAATTGGAAGGCATAAAAAGATGTGATCAAAATTAAGAAGCCATGCTATAAGCCAAACGCTGAATCTCTCAAGTAAGAATCTATCAAATCCACTGAAAAACTATGAACAAGCACATAATCTCATTAACTAAATGTGAAAATTCTCTTATTCTTATCTCTGAAGGTATGAGTTACAATAAATCCTACTGACATACCAGTGAAGCCCAGAGCTGGGATTATAATAATCTACTTCCCTCTGAGAACCCTAATTTCCACTTGAAATAATAATTAAAAACCTCTTAAACACATTGACATCTAATACATTTCAAAATGTTGGAATAAATTCAAGTTGCAGAGGAATAACTTGGACTCTTTACTAATGTGCTGCTAATGAAGAAAGAAATTCATATGCCAGGCTTATCCAATTTGACTCTAATAGTCCATCTTCATTTTTACCTCTTGCCAAGGCTTCCAAGGTTTTTTAAGCATTTGGAGAAACTAAACGTAAGTTTAGGAAGAACAGATGTTTAGCTCCAGGTGTGGTATGGGCTGAAGAACATAATCACCCCTTCTTATGCACAATATCCCACATCAGAAAAAATAATATTTGAGTCATTTTCCTTGCAATAGAAACTAACATTGAGCTTTGTTGCAGAATATATATAAAAGGCATCACATTTAAACTATGCAGAAGAGAATGAATAATCAATTTCCACGTCAGGATTAAGTTGATGGCATAATCTGACAGACAGTGTACAAAAGTCACACTAAAGAAAACTTGAGACAAAGCAGAAATAATTTTCTTTGAGAAACTTCTGTTTATTTAGACACGCTATCAGGATTAATTCAATCAGTATATCTAAGAAGGGAGGGCCTATCACATCATCTCTGACTGAGATTAATGTCCAGTGATCCTGTGAATGTAGACTCAATTGATTTGGCTGCTAACTTTGACAGTATAAAAACATTTCAACATTGAGATTCAATATGGCTCAATGCTTACTTTTTTTTTTTTTTTGCGAATAGTAACACACATATGTAAAATTAATATATAAATGTATTTCCAACGATCTTATTTGTTTTATGCAAAAAGCATAGCGAGGAAATTAATTTGCTGCTCCCGTGGTTCAAGCCAATCCTCCAGGAACACTGGGATCCATCACAAGAGTGCTGGGTATGGGAGTGAAGAGCTGGTTTCTCAGGCTCCTGGCAAAAGGTTATTTTTATGGAGATCAGTGCCCTGTGCTGCAATATCACTTTATGCTGTTTGTATTTAACTGAAGCATTTCAGCTTCTACGTTTGGATTAACCTCTTCACAAAAGTAATGTGTTCAGGAATGATCATAATTTTCATGAAATAAAGGTGTTTTCTGACATAACCTAACAGTGTTTCCAATGAAGAGTTCTCAGTGGTTCTACTGAGTCATCTCCCTACAAACCCATTGTCCCAACGTTTTAATAAGCGATACTTGTAAAGCATATCCCAATTGTGGTAGTTCATAATCTTTGAAAAGGATCGAATTTATCTTTAAAGTCAGTGAGTAAATCCTGCCAGCTCTGTCACTTGCATCTCATTAATTCTGTCGTTCTCTCAGTGAGATCCATGTTGTTTTTTAATGTGCATGAGAGCTGTCACATCAACATGTTCAACTTCAAATTATAACAGAGTGAAATGTGGCACTGTGTAGACACAGGACATAATGCATGGGAAAGTCTGGGGTGAGATTTCTGCAGTGAGACATGGAGAGATGAGACAATCAACAGATCATGAATGTTTAGGTTGGAAGGCCCTATAGACACTGAGTTCCAGCCCTTAACCAAACCACTGCCAACCCCCATTAAACCATTCGCCAAGTGCCACATCCACGTGGTTTAAAATCCCCCCAGGAATGGGGAACTCCATCACTCCAGGCCACCTTCCAGGCCAATCAAGATGTTTCAGTAAAACTAAACTTTCCTAATATCCAACCTAAACCCTCCTGGTGCATTTGAGGCAATTCCTCTCTTACAGAGGCATTGCAGACAGCAGCACCGAAACGCCAGATGCAAAAAAGCAGATGTCAATGAAATGGTTAACCCTGAAACAGAAAAAATACTTCAACAAATGTGCGCATATGAGATGTAACCCTCAAGCTATATAGACATATCAGGTGAGATGTAGCTGTTGAATTTCATCGACTATTGCTAGTCCTCTATAGGTATATTGGCAGTATTTTGCAAAGAATTGGCTTTGCAGGCATTTCAAAATAAATGTCCCAAACTCCTTTTTTTTTAACGATGGCAAGTAGTTCAACGGGTACACTTTCAGTATACTCGTCATTGTAAATTTCTATCCCCAAAGCCGATTTTGCACTCGACATTAATTCCCACTGTCTAGCTGAGATATGTCGTCCTAAAATTAAATCCGATCACTATATCTAAGAGATAGCCTCTTTATTTTTGCCTCCCTACGTCTTTGAAGACGATAGATAAACATATTTGGAATTTAACTTACAACCACTCAATAGTTTTTTTCAATTTTAAAATTCTATCTTTTGGGTTTCGTTCTATTTTGTTTATGCTTATAGATCCAATTTCCTTGCTAAGCCTGGACCTGCAAATTACTGGTGAAAAAGGGATATTCAAAAACTGTTTCAGGTGACTTCACATTTCATTTGCCTGTTTCAATTTAAAGCAAGTGTATAATTAATGCGATCCAAGTTTGTTAAACATTTAACACATTGCAGCAGAAGAGCTTTCCTTGCACTGTCTCTTTTGAAATGTAACTTCTTCCTGCTACATGTCTAAATATGGATTAGATTAATACAGCCAGCTACATAGCATCAATACTGCTCCTTGGCTATCGTGTGAGAAATCTGGAAGGGTAAAAAGGTCTAATAGTAAAATCAGCTAAGGCAGTTAAAGTTCTTGGCATCTTCTAAGGAAGGTTTGGAAATTCAGTCCAGAGAATAAACGAATCTAGGACAAATTGCTAATTATATACAAAGGAATCAAGATATCTTATAATCAGCAGCAACTGTGGTTGTTTAGGAACTGAAATCACAGTATTTAGGAAGGACACACAACACTCTTTAATGAATGCATTGGATTTACCTATACCTATTATAAATAGCTGAATTATTCACTTATTAGACATGCCTCCTCTTCTCTTCTTATTGTGTCCGAATTGTAGCTGCGTTTTTCAAGTTATCTCCCAGACTGCAGTAAACTTTATTATACTATGTCATTACTGCAATCACAGACAGACCCATATCCTGTTATTTTTAGGAGTTTATCAGTGAAAATGATTGCTCTGCCTTGGCTGATGATATTTCAACAAAAAGAACAAACGCCAAAATCACTGACTTTCCCCAGAATATGCAAGTACAATCAAGGGGTGCAACTCAACACACTGAGAAACTGAGCAGACTGGATCAATTTTTTTCTCCTTTGATGACTCTTCCAAACCAACAGAACTGGCCCTGAAGCAGCAGCAGGACTGTCAAGGTTTAGAGATCATCCTCTTTAAACACCTCCACAGAATTCTGGTTGTAAGTGCTGGGTGCCAGAATCACAGCCACGAGCAGGAATGCTGAAGACACAGTTCTGATGAAGACATTCAGGGCCTACAGAAAAAGAATTGACTCTGACTTAAGACGCGTAGATTTCAAGATTGGGAGGTGAAGGTGGATTTGTAGAATACAGACACAGTGAGACAACAGTGAAATTCATCCTTCTACACCCCATTTATGAATGATCATTAAGAGATTCCTCATTGTAGACACCGTTTATAGTCAAGGAGGAATTTTGCCATGCCATCCAAAAGAGTTGCAAACAAGAACGGACTTAAAGATGTTATAATGCAGAATGTTTTATCTGCACTTAAGTGTCAGGGATAATGTAATTATATTGAAGTCTGCAGCAGGATGAAAATAATAAAAGGCTAATATTCCACAGATGATTATAAAGTTTCTAGATGAGATTAGCTCTTCTTGTTAGATAACTATTAAAAATGGTGAATAGGCATAAGAGAGTGAGAAAACAGTTCTAAAAAACATAAGAAACACAACAAGGCAGGAATAAGATGCAAGAACATGGAACCAAGAAGATTCTTACACAAAACAGTCTTCTAAGCCTTATATTAACGTGGCACTAGAGCATCAAGCAAAATCCAGAAAATTTTCTAGATAGAGCTACAATGATCGCTAAGAACTGAGTAGATTTGTTTGCTTTTGTCATTGGTTGAAAATTTGGAGAGCAAACGGACTTGGACGGACAACACAAAACAAGGAGCAAAGCACTGCATATATTCTTCTCTTGAGATGCTTTGCTCAAGTTCAAACAATGCAAATGAGATTGGTGTAACTGTGATTGTGCTTCTGCACCATCACCTAGTAAACATGTGGACGTACATTGATGAACCAGCCCTTTCTGCACATTTTTATAACATCGTCCTTCATCTGTCTCTTAGGCAGTAATTTTGGTGATTTTATCAGGATACTTCCAGGTCTTCATTTGATTTCAACTGTTTCACAGTCCAAAGACTCTCCAGCTCAGGATATTATTTTTTCCTTCTCTACATAACATTCAATTGTCTGCATTGTCATTCACTAATGCATTGAGAACCATGGCTGCAATTCCCGAAGAATTCTCCTATGATAAGTGATTTGGAAAGCAGCTGATCAAGTCACGGCTTATAAGTTCGTAGAGCTAAATCCTGTCTCAGAAGGTACAGCAATGTTAAAATGTGTTATTGCCGCTGGATAAGTACAGTTGCAAAAATAATTTCCAGTAACAGGCTTCCAGCTTCATTTGCAGCATATTTATTCTGGTTTAAAATCTATACATAATGCTTTTTAGAATACTTTTGGTGAGCATTGCGCCATTCCAGAGTGCTTGATCACTGTGTCACCATCAGGATGAATTCCTGCCTACTCCAGCTGCCAGAGCTCTGGAAGATCATGAAGAACAATGAGGCGTAAATTCATCTTAATATCTGATTTAGAAGAGGAGACCCAGGGGAACAATTCTTCTCCACGACACTAATGCACTTCCCCATTCATATTTTATAGCTAAGACTTTGCTACTGGCAATCAAATCTGCTATCAAGGTGTCTCCAGGATGTATCCAAGCGACTCCAAAATTATTAGTACATAACCAGTGCAAAATAGTGCTTCTCTTGGGCAAAACCTCAGATGCAGACGAGATTTTGTACCACGTGCTCATTAGAAGCCCTATTTTAAGGACTTCACCTTCATTACCCACGTGAGGAATCTGCTTGGGCTGCAATGTATGATGTGCTCACCAAAGGAAGCTTAAACAAAGCAAGCAGGAATCCTCAGCATGAGGGCAAATGCTGCTTGGATCACTGTGAGACTGAGGCAAAAATAAAGCCTCGTGCCATTTCACCAGTATTTCATTATCGAAGGCTACAGTAACAGTAAATTTATCTAGCAACTACTACAAATTAGCAAAGCTATAATTAAGAAAACACTTTCAAATACATTATGCTCGCCACAAGGGGATTTAGGTCTTTGTTACTCTTGCTTTTAGGCAAACTGCTTCCTTTGTTTCCTTCTTCTTTTTTTCTCTATTACTGATTTGTTATAAACTCTAGTGCAACTGTGGAAAAAAAAATTCTGCTGTTGAAATAGTGCACTTTCTAATCACCTTTGACAACTTATTTCTCATTTGTGGCTTGTTTGTCATATCCTCTGCTCTTTTTTTCTTTATTGGTCTTTAGTTTTAGGGTTTTATCCTCAAGTTCCAGAACCATTCTCTGCCACATGAAAGCAACAGACAATCAAGTTACTTTATTAGAGTCAAGTAAAACTTGAAGATTTTAACTACATTTTTCTGCCTAGTCCTAGTTTTGCCTGCCAGCTCTGTAATGGGTATATTAGGTACTGCACTGGAAATGGGTTACCTTTTAAATCTAATCACTCTCTAGCACTCGAGTTATTCAAATAGAAGATGGATTTTTGTCACGAGGACCAACAGCACCAACCATTACCAAAGGAAGGTCTTTGTGATCTACCTTTCAATATCACAGCGGCAGATGTGCCTTTTTTTCAAAGAAGAAAATAGAAGGAGCACTGAGAAAACTCTCATTGCAAAGAAAATCAAAGTGAGTGGTTTGTGACTTTGTAGAGGAATGGGGAGACTTCCCACCCTCTCATTGAACCTACCTGCCCTCAGGGAATAGCTGAGGATTGAGCAGCAGCTTTTCTCTTCCATCTGCTCAGATTTTCACCTGTGGGTGAAGGACACCCACCCATCTGCTCCAGAGGGATCAGCTCTCACCTTTGGGTGACGAAGCTGTTCTTTCTGTGAACACTTACCCAGCAACTGAGGCTGTGGGGACATGAATGAATGAATATTGGTTGCTCATAATAAAGTTTAAACACTTCCAGTAGAGTGGATGCTCACCAAAAAACAAAGGGTGAGAAAGAGATGGTTTCAAGTACAGGGTAGCAAAGAGACTCCATATCCTCTCCTGCTGGTGTTGAAATTCATCTGTGACCATTAATCCAGCGTTTCCCTTCAATCCACACTCAAACACAACAGGGAAATCATTCCAGCAGGTGAATTTCCTGCAGCAGAACAGTATCCAGAGGTGGGATGCTCACGTCTGTGTTTTTGTGGCACAGGAGCTTGAGGGTCTGGTCATGCACAAGAAGCAGAACTTCAGAGGCTCAGGAAAATGCATTGAAAAATAGAGTTTAAGAGCTTCTGGGTAAAGTGGCAGCTGAACTTCAGGATTGCAGTTTGGTTCCAGATAGTCAAAACTGGAGGTGGGCTGGTGCTATGAATGAGGGAAAGAGAGCAGGAGGGAAATAAATACATACTATTTATACATGCCTGTGACATTTAATAATTGCAAGAAATATAGTAAGTGAATTCCATCCATCTGTCCCACAAGCCACCATTAGTCAGTAAATATTTTCTAAGTCTCATATCAGAAGAGGTGTTGAGGCTTTTTTTCCCCTCTTTTTCCACTCCTCTTATGATCACACTAATGATCACATATTTTTCCAGCTATTCTCATTTCTTCCAAAGTGGCACTTCATACTTCTTAATTCCAATTTTAATTATCTCTTTAGGAAGAGCTTCACTATGTGTGATTTATTGTACACAGGAATTGAAAAAATAGATAAAGAGCATTACCTAATTCTTTCCTTCTTGCAGTTTCCCCACTGAATTGCAAGTTGAAGGTGAAAATTGATAAGAATTGTCTTCTGTACATAGAAATTTCGTGCCAGTCTCCCACTTTCTTAATGTGCAAATTGACTGGGGTTTTATGAAATAATGCATTAAAATGGTAAATTGGTGTTACAAATGTTAATACCAAAGTAATACGTTGTAGTCAATGTGCATATGCAAACTGCAAAATACTGTGTTTAGTAATATACCTATATATAATATTCTCACCTACTTTTAACCAAAATGATTTCAAAGTCAGAAATATTAAATTGACAATACTTACAACTCAGATCTGATAGAGGTAAGTTTGATGCTTACTCTTTCTCAGACTTAAACGAATACTAGATGTTTTCTACTCTTAGATTTTTTCAAGAGATAATGATTCCATGTAGAAAATGGACATTTATTTTAAAATAATTCTGAAAATGTAGTCAGGAAAACAGGAATATATGCTCTTGCAATAGTAGAATTATTAGTCTTAAAAATCTAGCTAATGTATATTTCAGTCATGTGTTGATGCAGCAGGAAGGATCATCTGATTATTGACAATTACAAAGATACAAAGATCTTTCTCCTTTTATCTGTAAATGATCACAGTTACCACTCATAACTCCATGTTTGAATATTACTGGAAATTCTCCGAGCTATTGCTACCATCAAATATGAAAAACCCTACTTGACTAATGTCTTTTAGGGAGTCATAATTTCAATCCAAATAAATGATAGATGTTGTTTTCTAATGACTAATATGCTAATTGTTAAACTAGCACATTGCCTTATACTGCCTTATCTTTTGATGGACTACAGGCCCTTTACTTTCAGAATGTCTCAGAGATGAATTTACATAGAGCAGAGCAAGTTCTCCCTAACCTTCTTGCTAAGTAAATGCTTGAATGTTTTATGTATTTAATTCATTTATTAGATGTTGGTTGCTTTAAAGATAAAAATACCACTTTTTCTTTTTCTTACTTTTTCAGCAGTTCTCATTCTTTTATACTTTTAAGCAATAAAGTTTATATATTTTATCATATATTATCCTGGTTTTGCACGCATCATTGTATTAATTAATTTAAGAGCACTCCATCAATATTGCTTATTCCATCAAAGAAAGGAGTATTTGAAGAGAATAACACACATTTTCTTTGTACCACTTTGCCTGTTCTTCACAATTCAAATATGTTTCTGAAGTTCAAAGCATTACCCTATGCACGCACAAAACATTTACATAAACCTGATAAGGAAAAGAAGGGTGAGATTCCATGCTCAAACCAACATGCTCCAACATGCTTTTGCTGGTTGGCAGATAAGTGCAGCTTACAGGGTAGAAGAAAGAGACATGTCCTTCCTGATTGTGTATGGAAATAACCAAAGAAAATGGTATTTGAGAACTAACATAATGCATTTTTCTCCCTGCTTGGTCTGTATTGTCACTGTAACTCAGGACTGCTTTATAATTTTCTTCAAAATCACTGTTTCAATTTTGGGTATAACTACAAGTTATTTAGTCCAGCTAAAACTACAGAGACTTCCTTTTTAACTCTGACCTTTTATTTTGCACAAACACTAGAAATTGTGTCATGGAGAGTGACACTTGTT
This sequence comes from Malurus cyaneus samueli, assembly GCA_009741485.1. Classification (NCBI taxonomy): domain Eukaryota; kingdom Metazoa; phylum Chordata; class Aves; order Passeriformes; family Maluridae; genus Malurus; species Malurus cyaneus. The sequence goes on along the minus strand of CM019217.1, from coordinate 4,378,442 downwards.
CTCCTTAATCCTAGAAGCAATTCTTATCGTGAATTGAGGGAGCTGAAATTATTTTTTTAAACTGTTTTTTTTTTTTAATAAAAAAGAAAAATTTAATTATGAAAATCTTGCACAGTGGGAAAGGAAAAGATTGAATTTTGCCATGTCACAACTAAGCTAGTTGTTAAAATTTACCCTTTTGTCCCACTCGCTGTCTAGCAAAAAAAATTACTCAAACTAACTTTTTACATACACCGATAACCATGAGTCCCATGACCTGATGAAATTTTCATTCAAACACTAGCTTTAAAGTGACCAGAAGTGTTACCTGACCTTCGTGGGCTACCATACCTACAGCAGGATTGCCCCTAAGCAGCTTATCAGGTTCAAACGTTTTTCTTTTTTTTTTTTTTTTTCATCAAGACGCGAAGCCTCAGTGAGCAAAACATGATTAGTGAATAGAGCTATATGGTAATATGTGTCGGGCACGAGTTCCTGACAGTTTATTTCAGCCTATGATTCCAACAATCGGTGTGCAATTACTCATAGACCACAAAACCAGTATCAAGCATCGAATTGCCCACCTCTTCAGCTCGTTTATCAGTCCCACAGCTGTAAATGCGAATCGTGAAGACATTTAGCACAAGCGAAAGTAGAGTTTTAAACAAATTTCAAGTAATGGTGAAAGATAAAAATCATATGGAAAATAGCAATGAGGTTTTTTTTTCTGGCAAACCGAGAGTTGATTCTGTGTAAGGAGGATAGCTTCAACATTTCTCATCCTCCTCACAAATCCAGAAGGGAAAGCTAGATTGTAAAAATTGGCTGAGGTTCTGCAAATCTGTGAGTTCTTTAAACAATAAGGACCAAGCACTGCTGTGCCCAACAGTTGTGGGTGTCCATAAAAGAATTGAAACGATCTTGCAGATGAAAGATCTCAAGATCCAGTGCTCCAAAGTTCACTCCCCAAATGAGTCTACTTCACGTGCCACCAGAAAGTTGTGCGCTCTAGAAAGAAGGGGCCCACTTCATACCTAGAAGCTGTTCATAATGGTATTGCAAAAACTACGATCTGCGAGTTGTGTCATTAAACTTTCATGAGAATTAAAAGCGCTCTTTTGTGCTTGTTGATAGCGCCTTGATGGTGTATATTTGAAAAGTTGTTTGGTTTAAAAACCAAAAATCGCTGTACCTTTTTGAAATGTTACAATTGGTAAGCTTGTATCATAAATTCAAAACGCTTAATATGGCAATGTTCTTACTGACAATGGTTAAAAATAAAATAGTAGTAATTTTAAGTCTTGACAGGGTTTAAATCCTAGGGAATTTCATCTTTGAAGAAATATGTGATATCAACCATTAAAAATAAATTGTGTTCAGTTTATGTATAGCACTAACATTGTTTTTGTTCTTTTTGTGCAGGAACTCCTAAGAGCCTCAGAGTTATCAAATTCATCCGCAATGTCATATGTTAGAGCGCATAATGGTGAGATCTCTTAAGATAATACCTTGATCACCAATATAACTGATATGAAAACATTGATTTTCTCGCATAGTTTGAAACTGTTGTGGCTCCTCCATGATTTGGCAGCTTCTAAGTTGAATTTCTGATATTAAAAGCTTCTGTTGATTCAAAGACCTTATTCAATTCAGACTTACTTACTTATCTCTGTCTCATATACAGCCATGTCAAATAAGAAACGAATATCCCAAAACAATCTCTCAGATTTGCAGTATGATTGTCTTGTGCTCCATGACTCTTCAAACTGTGTGTATCTGTTTAATAACTAAAATTTACAATTTCGGTGTATTATTGCTATGTATTTAACCCCAGCATAGCAGCAAGCTCCTCACAAAACCCTCCCCACCTCTCCATCCTTCTATGACACTGACTGAGACTGAATTGCCAATATAAAAGAGCAAAATTGTGTAAAACAAGTATGCTTAGATTCTAACTGAGAACTTGCATATTGAACACTGCAATAGACAGTCACTAATACATGGCTTAATCAATCCAAACGCAATTCTTTAAAAGATACCGTTTGATGGTTTAGACCTAGATGCCAATTTTTCTAACATGCATTTGCCATTAATTTCGTAGTTCATGTTTCGAAAATCAAGGATGTCAGAAAATAATAATATTAAATTTTGTTGTATTTTTTCTCAAAATAACTAATTTAAATGAGAAGAAATGCAGACATTTTACAAGAATGATGATACACTTAAGCTAGATAGCTTCCAAAAAATAAAATATCTAATACAGCTCCAAACTCTTAAAATATCTCAATCCTTAGAAAGAAGAACATCAGGTTACAAATGAGAAGCGCTCCTCTCTAGAGGAGACCACATTCCAATGTCATCTCCACATCAAACTCAAACACAAATATTACTATATATCTTTACTTTATCGTGCCAAGAGCAACCCACTTCTCACAATTCACTTTTGCGACAGACCACTCGAAATGGCATTTCTCAGCTCTGTATTCAGAGTGCTTAAAGATCACACTCGGAAGCACTCAAGAATAAATCTATCTGGAGCTAAAGGATTGAATATATTGCAAATTGGATCAAAGTTAAATTGTCAAGTAGGGAAATGTTGAAAAAAGAAAAAGGTTCAAAGCAGAATACCTAAAATCTGAGGTACAATGTGCAAATGTTGGACTGATCTGTTCCTTATGCTCACGAGAAAAACCATGAGACAATACAGTTGAACCTTCCAGATATTAAAAGTACAGCTGATGTAACATTTATGTTAAATAATCTATTCATAACATTTGGGAACAGGATGGGAAAAAGGGAAATATTTGAGAATAGCAGGCATTTTTTTCCTAATGCGCTGGGTTGATTAATCACACTTCCTCAGTTGTTTTGCTGGAACCTGGAAAAATAAGAATTTTTCACTTGAGGCAGCATCCTGAAGTCAGAAGGCAATCAACTGCTTATGCATAGAAAATACCATTTGGAAGAATAATACTGGGACACCTAAGTACAAAAGAACACACAGGTCAACCAAAAACCAGAACAAACACTCAACAAAGCTGCTTTCCATTTAATGTAGGGGAATTGAAAGGCAAATCATGAAAGAATGTTCCCATGGATTCGGGGGGGTGGGGGGGGCTAGTTTTTTTACACATGTCAGACTGTGGTAGAGAGTTTCTGCAGGAGGTCAGAGTTTTTTGCTCTTTCTCATCACCAATGTTTCATTCCGACTCTCCCATTATTCCTGTTTTCTCATCTACAAAAGGATTCCTGCACAATAAATTATTATCTGTGCTCAATATGCATTATTTGGAAAGGGAAGCAACAGAGACATTTGACACCAAACTGAAATGTGTATTTTGGTTGGCTGTGGGGTGCAGACAGAATATGGACCACCTGACCAACAAAGCAGTCAGACAACCCAAACATCAACGAAGAACCTTTGAACTCTGCACATCATTGGATTTTCACTTTATCAGACACTTCATTCTGAGCCTCTCAAAACTCTTAAAAATATGTATGAATCTTGCAAGAATTCCTTGAGAATAAATTATCACGAGTTGCACTTTACAGACTGATAACTGAACATTAAAGACAATCAGCAGCAGAGCTGGAAAGAATCTTGCACACATCTAACACCTTTCTTTCAGTCCTGAATAAAAATGTCCTAAACTGCTGTACAACAAGTTCAGAGACCCTGGTATTTCCTGAAATGCATTATATATAAATTCTATAAATTGCAAAAACTGGATGCTTTGCATTAATTGATTTCTTTTCATCAATCTTCTAAAAGCACGTGATGTATGCAGTTTCCCAAACTGAGCTGGGCAGGCGCGCACAGGTGACGGGAAATACAAACTCATCTCATAAAGTCTTGTCTAAACAGGACTTTTCCACACAGATTCACACAGAAAAGTGAGAGAGCTTGTGTAAAAGTTAAAAATTCTGATAATCCTGAATCTCTTGAAAAGTAAGTATCCAGAACAATATAGGTCTCAATATATACAATACCAAACACCGTAATCTGAACCTGTATAATCAGTTGCGTTCTACATTTTTTTTGGCTGCAGAGCTCACAATCATTGTCATAGAATTGTTAAATTGAAGACCTGTAAATCCATCAAATCCAACCTTCAACAGCAGCAGCTACACCATGTTCCTCAGTAAATCACATCCTCGATGCCATATGCACTTTTTTTTCTTTGACTTCCAGAATTGCAAACTCCGCACATTAGCCTGTTTGTACCAAAGTTCACAAGTATACTCGGAAAATTGTTTTCCTGATCTCCCATCTAACTTGCTTAGAGGAAAGGGAGGCCCATTTCTTCTCAAGTTCACTGAATGCACAGGGTCCATGATGAATTAATCAAGTTCATCACATGGAATAGATCGGGATAACTTCATACAATTCCATTGAATTAGTGAACGTTATTTTCATTGTCTCAGTGTGGTTGCGAGTTTGGCCAACAACGCTTATATTAATTTTGAGGTTTGAGAAGTGCAACCCAAGAAGGAGAATTCCACAGAGAAAGATTAAAGCTACACTGCGAAACGAGTAATAAAACGTGACTTTGTGGATGTTGACTGCAAATTGATGGAGAATATAAAAAAAATATTTAGATCTAATTTGTACACTATTATCAGCCTCTGTTTTATTTAATGGACAGTAAGTTCTTTAGGAAAGGAGAAAACTTCCTCATGCATTTTTGAAGCTGTCAGTCCCTTATGGCACATGTCTGTATCTCAAACTGTAGAATTATCAAAAGACTGCACCTCATCAGTGGTTAAAACGCCTGAAACATTTTAAGACACATGCTGTACCGCAGTCCCCAAGAGAATTTATTGATGGCAAGGTGGTTTTTTTTTTTGTTTGGGGTTTTTTCAGGTTTTGGTTTTTTTGTTTTTTTTTTGTTTTTTTTTTGCTTGTTTTGTTTTGTTTGGTTGGGAGCTTTTTGTAAGTAGTTGTTGTTTGATTTCTTTCCTTAAGCTGTCTTTGGACAGATAAATTAATCAGGCATAGAGTAGGATATTCATGAATTGAATGAGAGTGCAGAAAAAAGGGCTTTGCTTGGTTCCGTTGTGCACCTTTCCTTTAGGTTGAAGAGTGTAAAAAACACCATCTCAGGCTCACTGTAAATGACACACTGTCTTGGATCATTCCTCAGTTCCAAAAGGAGGAGGGCGAATAAAGAGGAGAGTTTCTTGAGATGGAAATGAGCTTTGGGGATGCTTATTGTTTTGCCTTTTTGTTTCTTTTCCTTTCTCACATGAGATTCTTAATATTATTTATGGACACCAGAAAATCAGAGTTTGTCATGTTTTAGCCGGTTGAGAAATCAGTGAGATGTTGCGAAAATGGCGTGGACCCCTTACCCACCTACACAGGATTTTCATTTAAGTTATAGTGAAAGCAAGATCTAAAGCTTGAGATGGGAGGTAGAATGTGCTTTGCCTTCCTTTTTGAAAGATTCTTCCTATATCTCACTTTTATACTTCAGGGGAATTCTTCTCTACTTGTGATAGATTTACCTCATGAACACAATTATGTTCTGCCTTGAGGCTGAGACCGTTCTCCAGAGTTTCTTCCTGTTGCAGGCAGCGGAAAAAAAATCTTGTAGAAAGTGAACCACACTTTTACAAATTTATCCATCCCAAATCACAGGTCTACATCTATTGATCTACGACAAGCCCTGAAAATTTTTAAACATTACTCCATTCCTGAAAAAAAAAAAAAATACTGGTTCAGAATTTTTCAGTCCTGAAGGGCATAATTTATACTCTTAAGACTAATGGGGCAGTCCTTACTGCCACAGTCAAGGCTCAGTATTAATCAGATGCAAGACTTACAGATGCTTTTTTCTCTTGTGTAGGCATAGCCTGAGAAGGCAGTCCAGTCATCTTGCAGCTGTGGCACTGTCACTGATTCACTGATTCACAAACCAAACAAAGTCAGTGCCTTTAATACTCAGACAGAAATCTCCAGCTAGTTAAGCACCACACAGCTACATGAGGTGCATGATGTCAGATGTTCAATAATTAAGTTCTTTCTGAGTTAAGGGATCCTTCTCCAAGCTGCTAGATGTATATCTCTTTAATTGCTCCTTATCATCCGTTCCCCTGCTCTTTCTCAGTCTGTGATAAACGAGATCCGGGTCACATCCTCACGCCAGTGGGACTCACACCCTTTGAGAGAAAATCTCTTTTCCAAAGAATAGGTGGAAACTGTTCTCCATGGCTTAGACCAAATCATAGCTGTAAGACAACCACTTATAGAGGTCCTACTTTGTCTTTTAATCGATAAACCAGCAAAAGAAAATGTAATGCCAATTTACAGGAACAATAAAAACAAATTTAAAAAATCATCCACTGGCAGTTTGATGGAAATAAGCAATAAGGAGGCACTCATTATCTGCCTATTGGTGGTGTTTGGCCTTTTTTTATTGCTGTATCCTAAATAATATTATTCAGAGCTGAACTCTTGCGACTTCATCACTGAAAGCTTGGGAACCAAGTCTTCCCCAGAAGCATTGTTGGAGTAATCATCAGACTCTATTAACAGAACTCTTTCATAATGAATTCCTGCGCCCCATATAATTTTGAGTTGATTCTCATGGAGAAATTGATTCTTGAAAAAGGCTGTGAAATGAAAATCTTATTGTTATTCTGAAGCAATTTCTGAATGATGGATAGCTTTATAAATAGGTTAATGCAAATTAACTAAAATCAATTTTCTTGAACTTGCGATGACTGTATAAGCTATGTATATGTGCAATTCTGGCAATTAACATTACTTGTCATACTCCTCATGAGATAACACCTTATGTATACGAAGCTATGACAGGCATCCAGAACAATTATAATTATTAGAATATTTACCTATGTCCTGCGGAAAAATGCCTATTCATATTAGTATAAAATACTCTAACTGTAGATGTCTGAAAATTTTGAATATTGGGCTCCACTCCCCTTGCCCAGGGTGGGAAGATTGCTGCCAGAATTCAGGGTGTTTTTTAGAAAAGCAGTTTTGAAGGGAGGCTGGCTGAGAGATATTGAAGGTTGGTTGTGAGTTTCCTTTTTGAAAAGGCCCCGGGGGAAGCCTGAGAAAGATTTTAAATAATTCACCGGCAAAACGCGGTCTGGAGAGCTCGCAGTCAATAAAAGCCTCCAGCTCTTACTTAGTGCTTCATTGACTGAGTCCAGTGGATAATTCACAGCTCTACAGAGGCAAAGGACACCATATTCTCAACGTGCCAGGGTGCAAATGTGAGATACCCATATGGGACTGAGCCCCGAGAGGGAGGAACACAAAAAACCCACGGTCAGAAAGCTGAAATAAGGAGTGCGGATTGGTTCCTTTAGCATAAATAACACTTCTGCTTCCCCTGCATTTCATGACCTACATTTCTGATGCGAATAATTTGGAGCAGAAAAATATAGTGATAGAGTTAGAAATCTGTGTGGGATGGGAAGATAAATTTAGGCCTGTAATGCAGGGACAGTTTGAATTATGAGCCTGCAGTAATTCAACTGTTCAAGGGCATTTTTCTTTGCTCTGCTCAAAATGCAGAAGTTTCAAAATGTTTTCCACCCAACAGTAGTTTCTTTCATTTTCTGTGGAATGTTGTGGGTTTTTAAAAGGAATTCTGCAGATAATGTAAAAAGCTTTAAAAAAACCGCGTCATGGCCTGGTTTCCTAACAGCTATACCCTAAGGAACATGAAGCCCAGCTTCTGACCAAGCAGTTATTTCTATATTAACAAATACAACACTTCAGCAGATGCAAGGAATGTACAAGTAAATCTGTTCACAGAATTGAAAAACAATTTTTCTTGTTTGGGTTAACAAGTTCCTACTCCAGATTTTGTTCATTTTAACAAGCTTGTCCAAATTCACTTAAAAAAATAAGCAACTTTCAAACTAAAAATCTAATCAGAAGATATGGATCATGTTTATCCATGGTTTTGACCATTCTATTTGAACAGTGTAGCCAAATTAGAAACACTGGATGTTTGAACATGGATAAAAAACTTTTATGCCACCGGTGGTTTTGTCAGTCATCCAGTTACCTCCAGATTTTGGGAGGAAAGAACAAACCTCAAGACAGCATCATGAATTATGGTATGGAAAATGTGGTCATTGCTCTGTCACTTATTTGGTTGTGTTGTGACAGAGAATTTCAAAATAGATTCTTCTGGTCTTGAGTAGAGGATGGAATCAGAAGTTTACAAGGTGTGTCCTGAAAAAAAAAAAAAAAAAAAAAAAAAGCAAGCAACCATAACCAAAACCAAAATCAAAACCAAAAAAACAAAACCTCAGAACCTGAGAAAAACCCAGGGATTTGACCCCTACCCTTCTTGGTTTGAGCCCTGGTCCCCCCAAAAATTCCATTGTCTAAGAAGAAATTGCAGAGAAATTCCCTTAAAGGAATTTTCCCTCTACCTTGCTGTAGAGAAATGCTCTTTTAAAGCTTGTGAGTGTCTGTTTCTTACACAGCTGGGAAGATTTTCTATCAAGTTAGCAAAGAAATGCATGATCAAACCTGAGATGTCCAGTACAGACCCAGTCCTACAGAACACAGAACTACATATTCCATAAAAATATGCAAGAATTTCACCCTGGCAGTAGTGTAAACATCTGTCTAATTTTTCTGCCTAATCTACTAATATTTAAGTTATATTACAAACTAAAGGAAGTGTCTCATTCATGTTTCAGAACTTTCAAACATTAACTGGCTACAATTCCACACAAATTTTGTGGTCTCACTGATGTCCAGTCTTGCCAATGTCTGATACTTATTTCAGTTAAAGTGGAAGTAATGTCAGTAATGATGTGAACCTGATCTCTGTATGGGTTCTCCAGTCGCTTGTAGAAAACCCCAAACTTTATTCCTTTCAAGTGATTGTATCCATCACCCTTTTCAAAAATCTTTCAATAATTAATTTAAAGTAATTTTTAATAATAAGATTTTTTTTTCACCAGCCTTTACTATTCTTTGTGTCCTGTATGCTGGTTCACACTCCTGACAAGGGCAGAGAAGGGAAAGTTGAGAACAAGAAATACAATTTCATTTAACTCCCACACTGAACAGCACCAGGGAGATCTGGATGCCCAAAGGAAACCACGACTGCAGAAGCCCCAAAATCTTCTTCTCCTGTCCTGAAACTCAATGTGAGTGCAACATATGATGGGTCAGGTCCTCAGCTGGCTGCCAGCACAGGTTAGAAAGCTGGGCTGGCAGGTTCAGAACGTGTTCAACTGGGGCTGCAGAGACTCCTCTGTGTGTTTAGCTCCATCCATCCCCACCCACCCACCCAGGCAGCCATTCCAGCTCCTTCGGTGCCATTCCCAGGCTCCACTGGTGCCATTCCCAGCTTCCACATGGTGCCAGCAGATGCTGCAGTGAGTCACAGGCTCCTTCCCCTCTAAAAGCACCAGCTCTGTCCAGGAAGGGTGCAGGGAGAGCTCTTGGCACAGAATTTTTAATAGTGAGTAGGCAAAGCCCAGGCTCAATCAGCAATGAAAGAGCAGATATGACTAACACAGCGCCCCAAAAGTGGCACTTCCATCAGAGGAGAGGCTGCTGGGGTTTGGTGTAAAGATTTGAGTGGATTTATTCCCTTTATGGAGTGAACAGCAACACTCCGTGACTCAGGGGCCTGAGCAGGGCTGTGGCTGAGACAGAAACCTTTCCGCGTTCCTCTGTGTTGACCCTGACCAGCAAGGCTGCCACTGCTCCTCCACGTCTGGGAAGCTTCACTATGTCTGGTGTGAAAGAAAAAAAAAGCCTAAAATATCCAGGCTATCCATGAATTTCCCAGAAAAACCTATTACCCTGCAGTGAGAGAGGAAAAGGAGCCAGCGAGATACCCAAAATGGAATGTTTAAATGGTGCCAGATGGCAGTTTTGACCAAGGGATATTATGTCAAGTGCAGAGAGAGTAGATGATGCATGAACTGTGGGTCATTCTAAATATCTCCTTAGTCAAGAGAACTGTAAACAATATAAACAGAGAAAGCCTATAAAACAGCCCAGCCATGTCTGAATTCTCAAGGGCTATTGAAATCTAAGCTGAATAACTTATATGTGAAAAAAATAACACCAACCCAAACTTTCCTCGTCAAGAACGAGCATCCTGTGTGCATTGATGCCAACACTTATGCTCAGAAGAAAATCCAATTGGAGCTGGGTGAGTTGTTAAAAATCAGAATGCACCCCCCCAGGAAGTTTTTTGGGTCAGTATTTAGATTGCTCATAAATCACAGGCCACTACAGGACTGTAAATACTAATTCATTAAAGTTGCATGTAATGAAATTGCTGGGCAGGAATCATGTAGACTTCCTCTTCTCAATAAGGAATGACCTAAATGGACATCAAAAATTCGTGTTGCACTGAGCAATTTTAGCTGAGGAGCTTTCAATTTGGACAAACAAACTTAGATTTCAAAACATCAGGAGATACAGCTAAGTTTGTAGCCAGGGAAAAGTTTATAATTCTCAGTAAAAATTTAATCACAATTTTAAAATTATAACAACTCTGCAACTAAACCCTGACTTATTGCCTGGTCAGGTTTGCTTTGTTCAAAAGCACAACAAAATGTGGAATTCACAAATGAAACCAGAGGAAATGGGGAACTAAAACAGGCATTAACAATAAAATCTATGACAAAGGACATTTTAAAGCCCAGATTTGACTTCCCCCAGATCTGGAGATCATAGGAGAGGGGGAGGATGGCTTTGGCTGGTTCGTGAAGGAAACAGACAACCGATGGGGCAGGTTCATTTGGCTTCAGTTTGGGAAAGGTAAGAAACCTGGCCTGGCAAAGCTCTTGAGGAAGTGGAAGTTGGAGAAAAAAAAAGAAAATTTGCAAATCCTAGTAAAAATCCAGCAAACCAAGGTAATGCATCACAAGCATTGAGGGAGTTAGCCAAAGGACCCTCTGAAATATGAATATTTGTTAGTATCCAAGTCCCGATTCCAGAGATTGGAAGATTACTAATTTCAATATTGAAAACGGCTAAAATTAATTAAAAGGGAAACATACTGCATCAATCATTTGCTTTATTCTAGATAAACTAGCATAACTAGTAAAATATGGATGCAGACACCATCAGCAATCGCCTAGAAAACAAAAAACAAAAAAACACAAAAAAAAAAAACTTACTAAAAAAAAAACCCCCCATGAGCGATTAATGTCAGCATAGCTTTCAAAACCAGTTTTTGTAAAACAAGGAGGCATGTTTTAATTGACAGAATTTCAGGTCTGGCCCAAAATGTCTGTTTGTGATAGAGAAACTTTGGCTTTCTCAGAGTATTTGATGTATGACTGGCTGTCATTTTAATAAAAGAAACTTTCCATACATGGAATGAACAAAGAAAATTAGGTGGATTAATAACTTTGTAAACAGACAAATCTCAAATTAAGTTCTTCATCTGGAGATGTATTAAGAACATTATTCCTCATGCGTTTCCAGTCCTGTACCAATACAAGTTAGACTCTTGTATAAATCCTCGCAGCTACAGCAGACAGACTGCTGCGGTATAAACAAGGTTGGTGTGATGTGAGATGCCTGGAAAAAACGAGTACACAGTTCACCAGAATTTGTTCGATACCATTTTGGATGCAGTGCTTCATTTGAAATACAGAACTCAGTTTTTCCTGCCAGGTTAGGGAAGTCTCCCAGAGTGCAGGGATGGAGAGAAAGATTTAAGAGTTGCCCAAACAGTCTTTTTCATTTCAACTAACAGACTGCAACAATCGATTTTTCAACAACAGACTGAAACAGTTCTCCTTCGTTTTGTTTTTGATTTTTTTCGGGTTTTGCACTCTAGGAGAATTTTAGTTTTCAATGAGTTCTCGAGACCTCTGGGGTAGGCAGATATCAGACAACTTTTCCAGCAGCTTTTGTTACATTGAATCTTTTAGATTGTCTTGATTAAAAAATTCTCAAAGGAATTCTTTTGAAAATTAGTTCTCCCCCATTCTTCTCTGTTGTGTTTTGTGGTGTTTTATTAAGGAAAGGATGGCTTGAGAACATTTTACAGTGAGAGAAGGCCCCAGTGAATTATTTTCCAGAGTTATTCTTTATTGCAAAATGGGCTGATGAAGGAACAGCAATTTAGCAGCCTCTTATAGCAGTCTACACCAACCACGTTGAAGTAATGATCAGTCAAATTGCATGAATTATGCTTTCTTTCTTAAATCACAGACAAGATACTGCACTTATTTTCTCTTACCATGCATAAAGATAACCTACACACTCATTTCAAAACGAAGAAGGGAAAAAAAAATATCGAAAAAAAAAAAAAAAAAAAAAAAAAAAAAAAAAAAAAAAAAAAAAAAAAGAAAAAAGCCGGATGTCAATCATGCAAGAGAGATAAGGATCCGACTGTCAGGAAATTCAAACAGGGACACCAAGATTGCTAAATCCCAGCCAGATGTGAGAGACTTTGGGCTGCAGGTGAGATTGGACTCATACCTCCTTCCTAATAGAAAGGTATTTATACTCCATCAGTCCCTTCGTGTTCTGGTAGACTATATTCCAGTAATTCACCATCTATAATAAATTTGGTGAAATCCTGTTGAGTCCCATCTTTCCTGCTGAGAGATGCAGAATGGGCGTAGTTATTGTTAAATGGTGAGCTACCAACTGGATCCCTGCTATACTCAGATGGATATTTTTTTTCTTCTTCCTTGCTTTTGCCATTCAGAGTTCCTTGTCACGGATATATCCAGCTGCAAACCTGTGAGAGGTTTGGAGTAATTGATGCAAACAAACATTCTATCATTTATTGCCTCTTTAATCATAAAGGATCCTATTTAAATGGACTATCCCAATGGAACATTTATTAACCATATCCGGCTCCTAGAAAGAACTTTTCAAAAGTGTCCCTCTTGCAGCTCTTGACTACCTGCCCCACTGCCACTTTTAATATTGCTCCTGATCCAACTTGAACTTTCCTGTGGATAGCCCTCCCCCAGTGAAAACCACATCAAGACCCTTTGGATGAATTTACATACTTGACTATATCGGCAGATTCTGCCTTAAAGGGCTAAGTTCTGCTGCCTGCCTCAACCTTCTAAAAGGCAAATGCTGCTCTCGAGTGCGGGCACCAAATCTGAAGCACTTTATTGATGCAAGTTGTTCCAAATTTAGACTACTGGAACGCCAACCTCTGTTTCCTCTTATTCAACTAATGCTGGAAACACCACAGGCACCCATCTCTTTTTAATTTTCTTTATGTTTGAGGGGTGTGTGCTGTTTTCGCGCGCCGGTTTTTTTCTGGCTGATATCAGTGGCAGTGATTTACCTCACACAGCAGGTATCAACACTAGAACAGAACCAATAAAAACCAGTGGAGCTTTGATTTCAAACCAGGTCTGTCCAAACAGGAACCATAACAGAACTGGAAGAGATTTGAGACGAGCGCTATAGGCGTGCAGAAGCGCTTTTGGAGGGATTCTATTGAGCTCGCAACGCGAGAGTGAGAGAGGAGAAGTACAAGATGAGAGAGGGAAGACAGAAAGAGGCAGTAACAAAGAACTAGATTAAAAGAAAAGACGATTTGCAATGAAAGATATCAGACCCAAGAACAGAAAGAAAGAAAAGGGATCAAAGAATAAGACAAGAAAGAAAGGAAGAAAGATAAAAAGCCAAGCTATCAAGACAAGATGAAGCAAATGTGAACAGGGAAAGATGGAAAGAAGGATAAGAAGAATGTACAACGAAAAAAGATAAGAACAGAAAGATAGAAGAATGAAAGAAGAGATTTCAAGATAAAGAAAGAAATCGAAGATAATGAAAGAAAGAAAGGAAAGAAAGGAAAGAAAGAAGAAAGAGGAAAAACGGATAAAGAAAGAAGAAAAGAAAGAAAGAAAAGAATAGAAACCATCAAGAAAGAAAGAAAGGCATAATCCGGGCTGGGGTCGGGTTGGGAAAAGGATATACAAAAGTAATATAAAAAAACTACGGTATCAAACAGAAAGATCAAGATTGTGAAAGCGCCAAATTAAAAAGAACTTTTGCAGGGCCAGCGAAAGGAATTTAAAGCCAATATTAGATATCATAAATCAGATAGCGGATTCAACTCTCCTCTAAATGACTACTCTATCAGTCTCCGATACATACTACCATCTCAACATAGCCTTCTTATAGTTTGCCAAAACAACTCAATTCTCGATGGGAAACTTTGGTGCAAGGTGCATGCTCCCACGGGTTGTGCTGATCACCACTTTCTGTCATGCATGATTAGCATAGCGTTGCAGAAAGAACGTCTTGCTCGCAGCCGAACGATAAACTACTTTTTGAGAAGCAGCCTATTTGGCCCCTCTAAGTCCTCCTCGACGCATGTGATCTGGCGAACTTGTTCAGGCAAAGCGAGAAAAAGACATTAGAGCAAAATAGGATGTGGCAAAAAAAAAAATCCGTAAAGAAAGAAAGAAAGAAGAAAGAGAGGAGAAGAAAATGAGCGATAGGATAGAGAATAATGAGCAAAGAAAGAGGCGGCCAACCGGGCACAATGAATAGTGATGACTGCGCAAAGACAAGAAAGCTCCGCTTCTCACTAGTGATATTAACTTATTAACCGAGAATTAGCAAACTGGGAGAAGGCATAATGCTGTGTCCAAACGTACATGATCTACTGGAATATATCACCCTGTTTGCCAAGGTTATCTATTAACCAGCATGTAATTGCGGGAAGTTGTTTAACTCTACTTTTGAGCAATAGATGACTCCTGTCCTCTGGAATTAAAAAAAACCCACAAAAAAAACCCAGGATTGAACCTGTAAAATTGGATGTCAGAGCAAGCTAGTTTGTCTTTCTCTTGTATCTCAAAATGACCAGTGTCAACCTACTGCACTTTCCTTTGCTACTCAATGCAGAATGCTAATTAAGGGTGCTGACTTATCTTTTCCTAACAATTTCTTTATTCAAACATTGAAACCGGTGCTAATTAGTCTGGCTATATAAAAACCAGCAGTCTCCAACTGGTTTGCTTACAGCTCCATTTACTCCCTATGCAAAGAGCTCTTTCTTGCCCATTTCTATGCGTATGATTTCAGTCATATTGTACGAGATAAATGTGGCTTTAGCTCTTTCCAAGAAAGGTAATTGTTCCTATATATACCAAATACAAAAATACTTTTCCACTCTTCCCAGGTAGAGGTTCCTCAGAGATTTAACCTACCTCGGTCAATGTGGGTCACAGCTCTGTTTATGTTCCTGCGTGCCTAATGCACCATGGCCCGAAATGTGGCCCTTGATCAAAAACTATTTAAGGACCATGTATTTAGCTTTGCTCTTTCTTCTTTGGGTTTTTTTTTTTTAAAGTACCGAAATCTTTCTTTAAAAGACTGTGATGGTTCAGTTTTTATTCAGCCTCTTGCCAGAGGCAGATCAGGGCTGGAAGCTGTTTTGAAATATTTCCCCTGAGCATCCTCTTCTCCATATATGACGTCGACAGATCATAACTGATGCTGATGGTAACTCATTTCTCCTCATTTCCTGTAAGTCTTGGGGGCAATTATCAAGAGTCTTATTTCTATTTATTCTTTACAAAAAATTCTATTTAGTGTCGAGACACGCTCTTCGACCCAACCTTAAAGTGTCTCTTGGCAGGCGCTGCGGTTACCGAACCTCTGGGAGCACAACATCTAGACTCATGTACGAGGTTGGAGCTGCAGCCTTCTCCTCCGAGGTGTCAGAGTTGGCACTTGCTGCAACTTGTGGGGGTGGAGAGTTAGTAGCAACATTCGTAGAAGGCGATAAGGAGACTAAAAATATGAAAACAAGAGCAATTGGTTTTTCCATAACCTCACTCAGCCTCTGGAGGTGACTCTGCACTGATGTCTCTGCTGATATCTCCACTGGGCTGGGTCAGGCAGATGAACTCCACCTGAATCCTCTCCTAAAGCCTCTGCTGCCTCCCACATCACAGCAGGAGCTGCAGGTCTCTCCTGAACAGGTTTGGCATGGTG
>CM019217.1:4341850-4362480 GCA_009741485.1 Malurus cyaneus samueli | reverse complement strand
GAAAATCATGTTGAAATACATCAGCCAATTTAGGACACAGTGAAGAAACATCTCTACACTGGTTTAACCTCTCTGTTCCTTCCTTTCTCCTCTTCATCACCTGGGATTTTATCAGCCCCCATTCAGGCCCAGGCAGCGCTCCTTCACCTGTCCATATTTCCTATTTAGAATAAACAATTTTATTGACTACACCTGACCTTCATTTTTCAATTTCCCTTCCTATTTTCAATTTCTGGCTCAGCCAGGATTTGTTTAATGAGTTCATCCAAGTCTTACCAGGAAAAACTTGCCTTGCCTTGTATTTTTTATGCACCACTTCTAGTGGCAGTCTTAATAAATAATAAGAACACACCATTACCCCAGCTTTTTCCTTGAGCTGACAGCTGTGACACAAGCCTCTAACAACACGAGAAACCACTTTAATCACCAAACAGTCCTGACATTAACTTCTCCAGAAACAAATAATTGTCTAAATAATTTGTAAAATTGTCAAGCAGCAACCTGCCTTTTCTTTTGCAGCTCCCACTTACATGATGGAATTTCCATTTGCACCACAATGCAATATTTAAATTGAAGCGTCCTGGATGTTTGTGAGATACTGCTCTTATCCTGAAGGGAGATCTTTACCTGATGCAATTTAGGATTTATTTCTCCTTTGAAGTTAATTTTAGATAGCACCAGATGAGGATGTAGCCAACAGCTTCAGTAGGGCTCAAACCCAACCCAATGAGTAACTTTCCTGTTGTGTCAGAATTTGTAGACTTCCATCTTCCCTTCCAAAAATCCATGGTGCAGAAAAGTGCACTACCTCAGGTAACTGTAGGATAAAGATACTTTAAGATGATAAAGAAGGTGGATTTTTTTTTTAAATTCCAAGATTTCATGCAATTCTATTCTAGGGCTAAAATTAAATTGCAAAGGTAGGATCAGGAATTCCCAAAGAAGATTGATTTCTTCCTAAATTAAGACAATATCATACTGGTGCCTCCAGAGAATGAATTCAATTAAATCTATTATGAGGAGATTGTTTTCTGCTATATTTTTGAAGTAATTTACATTTCTCTTTAGTTCAATGTTCTGATTCAGGAAAATAGATAAGCTTGATTCTTACTTCAATATTGTAATTTTTGTCATCATTGAAGACAAAGAACCCCTGTTATCTGGCAGGTCTATATTTACTTTTTAAAAAACTCAATTTATAGATTGTCAGAATATTCCTAATAATATTCTGATTCTCAAAACAGCCTTTTCAGTCTTCTAAAAATCAATTTTTCTGATATACATTGCAATCAATCAATGGGTAGAATATTTTTAAGTCTTCCCATTTTGTAGTTCCTTGGATCATGAAGGTTTTCAAACAGTGACCCAACAAGGTATTAATAAAGAAAAAATCAGTGGGAAGATATTTCCATTTCTAATATTTTTCCTGTTTAATTCCATATGCTTCTGCAGGAATACATGGATTATTTTTCTAATAATATATCTGTATCTGGGAAAACTATCAGGGAAAGTGCTTGAAAGTAGAAACAAATTAAAAAATATGTATTGTGGGGAATGGTTGGAAAGTCATAAATGTCCATATAAAAGCTCAAAGGTACTCATGAGCCAAGGGGAAAAAAAAATTAAAATAAAACTAATTCTACCCATGTCCTCAATATCTGTATCTTTTCCCAAAAAATCCATTGTCACACAAACACAAACCAGCTCATCAGTATTTCCAATTGAGGTCATCCTGAAGAACAGGCCTTTCCATCAGAGGTTTTCTACTTCTCTTCATACCTTACTATGACCTGCCAAAGTAGGAACCCAGAAATCTTTTACAAACCTTTTGTTTTAAAAATAACCAGAATGAGGTTTGCCACTCACACAGAGAAGGGCATTATCAATCAAAATATTCACACAATAGCAACTTTGGTCCTCAGAGGCAGCAAGGACAATAATTTCAGACTTATGGCAAAGGCAAAGCAAGATTGGTTCATAACTTACAGACAAAAAGACACAAAATGTAATTTTTCTTTGCTGCTGTGCTCTCCCCACTTCATGCCTACAAACGACACAGGAACAATCTGATGCCTTTTTCTGCCTGAATATATATATATTATATATAATTATTATATTCTGCCTAATATATATTGTGTTCTGACAATGGATACAGCAAATTCTACAACTGTTTTGGTTTGTATTTGTTTGAATTAAGGAAAAAAAAAAATCCAGATAGTGCAGTAAGAGTATTAGTTCAGTTTCTCAGTAAACAGTAAATCAGTTGATAAATTGAATTCATTCAAGCTTTCTTCATCATCACACCCTAATGAAATCAGGAGAATAAAAGCCCTATAAGGTTACAAAAGTTTAATTTAATAAACAACAAATTCTGTAATGTTCTAGATGCTCTCAGGGCCATTTATATATTGAGATTTTTCCTCATCAGTGCAAGTGGTGGTTCATTCCACTCCCTTTTATGACCATGGAATCATTAAATTGTTTAGGTTGGGAAAAAATCTCTGCAATCATCAAATCCAACCATCAACCCAACACTGTCAAGTCCACCCTAATTCATGTTTCTCATCACCACATCTGAACATTCTTTGAACACTTCCAGGGACAATATATAATTTGTCCGTTTAACTATCAAATAAAAATGATACTTTGCAAATTCTCTGCCTTTATTCAGCTGTTCAGTGAGCTTTCACTGTTCCCTACACAGTTTAATAATCTTATAAGTGATGCAATGAGGCTGTATCTGATGATAAATTTGCATTTCAAAATGGGAATGTGAGTTCAAATTGGAAAGGCACAAAAAGATGTGATCAGAAATTAAGAAGCCATGCTGATAAAGCCAAAGCCTGAATCTCTCAGTAAGAATTTGCTATCAAATCACACTGAAAATACCTATTGAACAGCACATAATCTCATTAACTAAAAGTGAAAATTGCTCTTAATTCTTATTCTCTGAAGGTATGAGTTACAATAAATCCTACTGACATACCAGTGCATAGGCCCAGGAGCTGGGATCTATAATAATCTACTTACCCTCTGAGAACCTAATTTCCACTTGAAATAATAATTAAAAAAACCCTCTTAAACACATTGACCTCTAATACATTCAAAATGTTGGAATAAATCAAGTTGCAGAGGTAATAATTGACTCTTTACTAATGTGCTGCTATGAAAGAAAAGAATTCAATATGCCCAGTGCTATCCCTAATTTGAAGCTCTAATAGTCCATTCTTCATTTTACCCTTCTTGCCAGCTTCCAAGGTAATTTTTTTAAGCATTTGGGAGAGGAACTAAAGGTAGAGTAAGAGCAGAGTTGTAGCTCCAGTGTGGTGGTCTGAAAGGGAACATAATTCACCCTTCTATGCCACATATCCCACATCAGAAAAATAATATTTATCATTTTCCTTGCAATAGAAACTAACTATTTAGTTAGTTTTGTTGCAGAAAATGTTATAAAAAGCATCACATTTTAAACAGCAGAAGAGTGAAATAAATCAATTCACGTTTTCAAGGATGAAGTATGGCATGAACTGACAGAAAACAGTGTACAAAAGTCACACTAAAAAACTTGAGACAAAGCAGAAAAACTTTCTTTGAGAAACTTCTGTTTTATTAGACACTCTCTCAGGATTATTCCAAAGATATTTAAGAAGGGAAGGGGCCATCAATTAATCTGTGACTGAAATAATGTCCAAGTGATATCCTTGTGAATATATCACTGCAATTGGATATCTGGGCTACTAACTTTGACAGGAAAAACATTTTCAACATGTAGATGTCAATAGAGGTTCCAATTGCTACTTTTTTTTTTTTTTTTTTTTTTTTTTGCTGAAAGGAACCAACTATGTAAAAATTAATATATAGAGATGTATTCCAACGGATCTATTTTTGTATTCCAAGAAAAGCAAAGCGAGGAATTAATTTGCTGCTCCCCGTGGGTTCAGCCATCTCCAGGAACACTGGGATCCATCACAAGAGCTGGGTATGGGGATGGAAGAGCTGGGTTTCTCAGCTCCTGGCAAAAGGTTATTTTATGGAGATCAGTGCCCTGTTGCTGCAATAATCACTTTATGCTGTTTGTATTTAAGTAACTGAAGCATTTCACCTTCTAGTTTGATTTTAACCTCTTCAAAAGTCAATGTGTTCAGGGAATGATCAAATTGTTTCATGAAATAAAGTGTATTTCTGACATAACCTAAACAGTGTTTCCTGAATGAAGAGTCTCAGGTGTGCACTGAGTCATTCATCCCACAACAACCACTTGTCACTGTTAATAAGGATACCTGAAGACATATCCCAATTGTTGGTAGGTTCATAATCTTTGACAAAGGATCGTAATTTATTTTATATCAGCTGAGTAAACCTGCAGCTCTGGTTCACTTGCAGCTCATTAATTCTGTCGTTCCCTCAGTTGAGATCCATGTTGTTTGTTCTAATGTTGCATGAGGAGCTGTCACATCAACATGTTTTCAACTTCAAATTTTACAGAGTGAAATTGGGCACTGGTGTATGGACACGGGGACAATGCTGGGAAGGTCTGGGGTGACCATTTCCTGCAGAGAGCATGGAAGGATGAGACAATCACAGATTCATGGAAATGTTTAGGTTGGAAGGGCCCTCTAAGACCACTGAGTCCAGCCCTTAACCCAACACTGCCAACCCCACCATTAAACCATGCCCCCAAGTGCCACATCCACGTGGCTTTTAAATCCCCCCAGGGATGGGGACTCCATCACCATCCTAGGCCACCTATTCCAGTGCCCAATCAAGATTTCAGCAAACAAACTTTTCCTAATATCCAACCTAAACCCTCCTGGTGCAGTTTGAGGCAATTTCCTCTTACAGAGGCATTGGCAGACATCAGCACCCAAACCCAGATGCAAAAAGAGCAGATGTCAGATGAAATGGTTAACCCTGAAACAGAAAAATACTCAATCAGAATGTGGCCTGATGAGAGTGTAACCCTCAAGATGGATGAGACAATCAGGTTTGTGAGATTGTGAGCTTTGAATTCATGACTATTGCTGTCCTCTAATAGGTTAATTTGTGCATGTATTTTCAAAGAATTTGGCTTTCTAGAGCATTTCTAAAATAAAGGTTGTCCCCAAACTCCTTTTTTTTTTTTAAGCAAGGCACAGAGTCACGGGTTACACTTCAGTTACTCGTCCATGTAAAGTTCTATTCCCCAACCTGATTCTTTGCACTCAGACATTAATTCCCACTGTCTAGCTGAGAATGTCTGTTCCTAATTAAATTAAATC
Organism: Malurus cyaneus samueli; assembly: GCA_009741485.1. NCBI lineage: Eukaryota > Metazoa > Chordata > Aves > Passeriformes > Maluridae > Malurus > Malurus cyaneus. Next base: position 4,357,222 of record CM019217.1, on the reverse strand, counting down.
CATCACTATATCTAAGAGATAGCCTCTTTATTTTTTTGCCTCCCTACTGTCTTTGAAGACCGATAGATAAACAATTTTGATTTTATACTTATCACAACTTCCTAATAGTTTCATTTAAATTCTATTCTTTGTCTTCTATTTTGTTTTAATGCTTTATAGGATCCAATTTCCTTTGCTAAAGCCTGTGACCTGCAAAATTACAGTGGTGAAAAAGGGATATTCAAAAACTGTTTTCAGGTGACTTCACATTCATTTGCCTGTTTCAACTTAAAAGCAAGTGAAGATTAATGCAGATCCAAGTTTGTTAGAACATTTAACACATTGCACAGAGAGCTTTCCTTTGCACCTGTCTCTTGAAATGTTAACTTCTTCCTGCTACATGTCCTAAATATGTATTGAGATTAATACCAGCCAGCATCAGCATCACATACTGCTCCTTGCTCATCAGTGATGGAGAAATCTGGAAGGGTAAAAAGGTCAGGTAGAGTGGTTAAAGTCAGCTAAGGCAGTTAAAGTTCTTGGCATCTTCTAAGGAAAAAGTGATTTGGAAATATCAGTTCCATGAAGAATAAATCCAGTAATCTAGGAACAAATTGCTAATTACTTATACAAAGGAAATCAAGATAATCTTCATAAATCAGCAGCAACTGTGGTTGTTTAGGGAACTGAAATCACAGTTATTTAGAAGGACAACACAACACTCCTTTAATGAAATGCTATTGGTATTTACCTATAGACCTATTGATAAATAGCTGGAATTTATTTCAGCTCGTATTTAGAACCATGGCCTCACTCTTCTCTTCTTATTTGTGTGCCTGAATTGCTAGAGCTGCTGTTTCACAGTTATCCTCCCAGAACTGCAGTAAACTTTTATTATTACCTATGTCATTACTTTGCAATTCACAGACAGACCCATATCCTGTTATTTTTTAGGAGTTTATGCAGTGAAAATGATTTGCTCTGCCTTGGCTGATGGATATTTCAACACAGCCACACAAATCACTGACTTTTCCCCCAGAATTATGCAGAAGGTGACAATCCAAGGGGTGCAACTCAACCACACTGAGAAAACTGAGCAGACTGGAGCCAATTTTTTTCTCCTTTGATGACTCTTCCAAACCAACAGAACTGGCCCTGAAAGCAGCAGCAGGACTGGTCAAGGTTTAGAGATCAGTCCTCTTTAAAACACCTCCACAGAATTCTGGTTGTAAGTGCTGGGTGCCAGAATCACAGCCACGAGCAGGAAATGCTGAGAGGACACAGTTCTGATGGAAGGGACATTCAGGGCCTTACAGAAAACAGAATGTGGTCTCTGACTTAAGACTGCAGTAGATTTTCAAGATTTGGGAGGTGAAGGTGGAAGTTTGTAGAATACAGACAACAGTGGAAGACAGACAGTGAAAATTCATGCCTTCTACACCTCCTATTTATGAAAATGATCATTAAAGAGATTCCTCAATTGTAGACACCCTTTATATAGTCAGAGGGAGGAATCTTTGCCATGCCCATCCCAAAAGAGTTGCAAAACAAGGACACGAGGACTTAAAGATGACTTTATAATGCAGAATGTTTTTATCTGCACTTAAGTGACTCAGGGATAATGTAAATTATATTGAAGTCTGCAGCAAGTGGATGAAATAATAAAATGAGCTAATATTCCACAGATGATGTGATAAAGTCTCTAGATGAGATTAGCTCTTCTTGTTATAGATATAGCTATTAAAAATGGTTGATAAGGCATAAGAGAGGTGAAGAAAACAGTTCTAAAAAACATAAAAACAACATAACAAGGGACAGAAATAAGATGCAAGAACATGAAAACCAAGACACCCTTACAACAAACAGGTCTTCTAAGCCTTATCTTAACGTGGCACTAGGAGCATCTAAGTCCAAAATCCCAGAAAATCTTTCTTTGATAAGAGCTACAATGATCAGCTTAAGAACTGAGTAGATTTTGTTTGCTTTTGTTCATTGGTATTGAGAATAATTTTTGGAAGAGCAAAACTGGGACTTCTGTGACGGACAACACAAAACAAGGAGCAAAGCACTGCATGGATATTCTTCTGCTTGAGATGCTTTGTCTCAGTCAAACAATGCAAATGAGATTGGTGTAACTGTGATTGCTGCTTCTGCACCATCACAGTAAACAGCTGGAGTACATTGATGAACCCAGCCCATTTCTGCACATATTTTATAACCATCGTCTCCTTCATCTGCTTCTTTAGGCAGTAATTTTGGTGGGATTTTATACAGGATACTTTCCAGGTCTTCATTTGATTTCAAACTGTTTTCACAGTCCAAAGACTCTCCAGCTCAGGATTTTATTTTTTTTTTCCTTCTCTACATATACATTTCAATATGTCTGCATTTGTCATTCACTAAATGCATTATGACACACCATGGCTGCAATTCCCTGAAGAATTCCTCCTATGATAAAGCGATTTGGAAAGCAGCTGATCAAGTCACTGGGCTTATTAAGTTCTGGTAACAGCTAAATCCATGTGCTTCAGGAAGGTAACAGCAGATGTTAAAATGTGTTATTGCCGCTGGATAAGTACAGTTTGCAAAAATAATTTCCAGTAACAGGCTTCCAGCTTTCATTTGCCAGCACATTTATTCTGGTTCTAAAATCTATACATAATGCTTTTTAGAAATACTTTTGGTGAGCATGCTGCCATTCCAGAGTGCTTTGATCACTGTGTCACCATCAGGATGAATTCCTGCCTACTCCAGCTGCCAGAGCCTCTGGAGATCATCTGAAGAACAATGAGGCGTAAATTCATCTTAAATGAATCTGATTTAGAAAGAGGAGACACCAGGGGGAACAATTCTTCTCCACGACCTAATTGCACTTCCCCATTCATGATTTCTATAGCTAAGACTTTGCTACTGGCAATCAAATTCTGCTATCAAGGGTGTCTCCAGGATGTATCCAAAGCGACTCCAAAATTAGTACATAACCAGTGCAAAATAGTGCTTCTCTTGGTGAGCAAAACCTCAGATGCAGACGAGGATTTATGTACCACCGTGCTCATTAGAAGCCCTAATTTTAAGGGACTTCACCTTCATTACCCACGTGAGGAATCTGCTTGGGCTGCCAGCTGAGAGAACCTTTTTGATGTGCTCACCAAGGAGAGCTTAAACAAAAGCAAGCAGGGAATCCTCAGCCATGAGGGCAAATGCCTGCTTGGGATCACTGTGAGACTCTGAGGCAAAAATAAAGCCTCGTGCCATTTCACCAGTATTTCATTATCGAAGGCTACAGGATACAGTAAATTTATCTAGCAACTACTACAAATTAGCAAAGCTATAATTAAGAGAAACACTTCAAACATTATGCCTCGCCACAGGGGACTTTAGGTCTTTGTGTTACTCCTTGATGTTATTAGGTCAGAACCTGCTTCCTTTGGTTTCCTTCTTCCCTTTTTTTTCTCTAATTACTGATTTGTTATAAACCTCTAGATGCAACTGTGGAAAAAAAATTCTCTGTTGAAATAGAGGCACTTTCTAATCCACCTTTGACAACTTTATTTCTCATTTCTTGTGGCTTGGTTTGTCATATCCTCTGCTCTTTTTTTCTTTGATTGTCTTTAGGTTTTAGGGTTTTATCCCCTCAGTTTCCAGAGAACCATTCTCTGCCTACATGAAAGCAGACAGACAATTCAAGTTACACTTTATTAGAGTGCAAGTAAAAACTTGAAAGATTTTAACTTACAAGTTTTTCTGCCTAGTTCCTAGTTTTTTGCCTGCCAGCTCTGTAACTGGGTTATATTAGGTACTGCACTGGAAATGGGTTACCTTTTAAATCTAATCACTCTCTAGCACTCGAGTATTCAAATAGAAGATGGATTTTTTGTCACGAGGCACCAACAGCACCAACCATTTACCAAAGGAAGGTCTTTGTGATCTACCTTTCAATATCACAGCGGCAGATGTGCCTTTTTTTCAAAGAAGAAAATAGAAGGGAGCACTGAGAAAACTCTCATTGCAAAGAAAATCAAAGTGAGTGGTTTGTGACTATTGTAGAGGGAATGGGGAGACTTCCCACCCCTCTCATTGAACCTACCCTGCCCCTCAGGGAATAGCTGAGGATTGAGCAGCAGCTTTTCTCTTCCATCTGCTCAGATTTTCACCTGTGGGTGAAGGGACACCCACCCACTCTGCTCCAGAGGGATCAGCTCTCACCTTTGGGTGACGAAGCTGTTCTTTTCTGTGAACACTTACCCAGCCAACTGAGGCCTGTGGGGACATGAATGAATGAATAATTGTTGCTCATAATAAAGTTTAAACACTTCCAGTAGAGTGGGATGCTCACCAAAAAACAAAGGGTGAGAAAGAAGATGGTTTCAAGTACAGGAGTAGCAAAGAGACTCCATATCCTCTCCTGCTGGTGTTGAAATTCATCTGTGACCATTAATCCAGCGTTTCCCTTCAATCCACACTCAAACACAACAGGGAAAATCATTCCAGCAGGTGAATTTCCTGCAGCAGAACAGTATCCCAGAGGTGGGATGCTCACATCTGTGTTTTTGGTGGCACAGGAGCTTTGAGGGTCTGGTCATGACAAGAAGCAGAACTTCAGAGGCTCAGGAAAATACCATTGAAAAATAGAGTTTTAAGAGCTTCTGGGGTAAAGTGGCAGCTGAACTTCAGGATTGCAGTTTTGGTTCCAGATAGTCAAAACTGGAGGTGGGCTGGTGCTTATGAATGAGGGAAAGAGAGCAGGAGGGAAAATAAATACATACTATTTATACATGCCTGTGACATTTAATAATTGCAAGAAATATAGTAAGTGAATTCCATCCATCTGTCCCACAAGCCACCATTAGTCAGTAAATTTTTTTTCTAAGTCTCATATCAGAAGAGGGTGTTGAGGCTTTTTTTCCCCCCTCTTTTTTCCACTTTCCCTTATGGATCACACTAATGAATCACTATTTTTTTCCAGCTATTCTCATTTCTTTTCCAAAGTGGCACTTCATACTTCTTAATTCCAATTTTAATTATCTCTTTAGGAAGACGCTTCACTATGTGTGATTTATTGTACACAGGAATTGAAAAATAGATAAAGTGCATTACCTAATTCTTTCCTTCTTGCAGTTTCCCCACACTGAATTGCAAAGTAGAAGGTGAAAATTGATAAGAATTGTCTTCCTGTACATAGAAATTTCGTGCCAGTCTCCCACTTTCTTAATGTGCAAATTGACTGGGGTTTTATGAAATAATGCATTAAAATGGTAAATTGGCTGTTACAAATGTTAATAACCAAAGTAATACGTTGGTAGTCAATGTGCATATGCAAACTGCAAAAATACTGTGTTGTAGTAATATACACTATATATTAATATATTCTCACCTACTTTTAACCAAAATGATTTCAAAGTCAGAAATATATAAAATTGACAATACTTACAACTCCAGATCTGATAAGAGGGTAAGTTGATGCTTATCTTCTTTCCTCAATTGACTTAAAACTGAAATACTAGATGGTTGTTCTACCTCTTAGATTTTTTCAAGCAAATAATGATTCCATGTAGAAAATGGACATTTTGATTTTAAAATAATTCTGAAAATGAAGTCAGGAAAACAAGGAATTAATAGCTCTTGGCAATAAGTAAAATCTTATCTAGTTCTTAAAAATCTAGCTAATGTATATTTCAGTCATGTGTTGATGCAGGCAGGAGAGATCATCTGATTATTTGACAATTACAAAGATACAAAAAGTATCTTTTCTCCCCTTTTTATCTGTAAATGATCACAGTTTAGCCACTTCATTAACTCCATGTTTTGAATATTTTACTGGAAAATTTCTCCGAGCTATTGCTACATCAAAATGGAAAACCCGTACTTGACCTAGAATGTCTTTTAGGAAGTCATTAATTTTCAATCCAAAGATAAATGATAGAGTTGTTGTTCTAATGACTAATGATGCTAATTGTTAAACTAGCACATTTTCTTATACTGCCTTTTACTTTTGATGGACTAAAGTGCCCTTTACTTTCAGAAGTCTCAGAGGATGAATTTACATAGAGCATGAGCAAGTTCTCCCTTAACCTTCATTTGCTAAGTTAAATGCTTGAATGTTTTATGTATTTATTCATTTATTAGTGTTAGGTTGCTTTTCAAGAAAAAATACCACTTTTCTTTTTTCTTTACCTTTTTCAGCAGTTCTCATTCTTTATGACTTTATAAGCAATAAAAGTTTTATATTTTTAGTCATTATTATCCTGGTTTTGCACGCAGCATTGTATTAATTATTTTTAATGAGCATCCTCCAATCATAATTGCTTATCTCATACAAAGAAAGGAGTATTTTGAAGGAATACACACATTTTCTTTAGCCCACTTTTGCCTGTGTTCTATCACAATTTGAAATAAGTTTTCTGAAGTTTCAAAGTTCCCTAATGCACAGCAACAAAAACATTTACATAAACACTGAATTAAGGAAAAGAAGGGTGACATTCAGCTCACAGACCAACATGCTCCAAACTTAGCTTTTTGCTGGGGTTGGCAGATAAGGTGCAGCATTACAGGGTAGAAGAAAGAGACATTTCCTTCCTGATTTGTGATGGAAAATAACCAAGGAAAATGGTATTTGAAGAAGGAGACATTAATGCATTTTTTTCCTCCTGCTTGGTCCTGTATTGTCTACTGTAACTTCAGGACCTGCTCTACTAATTTTTCTTTCAAAATCTACTGTTTCAGATTTGGGTATAATCTACCAAGTATTTAGGTCCAAGCTAAAACTTACAGATGAGCTTTCCTTTTTAACTCTACCTTTTATGTTTTGTGCACAAAACCTAGAAATTGTTCCATGGAGAGTGACACTGTTCTCCTTTAAATCCTAGAGCAATTCTTATCAGTGTGAATTGAGGGAGCTGAAATTATTTTTTTTTAAACTGGTTTTTTTTTTTTTTAATGAAGAAAATGTTAAAATTATGAAAATCTTGAGTGGGAAAGGAAAAGATTGAATTTTGCCATAGTTCACCAACTAAGCTCAGGTTGAAAATTTTACCCTTTTTTGTCCCACTCGCCTGTCTAGCAACAAGAAAATTACCTTCAAATACTTTTCTTACATTACACCGAAATCCATGAGCCCATGACCTGATAGAAAATTTTTCATTCAAACACTGAGCTTTAAGTGACCAGAAAAGTGTAACCTGACCTTCTGTGGAGTGCTTACCAGCCCACAGCAGGATTGCACCTGATAGCAGCTTATCAGGTTCAAACTTTCATCAAAGATCTGAAGCCTCAGTGAGCAAAACATTGATTTAGTGATAATCAGAAGGCTGGAATGGTAAAATGTGTCGGGGCACAGAGTTCCTGACAGTTTATTTTCAAGCCTACTGATTTCAACAAGGTGTGCAATTACTCATAGACCACAAAACCAGTACAAGACATCAGAATTAGCCCCACTGTTCAGCTCCTTTTATCAGTCCCACAGTTCAAAATGCTGGGATCCTGAATGACATTTTGCACCAGGGCAAAAGTAGAGTTTTAACAAAATTTCAGATTATGGGTGAAGAAATAAAAATCATATAGGAAACATATGCAAGAGGTTTTTTTTTCTGCAGAACCCAAAGAGTGTGATTCTGTGTGAAGGAGGGATAGCTTCAACATTTTTCTCAGTCCTCCCACAAATCCAGAGGGAAAGCAGGATTGTAAAAATGTGCCTGAGGTTCTGCAAATCTGTGAGTGTCTTTGAAAACAATACAGGCATCCAAGTACTGCTGTGCTCCAGACAGTTGGTGGGATTCCATAAAAGAATGAAACATCGTGCAGATGAAAGATCTCAAAGATCCCAACGCTCACAAACCTCATCTGCCCCAAATGAGTCACTGTCACGATGGCCACACCAGAACAGATGGCTGCTCTGAAGAAAAAGGGCTCCACTTCATACCTGAAGCTGGTTCATTAATGGGATATGCAAAAACTACGATCTGCAGTGCGTCATTAAATCTTTCATGGAGAATAAAAGCGCTCTTTGTGTGCTGTGTTGTATCGCCTTGATGGTGTGAATGTAATTTGAAAGTTTGTTGGGTTTAATAAAAACCCAAAAGAATCGCTGTTACCTGCTTTGAAATTGTACAATTTGGAAGCTTTTATCATGAATTCAAAAACTTTCCAATAGGCAAGGTTTCTTACTGAAACTGGTTAAAATGAAAAAAGTAGTAATTTAAGTCTTGAAGTGGTTTAAATCTGAGAATAATCTTTGAAGAAGATATGTTGATATCAACCTATTAAAAATAAGATTGGTTCAGTTTATGAACAAGCTACATAATGTTTTTTGGTCTTCTTTTTGTGCAGGACTCCCAAGCAGGCCTCAGAGTTTATCCAAATTCATCACCAATGTCGATATGTTAGAGCTGAATGGTGGAATCTCTTAAGAATATCACTTGATTCACAATAATAATGAACTGAAAACATTTGATTTTTCTCCTGGATAGTTTGAAAGCTGTGTGGTGTCCTTCCCATGACTTGTGCAGCTTCTAATGTTGAATTTCTGGATATTAAAATGCTTCTGTTGATTCAAAGACCTTTCATTATCAGATACTTTCTTACTTGATCTCTGTCTTATACAGGTAATTACATTGATAATATAAAACTCTCCAAGCTTTGGAGGAATTTCTTGTGCTCCATGAACTCTTCAAACCTGTGCTTCTGTTTAGACACTACAAAATTTACAATTTCAGGTTATGTTATTGCCATGATTTAACCCCAGCCAGCAGCCAAGCCCCTCACAACCCCTCCCTCACTCTCCCACAGTGGCACTGGAGAGAGAATTGCCAAAAAAAGAGCAAAATTTTGGTAAAAAGTATGGTTAGAATTCAACTGAGAACTAGTCATTGGAACACTGCAATGAACAGACCATCACAAATACATGGCAATACAGCAATTTCTTTAAAAATCACCTTTGAGTTCTAATGGCAAGCCAATTTTTAACATGCATTTTGCCATGCTAAATTTAATTGTTCTAAGTATGTCAGAAAAAAAAAAATCAGTGTATTATTGTCTCAAAAATAACTAAATATTAAATGAGAAAGAAATTGCAGAACATTTTACAAGAATGGAATCACAATAAGGCTGGCAGCCTCCAAAAAAAAATTTAATCTAATACAGCTCCAAACTCTTAAAATATCAAGCCCTTAGAAAGAGAACATCAGGTTACAAATGAGAAGCGCCTCCTTCTAGAGGAGACCAGCATTCCAATTGTCATCTCACAGCAAAACTTCAAACACAAATATTACTGGATATATCTCTTACTTTTATGTGCCAAGAGCAACCCATTCTTCACAATTTCACTTTTGGCGACAGAACCACTCGAATGGCATTTCTCAGCTCTGTTATTCAGAGTGCTTAAAGATCACACTCGAAGCACTCAAGAATAAATCTATCTGGAGCTAAAGGATGAATTATATTGCAAAATTGGCATCAAGTTAAATTGTTCAAGTAGGGAAAAAATGTTTGAAAAAAAGAAAAAAGGTTCAAAGCAGAATACCTACAAATCTGAAGGTACAATGTGCAAATGTTGGCACTGCTTTTTCTGTTCCTTATGCTCACGAGGCAAAAAAAAATCCTGAGACAATACAGCTGAACCTTCCAGATATTAAAAGTTAAGCTGATGTGAACATTTATGTAAATATATCTATTCATAACATTTGGGAACAGGATGGAGGAAAAAGGGAAATATTTGAGAATAGCAGGCATTTTTTTCCTACTGCCTGGGTTGATTAATCAACACTTTCCCTCAGTTGTTTTGCTGGAACCTGGAAAAATAAGAATTTTTCCATCTTGAGGCAGCATCCTGAAGTACAGAAGGCAATCAACTGCTTCATCATAGAAAATACCATTTGGAAGAATATAAAGCTGGGACACCTAAATACAAAAAACACACAGGCCAACCCAAACAAACCAAACAAACACACTCAACAAAGCTGCTTTCCATTTAATGTAGGGGAAATTGAAAGGCAAAATCATGAAGAATGTTCCCAAGGCTACACATGTCAGACTGTGGTAGAGATTCTGCAGGAGGTCAGAGTTTTTGCTCTTTTACTCATCACCAATGTTCAATTCCCGACTCTTCCCATTATTCCCTGTTTTCCTCAATCATACAAGGATTCTGCACACAATAAATTATTATTTCTGTGCTCAATATGCATTATTTTGGAAAGGGAAGCACAGAGACATTTGACACCAAACTGAAATGTGTATTTTGGTTGCTGTGGGGTGCAGCACAGAATATTGGACCACCTGAGCCAACCAAAGCAGTCACAACCCCAAACATCAACAAAGAAGCACTTTTGAACTCTGCACATCTTGTGATTTTCACTTTATCAGACACTTCATCTGAGCCTTTCAAAACTCTTAAAAATATTTATGAAATCTTGCAGAATTCCTGAGAAGTAAATTATCACGAGTTGCCACTTTACAGACTGATACACTGAAATTAAAAGACAACTCAGCACCAGAGCTAGGGAAAGAATTTCACACATCTAACACCTTTCTTTCAGTCCTGAATAAAAATGTCCTAAACTGCCTGTAACAACAAGTACTCAGAGACACCCTGGTATTTCTGAAAGATGCATTTATATTAAATTCTATTAATTTGCAAAACTGGATGCTTTGCATTAATTGATTTCTTTTTCGTCATCCCTTCTAAACAGCCAGTGATGTATTGCAGTTCCCAGAACTGAGCAGATACAAACTCATCTCATAAAATGTCTTGTCTTAAACAGGACTTTTCCACACAGATTCACAGAAACAGTGAGAGAGCTTGTAGTAAAGTTAAAATTCTGATAATCCTGAGAATCTTCTTGAAAAGTAAGTATCCAGAACAATATAGGTCTCAATATATACAATACAAACACACAGTAATCTGAACCTGTATATCCAGTTGCGTTCTACATTTTTTTTTTGGCTGCAGAGCTCACAATCATTGTCATAGAATTGTTAAATTTGGAAAGGACCTGTAAGATCATCAAATCCAACCTTCAACACAGCACCACCACCATGTTCCTCAGTAAATCACATCCTCGAGTGCCATATGCACTTTTTTTTTTCTTTGAACTTTTCAGGAATTGCAACTCCACCATTAGCCTTGGTGTTTGTACCAAAGCTTTACAAGTCTTTCTGTGAAAATTGTTTTCCTGATTTCCAATCTAAACCTTGCTTGAGGAAAGGTGAGGCCCATTTTCTCAAGTTCACTGAATGCACAGGGTCACATGATGAAATTAATAAGTTCACTCACATGGAATAAGACTGGGATAACTTTACAAGATTTCCATTGATTTAGTTGAAGTTAATTTTCATTGTCTCAGTGTGGTTGCAGAGTTTTTGGCCAACAACCTTATATTAGTTTTGAGGTATTGAGAAGTGCAACCCAAGAAGGAAGAATTCCACAGAGAAAGATGTAAAATGCTACACTGCAGAAAGGAGTAAATAAACGTGACTTTGTGGATGTTGACTGCAAATTGATGGAAATATAAAAATATATTAGATCTAATTTGTACACTATTATCACCCTGTTTTATTTAATGGACAGTAGTTCTTTAGGAAGGAGAAAACTTCCTCATGCATTTTGAAGCTGCAGTTCCCTTATGCCCATGTCTGTATCTCAAACTGTAGAATTATCAACAAGACTCACCCTCCATCATGGTTAAAACGCTGAAAACATTTTTAAGCACATGCTGTACGCAGTCCCCAAAGAGAATTTTTCATTGATTGGCAATGGTGGTTTTTTTTTTGTTTGGGTTTTTTCAGGTTTTTGGGTTTTTTTTGTTTTTTTTTTTGTGCTTGTTTGTTTTGTTTTGGTTGGGGCTTTTTGTAGTAGTTGTTGTTTGGCTTTCTTTTCCTTAAGCTGTCCTTTGGACAGATAAATTAATTCAGCATAGAGTAGATATTCATGAATTGAATGACAGTGCAGAAAAAAAGGGCTTTTGCTTGGTTTCTTGTGCCACCTTTCTTTAGGTGTGAAGAGTGTAAAAAACACCATCTCAGGCTCACTGTAAATGACACAACTGTCCTTGGATGCATTCCTCAGTTCCAAAAGGAGGAGGGGAATAAAGAGGGATGAGTTTCTTGAGATGGAAATACTTTGGGGAGGTTATTTGTTTTGCCTTTTTTGTTTCTTTCCTTTCTCACATGAGATTCTTATATTTTTATGGGACACCAGAAATGCAGAGTTTGTCATGTTTTAGCCTGGATTGAGAATCAGTGAGATGTGCAAAATGGCTGGACCCAATTACCCACTACACAGCTTTTTCATTTAAGTTATAGTGAAAGCTAAGATCTAAAGCTTGAGATGGGGAGGTAGAATGTGCTTTTGCCTTTCCTTTTTGAAAGATTTCTTTCCCTATATCTCACTTTTAATACTTACAGGGGAATTCTTTCTCTATTGTGATAGATTTACCTCATGAACACAATTATGTATTCTGTCCTTGAGGCTGAGACCGTTCTCAAAGAGTTCTTCCTGTTGCACAGAGGAAAAAAAATCTGTAGAAAGTGAAACACTTTTTACAATTTATCAATCCCAATCAGCAGGTCTAACAGTCTATTGATCTACTGACAAGCCCTGATAAATTTTTAAAAAATTACTCCATATCCTGAAAAAAAAAAAAAATACTGTTCAGAATTTTTCAGTCCTGAAGGGCATAATTTTTATACTTTAGACTATGGAGCAGTCCTTACTGCCAGCAGTAAGGCTCAGTATTAAATCAGAACTGCAGACTTACAGATGTTTTTTTTCTCTTGTGTCAGTGCATATGCCTGAGAAGCAGCCAGTCATCTTGCAGCTGTGGCACTGCACTGATTTCACTGGATTCACAAACCAAACAAAGTCAGTGCCTGTTAATACTCAGACAGAAATCTTCCAGCTTAGTAACGCACACACAGCTACATGAGGTGCATGCAGTGTCAATGTTTCAATAATTAAGTTCTTTCTGAGTTAAGGGATTCCTCTCTCCAGAGCTTGCTAGAGTATATCTTCTTCTTAATTGCTCCTTATCATCCGTTCCCCTGCTCTTTCTCAGTCTGTGATAACGAGATCCGTGTGTCACATCCTCACTGCCAGTGGGACCTCACACCCTTTGAGAAGGAAAATCTCTTTTTCCAAAGAGATGAGGTGAACTGTTCTCCATGGCTTAGACAAATCATAGACTGTAGAAACCACTATAGAGGTCCTTAAATTTGTCCCAAAGCCAAAATCATCCATGGCTAAACCTCCTTCCACACGCCTGCCAAATGTTTCTCCTCACATGTTGACCCACGCTCTGAGGATCTTTTCATTTCCCCTCTTCCATTCTTTTATTTTCATTTCCTGTTCTGTCTCTAAATTACTCTTCCCCTGTGCCCACTTGCCATATGTTGTGTTCTTCCTGATCCTGCCATCAAACCGAAATCCAGACTCCCATGATCAGAGCACACTCTCTGCTGTGTCAGCACAGATCACAGAGCCACTGCAGGGCTGGGCTTGGAAAGGACCTGTCACCTCCAGGACACCCCGAGGTTCATCCTGGGAATGGCTTCAAACTGAAGGACAGCAGGTTTAGATGGGATATTGGGAAAAAAAATTCTTCCTTGTGAGGATGGGGAGATCCTGGCGCAGGGTGCCCAGAGAAGCTGTGGCTGCCCCTGGATCCCTGGAAGTGTCCAAGGCCAGGCTGGACAGGGCTTGGAGGAACCTGGGATAGTGGAAGGTGGCCCTGCCCATGGCAGAGGTGGAATTGGATGATCCTTAAGGTTCCTTCCAACCCAAACCATTCTGTAATTCCGTCATCCTCCATTATTCATTGCCCCATCCAACCTGAGCTTGGATGTTTCCAGGGATGGGGCACCTACTACTTCTCTGGGCACCCTGCTTTAGTATTTACCATCCTCGTTGTAGAAAACTTTCTTCTCTCTAATCCCTGAGGGCCTACAGGATCTCAGAGAACAGCCAGACCACCAGCACACAGCCCAAACATGTGCCCATCCAGCAAAACTGCCTAAAGAAGGCAACGATTCTTCCTCAGCTGTGGATCCACCGTTGAAATGAAAGAACCTGACACCATGAGCAGACCTTCATTAGCTTTCTCTGCCATGCAGGATTATTTCCATTTCTATTGTGGAGCACTGCTGTCTCACACAGCATGGTTGCAGAAGCAGTGGTCCAGAAATTTCTTCACTTCTTCCATTTCCTCCTGAAATGGAGGAGTCACAGTGCTCCATGGCTCGTGGCCTGTGTCGCAGAGATCCAGATCTTTGTCACGTAAATTGAGGACACGTTTGTCAGCCATGGCATCATTGAGCTGCACAGATGAGGATGACTGGGCTAATGGACCCTTTAGAGAGGTGCAGCCACACACAAGCCAGGCACAACTGGCAATCATGAAACAATCTGATAAACTCCCAAAAGTGGTGGAGGAATCCAGCTTCCCACGTCATCACCAAACTGGGAGGAAAAAAAAAATTACCATCTGTCACACAATTTCTTTGCCCCTGTGAACTTTTAAAATGATGGCATTGTCATATTAATGAGGAGAAATAATTTAATTTATTAATTAACCTTAAAAAATTATGTCAACTAGCCATGACATCTTTTCTCTATTTTCTCTATTAAGGATTGTTATATTCAGTGTCATCAAATGATCTCCCTTAATTATGACAATGGGCAAAGATGGCCATTAAAGTAATGACATTTGTCACCATCCATAGAGGCAAGGATAATGAATAATGAACAAGGCAAAATTTCCACAGAGACTTTATAGTCTGATATTCCACCCAGCAGCAGGCTAGAAAAACACAGAAACAAAATAGTCCCCTGAGGACAAGATAAGTTTGAGGAAGACGAGAGAGAAGCTTGTTCTTTAAAATACTAAAACATCCTAGCCAAGAAAATACGGATTAATGATGTGGCACAAAAAAACACCCACCAAAACTTAAAACCCTTGTGAGCAAATCCATCTTACTAGGTGGAAAATCCAATGGAAAAAAGTTCTCATGACTGGAGACTCAAAAGCAATGGAATTTAAAAATAACCAACTGACTTTCTTCTTGGATGGAGCACATTTATCCCCATGTACTGCTGGCAGCAGGAGAGGAGATGGAATGACATTTCAGTAAATGCCCCATACTCCTCATCAAGGGCAGTAAAATATTTTCCATTATTGGTTTTGGTTTTTTTTCCCATATTCACTGTTCTTAGAGGCAGGCACAAGTTAATGCTGGTATTTCCCCATCCTCCCCTGCTGTCTCCTCCCTCTAAAAAGCAGAAACAAGGGGAATAGCTGATGGTACACTCCACAGCAAGCTCAGCCACCAGGAAATCAAAACTGAGTCTACCAATACTGTGACCAACTTAAAAAAAAAAAAAAAAAAAAAAAAAATTCGGAAAGCTCC
>CM019217.1:4302347-4335778 GCA_009741485.1 Malurus cyaneus samueli | reverse complement strand
GCTCCTTCAGCTTCAAGAAAATCTTCCTTTTTCCCCCCCCATTATGAATGTCTTATTCAGCTGAGGACAGTAAACAGTTTCATGGGCAGTGACAGATGCTGCATTCAAATGGACTGGAAATGTGATGAACTATCCAGTTTTGTCCCACAAAAGCTGCAATTTCACTGGAGTGAAACACTGAGAAAATGGCAACCAACCAGCCCAGATTTATGGGCAATTCAGAGGACACAGGATATGGAACATGATCAAGAGCATAAAACACCTGAACTCCTTTAAAATATTGAACCTTTAGAACATTATGTTCACTAAATAAGACTTAGTTGACAAAAAAATGAACAGGTAAGAACACTATGTGGATTAGTTTGGGAATGATTTACAGCCCCGTGCACAGTCCAGAGTACATATTCTCTGCTCATTTGGCTTCTGTGTGCAAACTCTCTGTGCATGAGAACTGAAAAAGAAGGAAAAGGAAAATTAATTAGACATTAGAATTAATTAGAATTACTATTTCACACCTTATTAAAAAAAAAATGAGCTCAACAGAAGCCATATCAGAAAAGACCTTAAAACAAACAAATGGATTAGGTTTGATGTGGAAAAGGAGAGCTCGTGGGCATGTGGATAAATGGGAAATAGGATCAGAGCAATGAGGTAGGAAGCACAATTTATGGGAGCCTCTGATGTAAATTGTAGAGTAAGACAAATTATCCAGGGCATTAGGAAAGGAGGATTTGGAAATGAAGATTCCAGACACTGAATATTCCCGACAATGGAGCTTGTGAATCCTATTTACAATTTTCAACCAGCTCTAGCACAAATGTCATGAGGTGCATTTTTCTCTCCTAAAGCATGGCTTACTTTTCACATTTCAAATTCTTTCTAAAGTTGAAGAGTTTATTGGTAAATCCAGTTCCTTAACTCCTCTGCATGTTCAAAAATATTGTCCTTCCTAAAAGAACAAAGCCATATTTGTGTCTTCCTGGGTTTGGAAAAGAAACACAGTGGAATTCGACTGAGTTGTGGCTGCCCCATCCCTGAAAATGTTCAAGGCCAGGTTGAACGGGGCTTGGAGCATCCTGGGACGGTGAAATGCAGGAGAGGTTGGAACCAGATGATTTTTAAGATCCCTTTCAGCCCTAACCTCTCTGTGACTCTGTATTTTTTTTTTTCCTTTACTATTCATTGGAACATACTTTGCAGGGAGGAGACAAGAGATTGAGTGTTCAGATTCCATACTGTGAAGTCGACTTCACCAAACAGAAAAAAATACAAGCAAAACAAAAAATAACCATTTTATGGTTGATCTCTCAAGGTGAGAAATTACCAAATATGAAATCACAACAGCAGCACCCATTTTTAACTTTCTTATCAAGGTAGTTCCAGAATAATGCAGAGTGAGGAGCTCAGTTTAATCTGAGTTAGTCTCATTCTAAATCCCCATATCTAGCACACTCTAACATCACAATATTTGGCATTAAAACATTAAAACAGCTCAATAATCTTTAAGAATTATGTTTTATAAACTAGAGGTTTCTATAAAAAGAGTTTAAGAACAGAGGTTGGTTCTTAATACAACAGGAATGCTTCCTTGGGTGTCACTTTGCTAGACAGCCTTATTAAAACCTGATTGTTAAAAGGAAATCAGAGTTTAAGCTGAAAGCACAAATTAAAAAAAAAATAAATCAGAAACCAATGTCCCCCCAAAAGATCCAATAAACAAAATAAAATTGTAAATTAAAATATAGAACCAAAACTGGCAAAGGGAATAATTTATGGTTGGTGTAATTCTACAAAAGACAGGAATATTGATTAAGAGCAAGACACCATATGCAGAAATCTTTTGTGTATTAGATTCTGTGATGTGGTAGGATTCAGATAATTTGTTTTTTAATGATTAATGAAGTCAGAATCATTAGCATGTGCTTTTTCTACAAAGAATGAAGCAGATGGATCTGTCAGGGCTTTATAAAGTTCAAATTAAAGATGAGGATTTTCCTCTTCACTGTTTGCCTTCATTCTAGTGAGGGAGGAGGGCAGTGAGAAGGAAGAGCAACTGCTATTTCTTTGATCAAATCAATTTAGGATTCTGCATGAATTCTGAATAAACCCCTAGGTGTCTGAAGTTCTGGTTTTTATTTTTTTTTTTTTTTTAACAGTTGGGTTTTTGAGTGGGTAAACTGTATCTTATTCCTTCTCAAGAAATTTATATTTTTATTTCTTAATAAGCCATTCCCAGAGGGCTATCAAGAGGGTTGCATTGCAATGGGGGCTTACAGCTTGCAGTTATATTGTTACCAGAATTCAGTCTCTGATTCAAAAAAAAAAAAAAAAAAAAAAAAAAAAAAGGCCTAGAGGCAAAACTAAATCAATTTAATCCGATTTAGCATCCTCCAGGGTCTTTCAGCAGAGGTATCACAGCGCAGGCATTTGGGATCTTTTTTAGATTATGCAACTGTTCAATCAGAGCAGAGTACCCAGGCTGGTCCTGGGATTTCTAGAACAGAAATAATTCCACAAGAAAATCATACAGAGCATGTGTTTAACATCCAACTTTCTTCAGAGCTTGACAGTGACTTTTCTCTTCCTTATCAGATTTACTAACGGTGACAATGGATGTTCTGAGTTCACTTGATCAACACTTGTCCCACAGTTGTGCTCCAGCCCTTGATCTGTTAAGATTCTCAGAATTTCACATATTTAAATCCAAGAAAGGAGATCCTCACATCTGCTTTAATTTTTTTTTCCTAAATGTAGATAAGAGCTGTGTAAAGGTTATGTGCACATCTGCTCACTCAGACTAATGCTGTTGCAGAAGCTTTATCACACTCCCACTCTGTCCTAATTATAAAGTGATTTTTAAGAGCTCCCAGGTTTAGCAGAGAGACAGATATGACAGATGACAGGTGTGAATTTGTCTGTGTCTGGGATTCAGGAGCACACACAGCAAACTGGAGACCTGCAATTTGGGTTATGTTCCCTGGAATGCTGCCCACAATAACACCCAACTTTACTCCAGGGTTGATGCTTCCTGGAGTTTTGGGATTTCAACATTGGAAAGATCAAATCCCAAACTTTCCTATTATTTGAGCTCTAGAGTTGTCCAAATGTCTGGGAGCCAAAGAAAGGATTGCTGCACTGAATCACCTTGCAGGATACAAGTCAGTGATGACTTCTTTTCATAACACAGTGAAAAAAAATTCCCAGAAGTAAGAGCTTGAACTCATGTTTCCCCTCTGTCCCAAGCTCATGGTTTGATTCCTCCAAAGATCCTTAAAATCACTTTTGCATGGTAGCATGGCTCAGATTTACTTAGGTTTGATGGAATTTTTAACCTTTTCAGTCTTTTTAAGCAGAGGTGGCTAAAGCTGCAATAGCCACTCAAAATTCACTCCAGCCATGTATTCGGCAGGTTTGGAGGGACAAGAGCTCATGAATGATCAGAGCAGAAGGGAAATCACACATGGGCCAAGCACACAAACCTTCTAAATTGGTTATAAGTTTTGAAGGTGCCAATTTGGCAGCAAAATGCACAGTTATGGTGCTCTCATGAACTTTGCTCGTCACCCTTAATTCAAATTGTCATCTCTGGTTATTTGATTTGGAGATGTTGAGTCTCTTTCTGTCACGAGTCTGGGACTGGTCATGAAACAGTCACTAACACTAACCAGAAATTAATTAGATTTACCTGGGATTAAGGAAATTTTATGTTGTAATTAGAATGCTATCCTATCCAGACACTATCTGTTTAATCACACAACAGTCTGCCTGATTATAATTGAATCCTCTTAATTAATTTTCCACTGTCACACTGGTGGCACGTTCACATTCGTACAATAATAAAAAAAAAAAAAAAAAAAAAAATCTTCCCAGCAGATTGCAAACAAGAATTGCATAAAATTATTTCCAAAACTGTTCTGATAGAAATCATCTTCATGAAAACTTGATATAAAATTTGAAGAAAATACAAGCATGAAGATATCTATATTTCCTATTGAAATACAGTGCAGATTTCAATGTCATTGCAGGCAGTTACCCAAAGAGTTAAGAGAATTTACAGATATCTCTGTCTGCAGTGCCAGCCTGTGTGCTACAAGAGAAAGGGAGCCTGCTGTAAGAATATAAACCTCTAATAAGATGAGAGACTTTTACTAAGCCACTCATGCTCGAAGTCTATTGAAAGATAATCTTTGGTACAGTACTTCCAGAAAAGGAGGGAACTGAAATCAATATCCAGTAAAAAACAGATTAAGAGAGTGAGCTAAAGAAATCAGAAGTTACTCAACAGAACAGACATATATTTTACAGATTATCATTGATCACGAAAGCATGGGAGCTTTTGGGCTCCTGGGAGGGAACAATTTCTAAGGACAAGACCCTGTCTCATTTTTCACTTTAGGTTTAAACCCCTGCAGTACAATTACATATTTTAATTAAAAAATACAGAAGGGAAATTAAAAATAAAGGTTCAGATGTCATCTGATCATGGGGAGAAAATCTAGTTTGTATGAAAGGTGTTTCTTTTCACTCACACATTTGAATATGTCTTTGTTTTCCTCTCTGTGGAATGAGACAATTCATTTTTGAGATGAAAGATGATCTTACTGCTGGGAAATGAACAGTCAGCAAAAGGTGAGGTTATTGCCTACATCTTCAGAGACCTTTGGCCAATCTAATCACTCCATAATGCCATTCCAGACTCCAAAATGTCAACAGTGATAGTGTGCATCCCTCCTACTCGGGTGGCCAAAGTTTTAGACCTGCCATAAACACTTTTCATGAAAATAAACCTAGAATTTCCAAATACAGACTTATCTATATCACAGCCACCATTTTTTCTCTCCTTTGCTATATGTTAACAGAATCAATTTTAATTTTGGTTTTCAAAACCTATGAATGCACTTCTTTAACCTTTCAATTACTGCTATTAAGGTGAGAAGACACAAGACCCAAAGGTTTAACAGTAGAGAAAGGCCAAATATATTAACAGGAATTGCAGGTGGAATGTTTGATTTCATGTCTGAATGATTCATTTCAGCAAATTAAACAAACCTATTTCAATGAACTGCACATAACTTATTTCCACTGACAATTCAAATCCTGATCTACCCAGTACTGAAAACAATTATAAAGGGAAAATAATACCAGAAGAAACTCACAAGATATTTTATTTTGTTCATCATTAAAATGTATTTAGTATTGAACATTGTTTAATATATCCAATATGCAGCCATAATTTTTTGAGTCTTTATTCAGCAGAAAAATGCAACCTCAAAATACCAAACTTCAAAATAAATTCAAATACTCAGGTCAATTCTATGTGTTTTCTGCTTTGAAAATGTCTTTTCAAAACATGCAAAACCACCACACCACCAAACTTGCTTATTTTTCTTGTCGTCTAGATTACTTTTTTTTCCATTTTAAAGTTTTGTTCTGACACTCCCCAAAAAGGCTTCACATTCTTAGGTGTTCTTTTCCATGCTTCTTCACTATTCTTTATTTTTTTCATTAGAAGTAAAAGTTTAAATATTAAGCATAAGAGCTCCCCAAAAGTTGACAACATTAAAATCCCCAAATTTGAATTCTGCCACAAAACAGACTCTTTTGTTTTCCAGGGTGAGGATTTAAGTTTGCTGTTCTAAGGTGAAGCTTCTCTTCCCACCACATCATTCCTTCCATGCCAACTTACATACAGACATTTTTTTTTCTCTATACCTTCAATGACAAAACATTAAATAAAAGGAAAATAAATTGTCTTCCAAAAAAACTAAAATCCTGAAAACAATGAGACATTTGATCTTTTCCTTCTGCTCAGCACCAGGAAAACTCATGGACATTTAGGAGAGGGAAAGGGTCCCAATGTTGATTAAAGGACTGGAACATTTGTTATATGAGAAAAAGCTGAGATCACTTGTGCTGATCAGCCTGGAAAAGGCTCAGGAGGATCTTATCAACATAGGAAAAAAAAAAACCTGAGGTAACCAAAAAGAGAGAGCCCAGCTTTTTGGTGGTCACTGAATGGACAAGAGGCAATGGGCACTGATGGAAATACAGGAAATTCCATTTAAACATGAGAAAAAACTGATTTATTGTAAGGTGATTAAATGCTGAAATAGGTTGCCCAGAGACATTTTAGGGTCTCCATTCCTCTTCCAATCTTTTTACAAGTCTGTGATTCTGTAGTTTACAATAAATGTTCAACTTTTTAAAAAAGAGTGATATAAATGCTTTAATTGTTTATTTGGCCATACTTTATTAAGAGCTCATAAGCATTTTGCATCCTAAGGCTTTCTTCTAATATCCTTCACAAAAAAATCCCAGCTGTGCCATCCCAGTTGCCAAAACCTCCAAGTTTTAAACAATTTTCCTGTGAAATCTCACTTCTCCATCTGCAAAAATAATCACAGAAAAAAAAAATTATCTACAAAACCAGACTTATCTTAGTCCCCAGGCATCTGCAGAGTTGTTTCTCTTTCTTATTCTCCTCTCTCCAAGTGAAGTTACTGGGATTTGTTTTTTTTTTTTTTTTTCCCTTTCCTAACTCTGTTACCACCCCAGAGGCACCACACATCACTGAAGGCTCAGCTTGGCCAGCAGTGGCCTCTCCTGGAACTCTCTGAATTCATTCCTTGACTGGGAAATTCCAGATCTCTCACTGAATCCACCCTGTATCCCCCTGCCCAAAACCTGGGCCATAGCAAACCCAGTACAACACAATTTCTCAACAGCTCTGCAGCCCTGGACAAAGCGCTGATGCTGTGACCTTCTTCCTGTCTGTTCTTTCTTTTCTTTTTTTTTTTTTTTTTTTTCTTTTTTCTTTTTTTCTTTTTTTTCTTTTTCTTTCTTTTCTTTTTTTCTATTTCTTTTCTTTTTCCTTTTCTTTTCTTTTCTTTTTTTCCTTTTCTTTTTTCTTCTTTTTCTTTTCCTTCTTCTGTCTATCTTTCCTTTCTTGTTCTTTCTTTCTTTGTCTTTTCTTTCTTTTCTTTTCTTGTTCTTTCTTTTCTTCTTTCTTTCTTTCTTTTCTTTCCTTTTCCTTTTCTTTCTTTTTCGCTTTCTGCTTCTCTTTCTCTTCTCTTCTCTTTCTCTTCTTTCTTTCTCTCTCTCCTTTTCTTTTTCTCTTTTTTTTTTTTCTTTCTTTTTTTTTTTTTTTTTTTTTTTTCCTTTCCCCTTTCTTTCCTTTCCTTTCCTTTTCTTCTTTTCTTTCCCTTTTCGCTTTTTCATCCTTCCTTTCCTTTTCCCTTTTCCTTTCGCCTTTCCCTTTCCTCTGTCCTTATTTTCCTTCTCCTTCTTTTTTTCTCCTTTCTTTCCTTTCCTTTCCTTTCCTTCTTTCTTCCTTTCCTTCTTTCCTTTCCTCCTTGTCCTTTCCTTTTCTTTCCTTTCCCCTTTCCTTTCTTTCCTTCCTTTCCTTTCCTTCCCTTTCCTTTCCTTTTCCTTCCATTTCCTTTCCCCTTCCTTCCCTTCCTTTCCTTTCCTTTCCTTTCCTTTCCTTTCCTTTTCCTTTCCTTTTCTCTTCCTTTCCTTTTCTTCCTCTCCCCACTTCTCTTTCCTGTTAATGTGAAGGTAAAGCTGCATTTTCACTGCAGAGCTTCACTCCTTGTGTGTACCTTGAGTCTCACTCTCAATCCCTCTCAGATTCTCCCTTGATCCAGCCCAGCCTTCAGCCAGCATTTATTTTTTCACAAAGTTACCCCAACCAGAGGCTGGAATTCGAGAGTTCAAAGGAACAGAATTATCCACTCTGAAAGAGGGGAAAATTATCCCCTCATACTGATGCCTCTCCAGTTGTTTATTCCATTTTTCCTTGTGCTCTCATGTCCAGGCACATTGTCTCCTGGTCAATCTCTTCAAGCTGGCACATCCCAAAGAGTCACAGAAAAAGATTTGCTGCCTTAGCTGAATTTGGATAGCAGCTCTCACCTCCCTTTTTGACCCAGCACACTGGGGATGGATGTTCACACCACCATGGTGCCTTAGCACAAGATAAAGGGCAGATTCCTCATGTATCATCTTCAGGGATGGAGCAGCTTAACCTGCTTTTCAAATCTGGGTAAGGATCACTGAAAGGGACTTTTCAAGGCAAATATCAACATTAATTCAATTACAAAGTTTCCAGAAAATACACACTAAGGAAATTGCACCCTGTCCTTATATTTGAGTGTGCCCAAGCTCCTTGGATTTTTGCTAACTAGCTCTCAATTTAAATAGGGCACAGATTTTCACTGATGTCAGAAGAAAAAAAAAAACATTTTGGAGCTTGTGAGCAGGGTAGGAGTCCTGAATGGTGCCTAAGGAGGGAGTGGAAAGCAGAGGTGTACACAACACTTGCATCCAGGAAGGGCTCTGTGTAATCAGATTTTAAGTGTTTCTGCTCCAGCACAGAGTCATAAATGTCAGCTGCAAGTTAACTTTGTTGTTTACCCAATGCATGTTAATAACTTAATTGAAAACCAAAGTGCTCTATGGATTGCAAATGGAAAATGGAAATGCTGTGCTCTGCCTGCCTGTCAGGGAGGCAAAACCAGAATAAAGGAGCTGATTACAGCAGGCACTGAAGGAAGAGATAAATGCTACAGAATATTTTTATATTTTGGTAACACCAGGCTCCCTACAATACAATTCTTCATGCAGCAGCTGATAAAGATTCAATCCCTACAGCCTGTTGCTTTGAGTTGGAAGCTCAGGTGAGACACACACACACATCCCAGTGCCCAACACTAAGTTCTTCCAGGAAGAGCAGGGTTACAGGGGAAAAAAAAACCCTCCGGGAGCACTGTCTGCACTGAGAGCTGCTGGACAGCATCAAGGACTCCAGGAACACCTCATTCTTCTCCCCAGCTGTATTTTCACTGACAAGGATGGCAAAAAACGTTCAGAAGAGTGGCCATGTCCAGAGCTGCAAAGCTGCAAGCCACAAGCAGCATTTCAAGGGGGTGATCAAAAATCTTCCTTTGGGAAGAGAGAGGACAGCGTTCTTGTAAAAATGGGCTTTTCTCTACAGGATCTACAAAGGTTGTTTAGGCAAAATCCTTTTTAGTAAATGTGGGCACCTTATTATTCCTTGTTTTTTGACAGCGATAAAAATTCATTCAGCATCAGCAAAGACTTACTCAGTGCTGGAGTCAACAAGCACTTAAAATCTTGGCTTTATAACTCACCCCTCCCTGCCCTTAAATTCTCATATATCAAGCAGCACAACATTATTTTGTAATTCTTCTGTGAATGCCTTTCCATACTGTTTACAATAATAAGACTCAAATTCACTTGAACTCCTAATTACCAGTGAGTTTGAGCAGCTCTAAATCCGACCCCTATTATTGTGTTATTATGCAGAAAGGGTCATAAGTGTGATTTGATTGATGCTATTTGTTTCCTGTACACAAATGAGAGCTTCCCTCCGAGCACAGCAGATACTGTCTAGAACAATATTGTTATGGAGATAAAGCACTGTGGGGACATCTTTTAAAGGAGAATTAAAATAATTCACAAGCAGCTGAACTGGGGAATCCTGCTTTCCTGTGCCATTCCTGCTGCTTTCCCTCATCATCTGCTCCCAAAATCTTTTCACTGTTGCTGTGGTCAGTGCAGGGAAAGCCACTGTGATGCTCCAGCTGCCTTGTCATGGATCTGGACTATTCCCTGGTTTTAAGCTACATGTACATCAACCAGGATGTGCTGCTGGAAACACTGGCTGGCCAGCAAAAACAGGTTGAGTTTATATGGTTTTCTTTGGTTGGAAGCACTGGTTTGGGTTGTTTGCCTCCTCAGAATTCTCACAAATCTTTTTGACCCTTATCTGCCTCCTTTTGCCACTTCTGACAAATGGAGTGACCATAGCCAGTAGATTCAAAAAGCACAAAGAGGAAATCAAGCACCAGGTACACAAAGGACTTGGTCTGATCAACCTCATTTGCACACAAAATTATTCTGGTCCCCCTTCTTTAAATCTATTTAAAAGATTAATTTCCAACTCAACCAATACTGCTAGGAGTCAGGCAAACATATATTAATCTGATAATAAGTAATTTATATAAACATATAATCTGCTAATTTCAGACAGATGAGTAAGGTATCACATCAAATTTCTAATACTAGAAAAGAAAGCAGATAAAGAAAAAATGGTTTTGTTAGATTCACAATAAGAATTCTGTAAAAATACTTAAAATCTTAAAATGTCAAGTGACAAATTATTTTATAAATTACTATTTAAGTCAAGTAGTAGTTGACTTGATTTTTTGAAGAAACTATAATTGAAGTACTTTAATTTTTTTTTGCTGCCTATACAAAATAAAATAATTGCATAATTAGCACATAATTACTTTCAGGAGCGACTAATTTTGGATTCCACTAAGTATGTATTAATTGCTGCGCTGGCAACCGCAAAACAAAAAGCCAGAAAGTGAAAACCTTGCCCTATCAAGGTCAGAATCTGCATTATAAGACAATCAAAATGATGTTAAATCAATGAATATTCCAACGTGCAGTGGCTGCAGGGCATGGGGCAGCAAAGTGGAAGGGCAGCCATGGACTCACAAGGCATTGCTGGCAGGATTCAGACTGACCTCACTCTCCAGGGTCTGGGGGTGCTCCCAGTGAAGATAAATATTTAAATGCCTTCCCTGGTGCAGGATCAGCTCCTCTGATGAGTTGTCTATTGATATGGGTTATCTATTGATATGGGTTATCTATTGATCATTAGCTCTGCAGAGTCCACTTTCAAACCTCTTCTCCATCCTCTGTCAAATAAATTACCCCTATTGTTAAGTGTGAAGAGTTATAGTGACACAATATACAAGTGAGAGTAAATCTATTGTATTTTTATAACCCAGTGCTCCATTCACTGAGTTACACTTTGTAAATTTTTGTGGTTGTTAAAACAATTTTTGATCAATTTTTTTTTTTTTTTAAGAAAGGAAAAATACTCAACCACCCAGACATGAAACAACTTCATTTACATACCATTTTTGTCTCCTAGGACATCAGGAAAACATTAACATATTCCTATAGCAAAGTAAATTTATTAACACGGCATACATTGCTGGCAAGGCTTTCTTTCACAGGAGGTCAAACCCCATTTGATCTTTGAAACCTGTTCATGTTTTTTTTGTTCTAGCTTTGATAATGATATTTTTCATGATCCTGAAATCACTCAAGATAGCTGAGGCACAATAATATAAAATATCCCAATTTAGTCATCTCTTATTTCTATCTTGGAAAAAAAATAACCCTACCTAATTGCTACTTTTTTTTTTTTTTTTTTTTAATTTTATATTCTTGATTGTCCTTTTCCATTTAAACATATTTAAAATAACCAATTTGTATTATCTGAAATATTAGAAGGTCTGGTTGTAGATTTTCAGCCTGGTCCTGCTCACAATGACACCAATGCAGTGTCTTGCAGGCAGCTGTTTTAAATTTTGCAATTCCTACATTTTCTGCTCTGTATCCCATCAGTATTTCAGGGATCTCATGGGGTAATTAGGTGTACTGGTCAGTCTTACACACGTGGGTCACAAGCCTTATAAATGGCTGTGGAATAGTCTAAAAATCCTAAATCCAGTCTCAAAAATCCTAAAAAAACAGGCCACTGCTGGAAAAGTTCAGTCGGTCTTTGGACAGGAACAACAGAAGGAAAAATGAGGGAAAAAGCTTTTTTGCAAAACTTCCATGGAGTGTGACCTTCAATGTACCCAGAGTGTGTGAGGGAAGGCAATTCCTGCCAGCCAGATTAAATTGTCAAAGTGGATGAATTTAAAACCGAGGTTTTAACGTTCTACCTATTTACATATCACATGGAGTTTAACGATTAGCAAATTAGACACAAATCATGTGCAAATCAATGCAAATTACTGGTTCACACACACACAATGTAAACTTCATTTCTCATGTTGGGATGTAGCCAGTGCCTGGTTAGCAAGCATATGGATTTCTGATCTGGGGTAAATGAGCTGCTCCCCCCTCTTCCCCTCTCATTCCTCCACTTGGCACAAACCCACAGCATTTCTCATTCAATGCACATAATTCACTCGATACTCTCCTCGTGTCAGCCTTGGTGTAGGCAGGTAATAACTTCCAGAGTCATTAAATTAGGCTGTGTGCTTTCTCTAATTTGTGCTCCTTGGTTAGAGTTTCGTGGTCACTTACACTAATTAGAAATGCTCGGTTTATTAAAAGGAGACACGCTCTTTGGAAAGCTCCTGGAGACTCCAGAGGTGTTTATAGATCCCTGCAACTTTTGTTTTCTTGGCTTTTGAACTGTGTCATATATCACTGCTCTGAGCTGAGCTGATGGAAGCCCTTTGATCTCATCCTCATAATTAAAACTCATTGCATTCGCTGCTTCTCCAATGTCACTTTTTATTTCAGAGGGGATCTCCCTTTCCCCAAGAGAGATTACACACATACAGAATCACAGAATCAGACAACAGTCATGCCTGGAAACAACATCTGGATGTCTGTTCTACAAACTCCTGCTCAAAGCAAGAGCAATCTCCCAGATAAATCAGATTTCATGGAATCAGACAATGGTTGGGGTTGGAAGGGATCTGGAAAATTATTTTGTTCCAACCCCCTGCCATGAACAGGGACATTTTCCACTATCCCAGGGTGCTCCAAACCCCATCCAACCTGGTTTTGGACACTTCCAGGGATCCAGGGGCAGCCACAGCTTCTCTGGGCACCCTGTGCCAGGGCCTCCCCACCCTCACAAGGAAGAATTTCTTCCTAATATCTAATTTAAAACAATTCTCTTCTAGTCTTAAGCCATTCCCCTTTGTTTTGTCTCTATTTCTCAAGCAATTTTGAATTTTAGAAAATCTGCATACTCTGTGATTCTTCTCCCTACTTGCTGAGCCTCTGCTCCGGTGCTGAAGGGAATATGAATTTCCTAAAATCCAGTGTGAATTTCCACTGCTGAAACACGAGGCCTTTGCCTCTTGACCTTTCATTGTGCATCCCCAAGATTCTGCTCTGTCTTCTCTCTGTGTTGCTGAAGGCAGTAGAAGGAATGTTGCTCTAATTTCCCTTGCAACTTCTCTCATTCCTGTGCTCCAGCCCTCTCTGCCATATTCTCACCAATTTCTCATTTTTGGGGGTCTTTGAAAGATTTTCCTCAGCAGCAGTTAAAATAGACAGCTGTCCTTTGGTGTGCTGCTGCCAATTAGCTGTGAAATTTGAATAATAAACCTTTTATGCCATTACCAGCCACAATTTTTCCCTCTGAGAAAATCCGTGCAGCAGAGACCCTCCAGGTGGAGAAAAGAACGCCTGGAAAACTCTGTTTATCATCCTCAAACTGATTTTGGACTGTTGCAGACGAGGAAGATCAAAACACACAAAAAAAGGGAATTTGACCACTGGC
The DNA here is from genome assembly GCA_009741485.1 of Malurus cyaneus samueli. Taxonomy (NCBI): domain Eukaryota; kingdom Metazoa; phylum Chordata; class Aves; order Passeriformes; family Maluridae; genus Malurus; species Malurus cyaneus. Next base: position 4,322,424 of record CM019217.1, on the reverse strand, counting down.
AATAAATAATCCTTAAAATTCTTGTGTGTCTCAGAGCAAATCCTGTGCAATGTGGATGTGCAGCAAAAGTTGGGCTGAAAACACCACTGCAGTCTCAGCATCCATTTAAACTGCCTCAGGCTGGAATATCTTAGTGAGCAGGAGTGATTCCAGTCCCTATCAGATGTGAATAACATAAACAATCAAAGAAATACGTCTTCTCTGACATGACCCTTCATCACTGCAAAAAAAAAATAAAAAAAAATAAAAAAAAATAAAAAAACAAAGGAGACAGTGACCTTGATTAACATTGTGCTGCTGAATGTGATATGAGAGATCCCATTGATCATGGATTCGAGCAGCTTGGGATGCACAGAGCCTTTGTTTTCATCCCCTCGTTTAGTACCTGCAGAATTTCAGGTATGATCAAAACAGAGGAGAACGTTACACAGGCTGCATCTGTAATCCTCTGCTCCCCTTTTGTATGAAATAAGAAAGAAATTCTCACATAACCTGGGCTCAAGAGGAATTGCCAGTTAAGTTTCCATTTTAATGTGTGTGCAGGAGGGCAGAGTTAAAATTCTGCAGGCATCCATTCTTGCCTTTTGTTGACCATTCCCTATGTAACTTCTACAACATAAATAAATTAAATGTGATATTTTCATTATTGTTATTATTTGTTTTAGTGGATTTGGCCCTTAAGAATCAGCCTTTAATCAGACAGGTGTTTTGTTCTGCTGCAGTACTGCCATCCCTACAACATATTAAAATATATCAATTTTCTGCCTTTTTTAAATGTTAAAAGTAACAACTTTCCCATGAATATTTATTTTATTTTTTTTTAAACTTGCTTATTTCACAGTTCATCCTTCTCCCATCTAAGCTGCTCTTTCCTTTGCTCCTTGCCTTGCTGCCCAAAGAAATTAATTCTGCTATGCCCATGGTTTTGCATGTATAAAACATCAGATACCAGCATTTTCTGACCTTCTGCTTCTTTCAGAATTCTGTTCATTATTCTGTGGCTTCAAACAACCAGGTATTATTCGTATTTTTCAGAATTCACAATCATCCATCTGATGTGTCAAATATTTTAAGAGGCTTAGTCAACAAACATCCAGCAAGATGAAATGTGCAGAAAGCAGCTACAGTCTGAATTCTGGACCAAAAAAAAAATATCTACAAATAATTACAGACCTCTCCCATGAGCCCCAGACACAATCAAACAGATGAAGGTTACAGTTCTGTGCTAAATCCAGTATGATATTTACAGCCCTGAAAGTTAAGAGCTCTGGACAGGATGTGTGGCTGTAGCTGATTGAAAACTGTTGGGAATTATCTCAATGATGTTGTGATTCCCAAATTGGGCCCAAAATTTGCTTCATAGGAAATTATTCACCAACTTAGGGCCCAGTTCAGGTCACCATGTGGTTCTGAGGGAAGCAAAGAGGTACCAGACAATGTTTAATTGTGGAACAATAGTTAGGAAATGTTTTACTGTGCTTTGGGAAGTGAACAGGGTGTTCCTCGCAGCTTTGGGTACATCAGTTCCTTTTGAAAGTCTTCCCTCCTACAGATATCCACTGCTGAAAACACCTCAGTGCTTTGGGGTTTGGAATTTAACCTACATGGGCACTGCAGTGACAGAAATACTTCCTCAGCCAGGAGACTTCATTTACAGCCCTGCACTTGAGGTTTTTGCCCCTGTTGCAGTTTATCACAGAAACTCATTAAAGAGGTGTCTGCGAACTGCTTGCTTTGTGTCCAAAAATAAGTTTTTATTTCCACCACGGGATCAATCCAAGAGGGAGATGCTTTTCTGAAGAAATCTAAACGCACCATCATAAACACTGCATGTTTTTGTACCTCAGAAACCATATGGATTCACAGAGCAAGTGAAAAGGTTTTGGGTTTTGTTTTTCTTTTTTTCTCCCCTCGTTTTTCCCTTCCCTTTACCTCTTAAGTCTGGGCATTGTAAAAGAGTTCAGAGCAGCACCAGGGATGTCTCCATTGCTGCTGTGGAATCAAAATAAGCTGACATAAGCTGGACGATAGGATGGTTGGGTTTGTGCTGCCAGAGCCTTTAAACCTCTGTTGAGCTTGAGCTGTGATCAGACTGAAATTTTACACAATAAAAAAGAAGAAACCCGTCCAAAACAACTCTCTCCAGCTTTGAGGGAACGCTCTTTCTCACTGGCAAACTTAAGCCTTTCTTCTAGGAGCTCACTCTGTGCACTTTATCTGCTCCCAGGATTGCTCCATTGTGAAGCTGAACACAAAGTGTGATCCTGCTCCGAGCCACAGCTCCTTTGAGAGGATCTATCAGGAAAAGCTGTTGCTGTCTCAGCTTCTGCAGAAAATTCGTTCCAAATATATATCATATAAAACACATTTGATTTTTTGCACCCCAAGACTTTCAGCCTGCAATTGCAGGTACAGAATTTTTGTTTTTTCCAGTTTCCTACCTTTCCAAGGAATAGAGGAGCAGGAGGGGAGTGACTGTAGAAACTTTCAGCAAGCATTGAGACAAAATTAAACACAGAAAGATTTATTAGAATCAGGTAATTATTCAGGTTGGAAAAGACATTTAAGATCATTGAGTTGAACTGTTAATCTAACACTGCCAAAGCCACCACTAACTGGTTAAGTGCCAGAACAGAGGTCCAAATAATCATTTCAATCTTCATCCTTGGAGATATTCAGCATTCAACTGGACAAAATCCTGAGTGACCTGCTCTGACTTTGAGTTTATTCCCTTTGTTTGCACAGGAGGTTGAGTTACAGACCTCAGATATTCCCTCCCAACCTCATTTTAGTATCATCACAGTACACAGACTATACAAAATTGTGAACCAAAGATGGGCTTAAATATGTGCAAATTAAATCCACTCACATGCAGAACAGCTTTTTTTAGACTTGTATCTCACTCTGCAGACCGTTCTGGCTCACTGGCCCCAGCAGAGGTGGACTGAGATACAGGACAGTGTCTGCAGGTGGTAGTGTTTGATTGTGCTGATATTTAGCAGAAAAAAATCAGATAGGGTTTGTGATTTTACATAACTGACAAGCCAGGCAGAATCTGAGGATGGGTGTTTCCCACTGCAGCCAAATCAAAACAAATAATAGAGTTAAGGCACAGTGCAAACTGTTTGGGATATTGTCACATCATTACGTGGCTTCTATTTCTGACAAACATTACTTACATTTCAAAGCACTTTTTTTCCCCCAGCTTTCCATATGTCAGCTGCTATCAAAATACACTATTTAGAGCTAAGTGGAAAGAAAATTAAGATTATTATTTTTTCTAGTCTTTGATCTTCAAGGGCTCAAAAAAAATCCCAGATGCTCCGATATGTGTTAAATGTCCAGCTTTATCCATAACTCCAGGACCACTCCACTGGCTCCAAAATTGTCTTAGCATTAGGGATCAAAGCCTCAGCCTTGCAGCAAATTTAAAAAAAAAAAAAAAAAAAAAAAAAAAAAAAAAGAACAGTATACCTTTCCCAGGCATTGCTTCAGTCATTCAAAACTCATCTAAAATAGAGAGCTCAAGACTGGGATAAAGGTTCTCCCATTTCATATAAATGCTAAATATGGCCATCTCTTTGGAGGGATAACAAGCTGTTCCATGGTGTCAATGTGTGGTGCTAAAAAGCTAAAAATGAGAAATCAGAAGGAACAATACAGACTCTGACACAAAGTGATGCTGAGGGAAATTTTTCGGAGACGCAATCTTTTGGGTGACTATTCAGGCCCTGTATATGGAACACCAAAATAAGTTCAGGAGGTGCAACCACACAATGGTTTGGGCTTGAAGGGACAATAAAGCCCATCCAGTTCCACCCTCTGCCATGGGCAGGGACACCTCCCACTGTCCCAGGGTGTTCCAAACCCTGTCCAGCCTGGCCTTGGACACTTCCAGGGATCCATGGGCAGCCACAGCTTCTCTGGGCACCCTGTGCCAGGGCCTCACCACCCTCTAATATAACAACTTTTTTTCCTAATATCCAGTCTAAACCTACCCTCAGTTTAAATCCATCCCCTCTTCTCCATTTACTACATGCTTTGAAAATAGTCTGTCCCATTTTAATTGAGCTCTTCAGGCACTGGAAGGCTGCAATGAGGTCACACCAAAGCTTTTTCCTCTCCAGGCTGAACAATCCCATTTCTGCCAGCAGAGCTTCTCCTTCCCTCTGACCATCCTGGTGCCTCCTCTGGACTCTCTCCAGCAGCTCCAACTCCTTCCTGTGCTGGATCCCAGGTGGGGTCTCACCTGAGCAGGGCAGAGGGGCACAATTTCCCCCTTTTCCTGTTGTCCACGCTGTGGGGTCAGCCCAGGGATGGGTCATGTCCAGATCTCACCCATCAGCACCCCCAGAGCTGCTCCATCTGCTCATCCCCTGGCCTGATGGTACAAATATCTGATCTGAGAAGTTACATGGGCACATAATCACATACAGGCTTTAAAATTTCATCAGAATTGCTCCTTAAAGGCTGCTCAAAGCCAATTTCAGGCCATAAGGAAGAAGGCATCCATCCAGTGTAATTCCATTTCATCTGAAAGCAAGTTCTGGGAACATGAACAAACACAGAAAGGAGAAAGTGCTGAAAGCATTGCAGTATTAAAGGAAAAAATGACGAATTTTGCATTAGCAGAAAGGATTTTATTCTGGAGTTCTTTTGACCTATTGCAAAAAATAGTTTTTGCCAGTTCAGGTGAGGGCATTACAGCAATGAGCACAGTGCTAAGGAAGAGAAATCAGAGCAATTAGCAATATAAATGCAGATTTCAACAGGTGAGTGACAAGCAATTGCTGAAGCTGGATGTGCTTTCAGTCCTAAATTCAGAGAGTAATGCAGGACTGTGAGACAGCCATGGCATGTTAATTTGAAAAGCTACTCAGAAAGTTAAGATGAAGGTTAAAGCCTGCTTTGAGCACACACACTTCAGCTCCAAATGTATTGATGGACATGAATACCCAACAGTTTACTCATACAATAGTTTTACAGTGCCTGATCTCATGTGTAGGAAAAAACATTAGTGCCAGCCATGGTGCTAATAGATGGCAGGAAAACAAGAACAAAGCAAGAGATGATCTACGCTGCTGAGAGACTCAGGGTTTGGTACCAGAGGGAAATTTATTGCAGACAGGTTTACACCAAGCAGTCAGTGAAGCACTGGGTTTTTAAGATTCTGTGTATATGAGCTCAGGAGGAGAGTTTGGCCAACAAACAAGTTGTAACCTTGAGTTTGTTGCCAGCCTCCCCTCCATTATCCTTTTCTTCCTCCTCTGCAGCAGCACTTGCATTACTTATTCTATCTCTTCTCTACAAGAGATAACCCAGATTCCCCCAGTTTTCCTCAGAGACTACATTTCTTGATTTCTTATCATACTTACTCTTTTTTCTCTTCAGTTGATCCATATAGAAGTTGATTATTAAGATTTTGAACCTAGTTATGTCTTTTTCCCCCCTTTACATCTTTTTCCCCCTTTACATCTTTTTCCCCCCGTTACCGGTTGGTGAGCATTGACGTCGTGAAGGGTGTGAAACAATACAGATGTGTGGTGTAGGGGGACCTTTTTTCTCTTTAACCTCTTTTTTCTTTATTTTTTTTTTTCTTAAGACTTTGGAAAAATCAAATCCAGGTTTTAATGAATTGATTCAAGCAGTCTTTGTTCTGAAAAAATTATCATGGTATCATATTAATGGTGTATATTTATTTATGTGGGCAATTACTGAAGCCTGAACACAAAATGCTTTCTGACTTTGTACTTTCTGTGGTCTAAAATCCCTGATATTTTTTCAAACACTATTTCTCCCCTCCAAAAAGGTAACTTAATCAGTGTAGGCTTTATATTTATTTACTCTTATCTTATTGCACTGATCCAGCCAAATGGAGGCGTTTAAGCAGCCCCACATCAGGAACAAAATCCAGGCAGAAAAAGGTCGTTAATTCACTGGGCTTTTCTCACATCTCCAGATTTTCAATACAGTTACAGCTGACCTTGAAACTTTGGATTTGTGGCCGAGGAGATAATGGCAGAAGTGCTGATAGACTAACTAGTGTTTTGGGATATGAATCTGGTGTTTACTCCCACTAGCAGTACATCATCCTGCAGCTGAGGTATTACTTATCCTGGTGCTCTCACCTCTGTCAGCACTATGAGCAGTTATCTCCCTCCATATCATTATGAGAGGAAAATCCTGTAGAGTGGCAGGAAACAATTTATGCTTTGGAACAAGGAAAATAAGAAAAAAAATAAATAAATAAAAGGGAAGATAACACAATTGGAGTGCAAGCCATAAGCTGTGTGGCCGTGAGGAAGGACTGGAGTCTTGAAGATTGAGTGAAAACAAGAATGCAGATACTTTACTACTACCAGAGATTAAAACAATCCTAAAATCCTTCAATAGGGTGCATGTGTGTGCATGAAATCCCAAATGAAACAAACCCAAAAAAAATCGCATGAAATCCCATACAAAAAACATACCCAAGTCTTTAGGGCAGCTTTTAAAAAATTTCAAAATAATTCAAGAATACTGATTACTGTATACATTTTCTCAAATAAAGGGTAAAATTAATACTTTAAGGGTTTACTGCATGAAATGTGGTTATTTTATTGCAGCTGGTGTGTTAAAGTTTTTTACAAAATATACCACTTGCCCTGACCAAAATCTAAATAAATGTCAGCATTGAATCTCAGTGATCTATTTTTCCTTCAAGTAAAGGAAAGTTTTATTCAAATGATGCCAAAAAATGGAAAGGATCCTGGAAGTAAAGGAAATTTTTATTCAAATTATGTTAAATAATCCAAAGAATCCCCTAAGAAAAAGGACTGATGATGTTAAGAGATCGGAACAGAGGCACAAAACTTCAAAATTCAGCCTGGAGCAAATTTCAGTGGCTCTGGTCATATTCCAAATTACTTTAGTTGTTCAGTATTAATCTTTTCTGTTGTGTTCTGTCCGATGTTTGTTTGAAGAAACAATATTGGAAAATGAATTTGAAAAAAATGGACCAGGACATAGGAAATAAATTGAAAGTTGGACATCAAGTTTACTGGGCAGGGCAATTCTAAAGCAGACAATTTTCACACAGACCTTGGTGATTCAAGAGAACATACTTTTAATCAATAAGCCTGTCTGACACCCAGCCAAATATATGGTTTGGACTCACTGAAGTTCCAAGAATGATTTGTAAATATTTTGCTACTAAGGTTTATTTTAAAATCTGCAATTTAAATATGGAGGAGGGAAGAATCAGGAACTTTCAGAGCACTTCTTAAAATGAGGTGAAGAAAATAAGCTGGTTTTCACATCCAGGGAATTAAATTGTCCAAGTCTATCCTGAGGATCCCCTGCTGGTGAGAGGCTCACCCAGGAGTGAGGAGAAAATCACCCACCCCAAATACACACACAGGGAGGGAATGGAGGAGAAGTGTAACTTTTTCCACTTTCACTTAGAGAGTGCCTTTCCCAGCTCATCCCTTGGCATCATTAACATAATTAATAATTGTTAGAAGTTGCCTGCTCTGCCCGTGGTGGGAGCAGCAATTTCCTGGTGGCTGCAGATCCCTCCTATCAAAGTTACACAAAATGCTGGAAGGAGGATGGAGGACATGAGTATAGAAAGTGAGGAATGTGCAGCATTCTTTCACATGTGTGAGGTTATTGTACCCATGATGTGACACTTTCTCCAGTCCTTTTCCTGGCTAAATCCAAGAAAACTGGATTTTATCCCACCCCTGCCTGTTCATTCTGTTCCAGTGGTCAAATGTGGTTCCAAAAACATCAGAGCACCAATATTAATTATATTGCACCAAATATAAGATCACTGAAGGCAGAATCGCAGAATATCCTGAGTTGGAGAGGCCAACAAGGATCATCAAAGCCCAGCTCCTGCTCAGGATCACCCCAAGAACCCCACCACGCACAGATAACATTTTGCAATCCCAAAACAGCTGCTTTGACAGCAAACTGGCTGATTAGACAGCCCCCAAACACCTCAGGTATTACTTTTTGCTTCGCAGGGTGGCCTTGTGCATTTAATTTTCTTTTCTCCTAACTTCCGTTCGCCCCTGTACAAGGGATGTACAAATGATCTGCTTCTACCAAGTGTTGCAAGAGATTTTCTTTAACTTTAGAACTGGCCCTTTATTAACTTTAACTGGCCCTTTTCTCCCCAAGGAAATATTCTTTTGCCATTAAGAAAAACAATAATCTGGAGAGACACCAACAAAGTGCCTTTCATTAGTGTGGAATAAAGATTGCCCTTATCTTCTTCCAAGATTGTTGGAAGTAGCACTCTGCCAGCTAGGGAACACAAATTATATGGCAAAAAATCTTGCCTTTTTTTTTTTTCTGAGAAGATCAAACATTTTGTGCTTGTAGATTTTTATGGAGAATCACAAAATAGTTTGGATTGGTGGAGGCCTTGAAAATCATCTAGTCCAACCCACCTGAAAAGAGCAGTGAAAAAGGTGTGTTCTCCTAGAGAAGATGTTCCACAATAATTATTGCTGGCTATTTAAATCCCTTTTTCCTTGGAAAATGCTGGAGCAGGCTCCTGCTGCAATTTGAGAATCCTTTTGCTTTCCCCTGGCATCATCTCCTCATGTCATGTGGAACTCACTGCCTTTTCTTCCTTGCTGTGCCCTCCTGCCCCACCCTGCAGCTCTGCCCTGTGAAAATGCTGAGTTTTACAACCGACAGGGTTGATGTAAATCCTGGAAACAACACCCAGGAAATAAATTCTGAGCCATCTGATACCAACAAGTGCCTTCAATCACATGGGGACAGCAGAACATCCCCAGCAGCTCCTCTGACCTCACATCTGATGGCCCCAGACCAGGCAGGAGCAGTTTGGTGAGTGCAGGAGGCATCAGGAATAATTACTGGTTTGGGTGGAGAAAGTCTGCATTGCATTATTATTATTAATAATTTGGGTATTTTCTCTTTTTCAAACCTGTGAGGGTCACTGCTGGTGTTGTGGGAAGGCAGCAGAGCAATCTGAACTCTGCCTAATAAACACATGCTAATAAATAAAAGTGGTCCGTGCTACAATCTTTCAAATTTAAGTTTTGAATTTTTTTTCTTTCTGATAACAGCAATGGTGTTAAAACAGTCTCTTTGTACTAAGAAAATGGAATTCATAGCTGTAATTAGAATTTTATTCTTATTGGTGAGCTAGAAAGAGAACACAGTCTTTAATATCATATTGTTGGTGTGCTTCCACATTCACTGCTTATTTATTTCCCAAGAGCCTAAAACATTTTTATTTTCATCAGTAAAAAAGCAGCAACTTCCCATAATATCTTTCAGGTCATACAATGTCTATATTGAGGCTATCACGTGTTGGTTTTTTTTTTTTTTCATCTGTGGTGGTTTTGTTTCTTTTGGAGGGGTGGAGGGTGTGAAGAGGGAACAGCATTTGAGAAAGAATTGTATAACTGAGACTACATCCTCAAGCTCTCAGTCAGAAACTCCCAGGCAAAAAATTCTGCATCCAAGACACTAATTTTTAAATTAAGACTTCATCACTGGGTTTATTTTAAAAGGAGGGGGGGAAAAAAAAGGAAGCAGGGATTAAAAAAAAAAAAAAAATTAAAAGCACAGTTATTCCAACTTCAGTAATTAAATATTGAACCATACTATGATTTAATGTATCCTATTCCTGCTTCAGCCTGGTCAGGTGCTCCTGAAGGGATCTCTGTGAAATCTGGGACATAATTATTAGCAATTTATCTTCATCTGTCAAAAAGCCTACAAGTCTTGTCCACACCAGGAGTGATCTTCCTGTGGCTCTTCCTGTGCTCCCAGCTCACAATTGTCACATTCTGGAGCTTTAAAAAGCACAAAAGTATCCCTGATGCTGTGTCTAATTCATTCACACACCTCAGCATCCACATTAATATTTACTGCTAATTGCTGTTGCCAATGCAGAGCAAAGAACCGAGGTGTGAGGATTCATCTGGATTTCGGAGTGAGGATAATATTTTACAGAAATATCTTAAAGCTGCAATCCATCCCATGAAGTTTTATCAGACTTGTGCCACATAGAGTAAGGGAAATAAATGCTGAAGGCATTAAAAACATAGGTCCTTGATGTTCTTTGAAAAAGTGGCTCTGTGATCATATTGTAGCACAGAATGTAACTTTGTATTTCCAATATTTTTGTTCCTTCGCTTGTATGAGTGTATTGATAAGATAATGAAACATAGAAATAAGATATTACTCAACAGCTTTCCTGTGTGTGCAGCTACACAAGTAAAAAAAAAAAAAAATAATACCAGCAGCAGGAGAAAAGCAGCCAAAAATCAAAGTTTAGGAAGGCTTAAGAAGATTATTGCATTACCTCCAGTGCAGAAGAGATAGAGATCTTAAACATATTCCAAATCTATTCAGAATAGTTTGGAATGATCTGTTTTCCTCCATTTTACTCTGAGAGCTCATTTTTAATACGTATCCTAAATCACAGGGGTTCTGAGAGATATAAAATGCCAAACAGCCCATGGTCATTTCCCCGGGCTGAATCAGCTCTACCTGACTGAGATCTGGTTAGAGACACCTGCCAGGGAAAAGAGGGAAAATGGGGAAAAAAAAAAAAACAACCAGGAAAACAGGGAAAACAGAAGGGAAAACAGGGGGAAAAACAGGGAAAACAAACAGGGAAAACAAACAGGGAAAATGGGGAAAATAAACAGGGGAAATGGGAAACAAACAGGGGAAATGGGGAAAAAAGGGAAAACAGGGAAAACAAACAGGGAAAACAGGGGAAACAGGAAACAAACAGGGAAAACAGGAGAAACAAACAGGGAAAACAGGGAAAATAAACAGGGGAAACAGGGGGAAAAAACCAGGGAAAACAGGGAAAAAACCAGGGAAAACAGGGGAAACAAGCAGGGAAAACAGGGAAAACAAAAGGGGAAAAAACAGGGAAAACAAACAGGAAAAGGGAAAATAAACAGGGGAAATGGGAAACAAACAGGAGAAACGGGGAAAAAAACAGGGAAAACAGGGGAAACAGGAAACAACAGGGAAAACAGGAGTAACAAACAGGGAAAACAGGGAAAACAAACAGGGAAAACAGGAGAGAGAGGGGAAACAAGCAGTGAAAACAGAGGAAACAAACATGGAAAACAGGGAATTTAAGCTGTGCAGCATCCTCTAGTAATTCCCTGAGGTGCCTGGCTGTCAAAGGAATCCATTCCTTTGGATCATGGCCATCCCATCAGACACAGAATACTCTGTCTGACATGGGATTCTGTGTTGGGATATTTCCTGGAGGTGACAGGGATCAAAGACACAGACAATCACCTTAAGTAAGTGCCAGGGAAGTTCAGTCAAAGCAATTTTAAAGAACAAACAAAACCCACAAGATAGGACACAGGGGAATGGATTGAAACTGAAAGAGGGAAGATTTAGATTTGATATCGGAAATAAATTATTTATTTTGAAGGTGGTGAGGCCCTGGCACAGGGTGCCCAGAGAAGCTGTGGCTTCCCCATCCCTGGAAGTGTCCAAAGCCAGGCTGGACAGGATTTGGAGCAACCTGGGATAGTTGAAGGTGCCCCTGCCTATGGGGAAGATGTTCTTTAAGATCCCTTCCAATCTCAGCCATCCTATGACTCTAGGGTATTGTTATCTTAAAGCACTTTGAAGCATTTATATTCCCCGATATTCCCTGCCAAGGTCAATAAATTTTCATTATTAGCTTTCTTTCAATTAGCTTTTCCTTTAGTCTCTCATTTTTCCTCACCACTGTCCCCAAATCCAGCAGAAACCATCAAGTGGTTAATGGGTGAGGAAGTTATGTCAAATATGTGTTGTGGATCCTCATACAGATTTCACTTACCAGTTCACCTTAAAGAAACTTCCAGAGGAATTTTCTCTTGCATTAAGTTTATGGATACAAGATTGGGTGTTGAATGCATTACTGCAGCAGAGAAACAGATGATCACAGCAGAACAGTGATTTTTCCTCTCCGCATAAGGAACTCTGCAGAAAACCATTCCTGTCAAAGCCCATTTTATCCTGAGAGGGTCACAAACAGCAGGTTTTATTCCATGCACTCACAGGGTGGTTTTTCCATTCCATCTTTCCAGCAAAACCATTTTCCCCAGTGATTCAGCACTTGGGCATCTCATTTTCTCTCTAAAAAGGGGGAAACAATGTCGCCCACAAATTTTTGGAGATGAGAGAGCAGAAAAGGGTTGGGTGGCTTCCTTTGTGTCAAGGAAATTATTTGACTGACTTTATTCAGATGTGGTGCAGACAGCTTGCAGTGGGTCCATTAGAATTTTCTTGCTCTTAATTACATTGACTTTTGAAAGCTTTGATTAATTATGATGGAGAGCAAAGGTTTGCAGCAGGGAGATGATTGTATCAGAAAACAGCTCCTGATGCTGACCAGATCAGATCAGTATTGAAGCATTTTATATCTCATAATAAACTGGACACAAAGCTGTCACCAGCAGCATTGTGAATGTTAAGAAAGATTTATATTGGTGAAAGAGATCTATGATTGCAGAAGACTGGCAATTTATTTATTTCTTTAAATTGGTGGAACTGAATGAAAGACACAAATAATAGTTTAGAGTTTGGAGTTTTTTCTCAGTCATTGGAATGAAAATAAATCAGATTAAATACATGCATTTATTGTAGATATGGATTTTTTTCCCCTCATTGAACTAAAAAGAAAGATTTTTTTTTCAATTTTGTAAAATTCATTCACCAGGTGAACTGCAAGCACTTGACAGCCTGTGTAAACAGAGTCAGATGCTTTGCATCTCTCCACCTCATTTCCATCCAAACCCTCAGTGGCTCTCTGAGGTTGGTGCAGGTACTTTCTGATATCTATGGCACTATTATGAAAAATGATGTGCCTGCCTGAGTTGCATAAGAAGCAAATTTGCATTCAATTCCCCAAAGAGCCATCAAAGGTGTGCATGTCCTTGAAAGCATCACCTAAAGTGGGATTCATTGAAAACTAACTGATAGTTGAGCTTTCCAATGGCTCTGGAATGCCAGCAGAGGAAAATTGAATTGCCCTCTGCCAGGGCTGCTGTCTCACCAGGAGCTCTGGGTGGAATGACAAGGTTGGAGGAGATGGATAAAGTTACAGGACCCAAGTGTCTCTGCCTTTATTCTCGACACCTTTAATTTAGTAATGGCAGCAATTCCCAGGGCTGCTCTATCAGGGCATATTCATTAACATTTCAAGTCCTGCTGCTAATGACAAGTACAGGTGGAAGATTTAAGAGAGTGAGATTCTGGCTTCTGGACTGATTTTGCACTGCTGATATTTGTGGATTCTTAAATCTTACTGCTGCAGCCATTCCCACCTCCTCTGTGTTTAGGGGTTTTACAAACCCTTGGCAATTTCTGGCATTCTTTTCTTCAATTACCTTTTCCCCCTTTTTTTTTCTTTCTTTTTTTTTTTTTTTTTAATTTCACTCCAGTAATTTTATCTTTTTAAATGGCTCTAGAAATATACATCCCTTTTTTTCCTGATTATCAAATACCGAGTATTTTTTTATTATATTTCATTTCAAGCATTACTGTTTGTGTTAGAACCTATTGTAACCTGCAGCACTAGTTTCAAAACTGAAATATAAGTCTATTTGAATGAGCTTTATGTGAAATTTTTCTTTGTCACCCGTGCTGTTACCCCATCAACCCTCAGACAAAAGCTTAGTGGGGATAGACTGCGGTGCTGTTAACTCAGACCTCTAAATCTCTCTGCTTGAATTTCAAGCTCTGATTAAATCTGAGCTACTCCCCAACTTCTAAACTGCTGGTGGGAAGCAGGTCAGCTGGGGAAGAAAGCAGCATCTGAGGAGGGCACACATCAGCAGTTGTGGGGGTCAGGCAATATAACACAGGAGGCACAGAGAAAATTCAAGAGTCAGCTCGTGATGTATTGCTTTCCCCACCGCCTTCAGAACGGGGCTCTGTCACAGAGATGGATTGATCCTACAACTCCCCCATCCACCCCTCCAACTCCCCTCTGCAGCTCTGACACCACTCTTGATACAAAATGCACTTTTTCTGAGCTAATCCTGGTGTCCCTTCAGCCTTTGCTGTAAGCTGAGCTCATCCCTAAGGGTTCAAGTTCAGAGATTCAGATCATCGCCCCCACTGGATTTTAGGGCCAAGCAGTCATGGGGCATTGGAAGAAGGAAACTTGTGGAAATCCACACCTTCAACACCTCACAAGCTGTTGCCTTTGATGCCTGAGGATTTTTGCTTCTATATTTTCATGTATCTGTAACCCTGTAATTCTTTAGTGGATAACTCCAGACTCCACAGACAGTGCTGAGCTCTGCTCTCCATTTTTACACAAAACAATTCCTCTGCAGCCCCAAACTAAAGGACACCTCCTGTCCACCCCAAGAGATGGAAAAACAGAGAATGGGGGAGCCAACTTGGAGTCAATGACTGCATTGGCTGCAGCTGCAATGGAGGATTCAGCCCCAAAATGGACAAAATGAGAAAGGGTGAAAAACCGTGAGCCATTGTCCATTGTGGGCTGGGAATGCCCTGAATGCACCTGAGGGCCCTTGAGTAAATAAAACTGCTTTTTATTCCCTGAATTTTGTCTGGCCTCTGTTTTAGGTAAGCCCAAATAAGGCGTCACCTTCAGAGGAGGCATCCCCACAGCAATTTCCCACCTGGACTGGGGCAACAAAAATTAGGGGAGCATCATCAGCACCATCAGCACCATGAACACATCTTGTGTGTTCTCCAAAGGCTGCCCTCACACACTGATTACAGGGAATTAAGGACCCAGAACAGACCCAGTATGGGCAATCAAGGTGGGAAGTGCCAAGAAAAAACCTCGCTCAGATAACCATCAGTTGAAAAATTGTATTTCCTACTGCAAGTCACAGTTCTACACACAGCATTAAACAGAAATGTGATGTTGTATTTACTGTCTGCACAGAAACACCTGCACAGAGAGGGAACCTCTGGGAAACACACACAGCAAGGTAGAAAAAGTAACCTGAGCATGTGCAAGGACATCTGAGGAAAAGAAGAACTCAAACTTCTCTGCAATTAGAGAACCTTCTCCTCACTGCATGTGTTTTACTTCCTGACAATAAAGCTGTAAGCATCTTCTGAAAATTAAGTGGTCCAACCTCTCATCTACAGTCTTAATTATAGGAAAAAAAAATTACAGCTTAACTGCAAACACCAAAATTTATTTCAACAACAAGTTCAATTAAGAAAAAAACATATAAAAGTTTAATTGCTCATATTTAATAGCTGAACAACAAAACCTTCCTCTCTCCTGTTTTTCCTTGTGTAGACCTTTCCCAGAACACCCACTATCTCTCCTTCTTTTCCCCTTCTTTTTACCAGGGGACAGAATGGGCTTTTTTTTTTTTTTTTTTTTTTTATTTTATACAGGCCTGTCCATGCTGCTTGCCCCAGTCCTTATTTCCTCCTGGCTACCACGTGGTTGTTCCACACTGCAGTGGTGTGCAGTAGATTACACCAGTTGTAATAAACAAACCAATTTTCCATCCTTTGGGTAAATTGGTACAATCTCTTCTGCCTTCTCCCCACAGGGTGAGAGATTCATATCAGAGAAAAAGAATCAAAGCACTGAAAGATGTCAGGTCCTCAGGAGTAACGGAGTCAGAAATACTCCAGTGGCTGTGGAAAGGGCAGACAATGAGCTTTAAATTACTGCCTTAATTAAACATTCAGAGTTTTGCTCAGAGATGTGAGCTTGTATTTCACAAAGAGGTTTAGGTGTAACAGAAGAGAATTTTCATGGTTTCCTGTCCTGTGGGCAGCTTCATTTCTGTCTCCTCCCCATAGTTAAGCTTGATTTGTTTGTGTCTCTGTCCCCAAAAACTCTCACCAGCCATGGAAGCATGACCAGGATGGTCAGAGGGATGGAGCAGCTCTGCTGGGAGGAAAGGCTGGGAGAGCTGGGATTGTTCTGGAGAATTTTTGGGTGAGCTCATTGTAGCCTTGCAGTGCCTGAAGGGAGCCTAAAGGAAAAATGGAGAGAGACTTTACAAGGGATGGAGTGACAGGACACAGGGGAAGGGATTCAAACTGAAAGAGAGATGAGTTAGATGGGATATTGGAAATATATTTTTCCCTGGCACAGGTTGTCCAGAGAAGCTTCTCCATCCCTGAAAGTGTCCAAGGCAGGGCTGGATGGGGATTGGAGCACCCTGGGACAGTGGAAATGTCCCTGCCCATGGCAGAGGGTTGCAATGGATTCATCTTTAAGATCATTTCCAAGCCAGGCCATTCCATGATTCTGTGATCCTTAACCCACTTTTCTCCATTTCTAGAGTAAATCAAACCTCAACACTTCAGAAATATTTTTCCTTTTCTGTGAAGTTCCTTTGGTGACTTTTTGTCCTCATCTCATCTGTCTTGAGCCTCTCTCTTGCTAACATCTATGACAGTTCTTTAAAAAACTTATTATGTCCCCATCAATAGCTCCCTTCACTGTGACACTTTGTGGCCACTGTAATAAAGGCTGCAAAAATGACCAGGGTCCAGAGGACAAATTCACAAAATATTTGGGTTTATTGGGAATACATAATAACAAAAAAAAAAAAAAAAGATGATAGTAGCTACTTGTCTCAAGTCCACTTTAAAATATTGATATTCAAACAGTTTGTAATATAAGTTTTATTTAATTTTATATATACCTGTAATTATCATCAAATTAAGCAGAAGGAACGTCTTTTTGCTTTGGATTTGCACAGGATTAGCCCAGTGAAATCTGGAATTGATCTCCCTCTGTACAACAAATGCTGATTACAGTTTCTCCTCTCTAGGAGTAATTTTTTATTTATACTATATTTTTCTGATTACCATCAGTGAAAAATTGAAGAATGAAGGAGAAAAAAAATGAAAGACAAATTATGTTCTGCTAATGAAGACATAGAGAGAGATTCACATCTTTCTATTTTGTATCTCACAGCCTTACTGGAATTTCCTGGAAGGAAATTTGATGTGATACCTCATGAAATTTTATTTGCATGCCAGCATGTGCCATGTAATCTGAGAAAAGAGGGAAAATAAGAAGAATTTATTAAACAGGAGTGCAGCAGGACTGAGGCATCCAACAACTTGGGTTATGCTGGATCTTAGAACTACTCAGGGTTTTCAAGTGCTAATGAAATTTCTCTGCTAGAAGTCATTCTTTTCAACGGCAGGGACCAGGGAAGTTTTCTTAAAATTTTCTTCCTTGTGTTGTTTACAGCTACTTTTAGATCTTTCACATGGCTTTCAAATTTCAGAACGAAGGTGGAGGGTAAACAAATATTTTTAAACTAGGTGTGATTTTTCCCTCTTTTCTTTAGTCAGCTTTGTTAAACATATTCACTACATAATCTTGAAAGAAAAAAAAGAAAAATAAAAAGAAAAAATTTATCTCAATATCACTGAAATATATCAAACTTAGAGGAGTTTGAAAACAGCGGGGCAAGAACATAAAAAAGAATTTTACAGCATTTGTGAAATGATTAAATCCTAAATTTGAAAATTTGTTTTTCAGCTTGTATTCGCAGTGGAAGAAGATTTTTGTTTTTTCAAAGTTCTTGCAAAGTAATTCAAGTCACGATTGGTGCTTTGACTTGTACCATCTTTGAACTCGTGTAACGTAAGGAATGGCAGCTGAAGATCTCAGCTCCTGTTTTACCATCGTGCTGCACACATTGCTTTGATCTCCACCAAATTTAGCTGACCTTTCCAGCAAAACCAGGACAGAACCCATCCAATTGCACAGAAATTTTAGTCTTCCAATCTATTACGAAGAGTAGAGAAAGCAACCTCTGAAGAGTATTTGACAATAATGACATCAAAACCCAGTAGAAATCATTGGGATGTAGCCAGTCCTTTTCCTAGTAACACACTCTCTACAGCTAAATCAATTAATTTTTTTTTATTTTTTTTTTTTTTTTTTTTTTTTTTTTTTATATTTAGGCAGGTGTATGCACTATGATTCTTTTATGGCACGTGTTCTTACAGTGTACTCACCTACCTTTGTTTCTGCAATTGAACTTCCCTCCAAAGCTCATTACCTCAATTTTTTCCTTCTGTCAGTGTAAATTTATTTCAGAATCTCTACTCTCCAGCTCTCCTTTCTCTACATGAAAGAGACTTATTCTCCTGTTTTGTGGTTACTTCCTTGCCTGCTGGGACTCCTTTCACAACTTTGTCTGCAAAGGTGCAGGATGAACAGAACTCAGCTTTACTTTATTTCCACAAACACAAAAACCCCACAAACCAAACAACCCAAAATCCCTGCATTTGCTCCTTACCTTTTGAAAACACAACTGGCCCAAACAATGCCAGTCTGCTCATGAAAAATCTTTGTCACTGTCACCAGGATTGATTCCACGAGCCCTACATGTTCCTCACTCATGGAAACTCCCATTTCACTTTCTGACCACGATCTCAAAAGAATTTAGCGACATTTGGAGATTTGTTGTCAGTGTTCACATTCCCCTGTAAATTACTGACTTTGGAGAGCAATGGGGGGACCTTGACACTGATCCTTCTCTCCCTGCAATTGTCAGAAATGAGTTTAACTTGGTGGAATTGCATTAGTGGGAAAGCAGATAATGGCCCTAACTCAATAAGGCGCATGATTTGTTTGCTTTTAATCTGGTGGCAGTCCCACTGAAGTCAGCCAGCCTCGAGCATATTCCAGAATAACAATGCTTTTTGAGTGAGGATTGGAATATAAAGGTGTTCAACTGGAGTAATTCCCCTCTAATCTAATATAGAAGTGCATATTTATAATTTAGTAACCTGTGATTTAGGACAGAGAGAAATCCTTGGCAGCGATAACTTCATGCCTATTATAGAGGGCTTTCTTAAAAATGGAGAATCTTATAAAATGACAAAATTTCCACGCATTGTTAGAGGGATAGCAGTGAGAATGTGGATTCCAAATTATGAACATCGTGTAAAATTTGTAGATAATTAAATTTGATTTGGACTGTTGATCACACACACAAATGGATCTCCCCTGCAGCAGGGCTTAAATGGTTTATTCAGTAACTGCTCCTTGATCCTCCTTCTCCCCTGGTCCCATAAGCAAATGAGTCTCTCAGTCGACTCCCAGACCCTACAGCAGTTCCTGAATTAGGCTTTGCTCTCTCTGATCCCTCCAGTTGTCAGCTTGATGACCCCTTGGTCTCTGAAGAATCTGAGAAAAAATAATATTCTGAGGAAAATCTCAGTGTTCATTAGTTAATCCTGATCAGTTTTAAACTCTTCTGACTTTATCCACAAATTAAGGAACAATTATTATCAAATTAAGATCCCCACAGACAGGAGCTTCCATCCCCAGTTTGAGGGTCTGTCTTGTAAAACAAGACTCATGGTAATTCCACACCATCCTCAAGTCACACGAAGAATTTAATTTTAAACCTTCTCAGCTAAACACAGCTGACACCCTTATCTCTATAACTACTAAGACTGTAATAAATTGATAGTAATTTATGTGGGTGTCCAAATAATGGGGTATAATGAAGAGGAGATTAGAATGATGTAAAAACTTCTGCATGCTACTGAGACAGAATACAGTCTCAAGACAGATTACCAAATTAAAAGAAAAATATTTTGATTACATGCTATGCGATCAAGATTTTGTCTGCTTTGGAAGTGGCAAGTAGTTCAATTATATCACTGAAGGGTAATTTGTGAAGGAGCTCTGAAATAATACACTCATAAAACCCCCCAAAAGCTTCAAAGAAGATGAAAGATTTTTCAAGTCTGTTTTTGAAGCAGAGAAAACAAGAGTATATTTACACAGCTGCTAGAAAAAGGTGTGATGATTTAGAAGTTAAACTCACTTTTTTTTTTTTTTTTTTTTTTTTTTTTTTTTTTTTTTTTTAACTGAGTCTTTACCACAGAAGGGGTTTTATGTTTCTTTAGGATAAGTGGGAGATGGGTTGGGCTTGGCCTTACAACTTTTTAGAGAGGTCAATCTCTGCACCTCCACAGACTTTCTCTATGGCTTTCAGGCCTTGTGTCCTGTCTTAATTCCCTATTTCTAAGTGGTAAACGCCGCAGCGACTTGCTGGTCAATATCAGCGAGTAAGTTGCGGAT
>CM019217.1:4235307-4290194 GCA_009741485.1 Malurus cyaneus samueli | reverse complement strand
TTACACTGGGTAATTCAGGGATTTTAACAGGCTCAGTTTGGGAAGGGTTGGGGTCACAAAGCCAGCAGCCCCGGTTCAAAGCAAGCTCCTCCTGGATTTTTCCAGCCAGGAAAAGCTTTGCAGGTAGCTGGGTCCCAGAGCCACGCAATTCCAGCCGTTTGGCAGGCAGCAAACCACATCAAATTAACCCCATGGGTCCAAATCATGAAACAAACCCTATGAAAAAGCAAGAGATTACCATCACAAACTCCTATTTTGTTATTTATACAACAATAGCCAATAATCGTGTTCTTGGGAGCCTGTATCTGCAGGCACCCAAGTGGGTTTTTAATTGTGTGGTGCCAGAGTGAAATACATATAACAAGGAGGAAACTTGATTTTTTCCTATTAATATTTTTTTTTTCTTTCTAGAACTTTCCCAGAAACTTTCTAGTTATTATTCAACACTACTCCATAGCCCCACCATGTCAACTTCCAGCAGGTCTGCCAACTTTACTGGGATAATAAAGACATTTCAGTCTTTAACACTTCTCTTCATGTGCTGCACAGAGTTAGGGAGGCAGTCACTGTGTGTGCAAACAGCCTGGGGGAATTCATTCAACCTGGAACCTCAATTTGTCTCAAAGTGTTGCATTTTTAGTAATAATGCCAGTAGATTAATTAAATCTGAGAGGAGTCTGAGAGGCAGGACCAAGTGAAATAAATGTTTAGTGGGAGGAGAGAACACAGAGTAAATCCTGTCTTTGGGTTCTTCCACCCCAAACTTTGTGGAACATGGGCCTTTCTCGGGCAGTAGAGCCTCTGTGGCATCTTTTCTTCCTGCAGATGAACAAATGTCACAGGTGAAAAACGTGAAGAGAGAAGGAAAAGCTTGCCCCTAGTAAAAAATCAGCATCAAGGAGGGAAAACTTAATTTCTTTACAGAGTGGTACCTGAAGTGTTGGCTGATTTTTTTTCTCCCATTGTCTCAGTCCTTTTTTATTGAGGCCACCCATGCTGTCTTAGAGTCCTGGGGATCTTGCTCAGTTCATACAGTTTCCTTTCATTAAATTTTCTCTGCATAAATGTCATTTTAACACCTTTAGCCTTTGCCCTTTACCATGATCAGCCCTTTTCCATTCACATCTGCCATCTTGCTTATTTAGGTGAAAATTGCTCGGTGCAGGTTCTGTGGGTGTCTCTGGGTTTGCACAAATCCAGCACCAGCTGCCTATTTTTAATGCAATTTTAACACATCATACAAAGGCACAAGCTGTAAAGGGGTCATCAGGTTTGAAAGTAAGAACAGTCCTAGAAGAAACACTTCAGGCTTGTTCAGTCCTGGAAGATTCAGCATGATTTTATAAATTAATTAGGACACAAATAAATGTTTGAAGTAGGATCCTTTATTTATTGTTTTTTTTTTTTTTTTTTTTTTTTTTTCAGGCTGGCCATGATCATGTAAATGTATTTCTTCTTTTTACTGTGCAAAGTTAAGGTTAAATCCAGGCTAAGCCTGTTTACATTTCTGAAATCCTATAAAAATATGCGGTGATGCTGTAAAAGCTTGAGGCTCAAAACTTCTCTGAAAAAACATAATAATTCAGAAATTATGTGGAAAGTGAGTGCAGTTTCCACTGATTAAAAATTTCAATGAGCCAGGTGAATTAAGAGAATGTGTTTGCACCATCCTGAAGTCATATATGTATTTTATGATTGCATTTTAGAAAACCCTTTGGAGACAGACTAACTTTATTATTCCCATTTTATAGGGAGAATTGAGATACAGAAAGAAGAATCTGTCTTTACACTCAAAATGTGCAGTAAGGTCAAAAGCTGACACATTCCTACTGCTCCAAACATGAGATTGTTCTTCTGGTACAAATTGCCAGGCAAGAACCATTTTCAAAAAGCACTAATTGATTATGCTCTACTGTGGGTGTTGCTTTTAATGTGCTGCAGATGTTTGGATACTGCACACTCTAAATTTCATATCTTTCATAAAACAGATGACCAGGTGTGGAGAACTTCATAAGAATATTTAATATCTTAGCTATTATGAGATTCCTTTTTTCATGCACTTTTTCATAGAGTGAAACTAAGGACAACAAGATATTTAATTGTCTTTCTCCTCTAATGTGCCATTATAAGCTATTTAATTGTGCAAACATATATGCAGAAATATAATATATAGATGAATGTGAAAAAGAACTCTGTGGCATCATAAAATATTAATGTATCCTGCAGCTTTTTTATTACTTAGCTCTGAGAGAGACACTGGGATTCCTGATGCAGAAAGGAGTTTTTTTCTCAAGGTGGGTCTATTCTTTTATAGTCCAGCCGTCTGCCCACCATTGTCCCCAAGGGCTGGGTATTCCTACCATCTGCAAGGGTGTTTCATCCTTATATAAAATCTGTTCCCAGCTTTGTCATAAATAACAAAATACTCTCATTTAGGGCTTTTTGTGGTGCCCACAATTGTGTCCAAAGCATGGAAGAGGGGCTTGTTCAGGTTCCTTGCTCTGCTGAGACCTTCTAGGTACCCATTTAGTTACTTAAATTTAGTTAAAATAGAGAGGAGAATAATTAAACACTTTCCAATCTCATCCTAAGGGCCGAGTTCATCTGCTCTGACACAAACACTGCCAAAACCAAGGAGAAATGAAATGAGTCAAAGTGGCTGAAATCTCAGATAATACAGCAGGAGTAGTGTGAGATTCAGGTTCTTCACACAACATCAAAGATATTCAGAGTTTATGATTCACTTGACCAATAATTATGCTACACTCAAACCAAGATGTCAGGGAAAGCAGCACATTATTCCTGCTATCCATGTATATCCAAGAGTTCTCACAAAGCCTTAATATCAGATAATTAAGCACCAAAATAATCAAGAAAATATTTTTAGTTGGGACTAGTCAGCTTGACCACTAGAGAATTATATAAACAAAAACATATAAATTGCACTAAAGAGTTACCAAGGTCACAGAATCAAGCCCAGAAAATCAACGAACTCCAGTTGCTACATTATAATTTATTTTCTAATTATATAAATTCATGTTAATTCACTCCTGTTTCTTTCCACAGAGAGGATAGTGCTCAGTTTCCTCTGAATTCTTCAGTGTCTTTATATATATAGTAACCAAATGTTCATTAAATACATTCATTAATTTTCAAATGTCTCTGTGGAAAATTAAATCCATCTGGACATGGTCCTGGACAAATGTTTTAAGGTGGCCCTTTCTTGAGCAGGTGGTTGGAGCAGATGATCTCCAGAAGTCCCTCCAACCTCAGACATTCTGAGATTTTGTGAAAAATAATATTGTCTTATTTTGTTGAGGGGAACAGAGGTAGAAGATGATTAAGACTGCTGTTTTTGGATCTCCCTTTTGAAACACATTTGTTTCATATTTTAGGCATATTTGCATTTATCTCTTCAAAGAAAAGCTCTTTCCATCTTTAGTTCAGTATTTTGTGCAGATACAGAGATACACAGTTTTTCTTTCAGTATAAGATTTGACACTCGAATGAGATAGACTTTTAGGATCAATCAGAACCAGATTTTTTCTTTTCCTCACCTGCTTTCTCCTCATCCTCATTCATTGATGTCCAAACCTCAAAGCTATAATCCCATCAAGGTGCTTTCACGAGATTGTTTTCTCCAAATTAGCACATCTACATTTGTATTTAATGTAGGGGGCAAAAGCAGAGATATCGTGGCTGTTCTTCTCTCCCCAACTGTCACAAATAAATAAAAAAAAAAAAAAAAAAAAAATCAGCTCAGAGAAGTCAGCAAAGAATATAAGCTTCAGCTCAAAACCACCTTGTAAAGTTGCTAACAACTGAACAGACAGATTTACAACAAGGAGGGTCAGGAAACAATATTATTGAGTCTGATACAGACAGGAGGAGTTTAATTCACCAAGCATTTACTACAGCAGCTTCGAAGCAGTCTGCTCCCCAGTTGGGTTTAGATGAGTCTAAATTAGGATGGGATTTTGTACCAGCTGAGCTTTGAAGGTAAAAGAGGCTTCGGGTTGAGATTTTTTGCCTAAAGCTTGGATTTCTAGGTGGAATTTTAGGGGCTTTAGGAATTTTGTCTTGCCTGAGATCACAGCTGAAACAATCCTGGTTGGTGTACCTGGGTAATTCAGGGATTTTAACAGGCTCAGTTTGGGAAGGTTGGGGTCACAAAGCCAGCAGCCCCGGTTCAAAGCAAGCTCTCCTGGATTTTCCAGCCAGGAAAAGCTTTGCAGGTAGCTGTGGTCCCAGGCCACGCAATTCCAGCCGTTTGGCAGGCAGCAAACCACATCAAATTAACCCCATGGGTCCAAATCATGAAACAAACCCTATGAAAAAGCAAGAGATTAGCCATCACAAACTCCTAATTTTGTTATTTATAGAAACAACAATAGCCAAATAATTGTGTTCTTGGGAGCCTGTATCCTAGCAGGCACCCAAGTGGGTTTTTTAAAATCATGCTGGTGCCAGAGTGAAAATACAATAATAACAAGGAGGAAAACTTGATTTTTTCCTATTAAATTATTTTTTTTTCTTTCTAGAACTTTCCCAGAAACTTTCTAGTTATTATTCAACACTACTCCATAGCCCCACCATGTCAACTTCCAGCAGATCTGCCAACTTAACTGGGATAATAAAGGGCAATTTCAGCTCCTTTAACACTTCTCTTCATGTGCTGCACAGAGTTAGGGAAGGCAGGCACTGTGTGTGCAAACAGCCTGGGGGAATTCATTCAACCTGGAACCTCAATTGTCTCAAAGTGCTTGCAATTTTTAGTAATAATGCCAGTAGATTAATTAAATCTGAGAGGAGTCTGAGAGGCAGGACTAAGTGAAATAAATGTTTAGTGGGAGGAGAGAAACACAGAGTAAAATCCTGTCTTTGGGTTCTTCCACCCCAAACTTTGTGGAACATGGGCCTTTCTCGGGCAGTAGAGCCTCTGTGGCATCTTTTCTTCCTGCAGAGAACAAAATGTCACAGGTGACAAAAACGTGAAGAGGAGAAGGAAAAAGCTTGCCCCTAGTAAAAATCAGCATCAAAGGAGGGAAATACTTAATTTCTTTACAGAGTGGTACCTGAAGTGTTGGCTGACTTTTTTTTCTCCCATGTTCTCAGTCCTTTTTTATTGAGGCCACCCCATGCTGTCTTAGAGTCCCTGGGGGATCTGCTCAGTTCATACAGTTTCCCTTTCATTAAAATTATTTCTCTGCCATAAATGTCATTTTAACACCTTTAGCCTTTGCCCTTTACCATGATCAGCCCTTTTCCATTCACACTCTGCTCATCTTGCTTATTTAGGTGAAAATTGCTCGGTGCAGGTTCTGTGGGTGTCTCTGGGTTTGCACAAAATCCAGCACCAGCTGCCATATTTTTAATGCAATTTTAACACATCATAACAAAAGGCACAAGCTGTAAAAGGGGCTCATCAGGTTTGAAAGTAAGAACAGTCCTAGAAGAAAACTCTTCAGGTTGTTCAGTCTGGAAAAGACATTCAGCATGAAATTTTATACATTAATTAGGACACAAATAAATGTTTGAAGTAGGATCCTTTATTTATTGTTTTTTTGTTTTTTTTTTTTTTTTTTTTGTTTAAGGCTGGCCATGATCATGTAAATGTATTTCTTCTTTTACTTGTGCAAAGTTAGGTTAATCCAGGCTAAGCTGTTTACATTTCTGAAATCTATAAAAATATGCGGTGATGCTGTAAAAAGCTTGAGGCTCAAAACTTCTCTGAAAAAACATAATAATTCAGAAATTATGTGAAAGTGAGTGCAGTTTCCACTGAAAAAATTTCAATGAGCCAGGTGAATTAAGAGAATGTGTTTGCACCATCCTGAAGTCATATATGTATTTTATGATTGCATTTTAGAAAACCCTTTGGAGACAGACTAACTTTATTATCCCATTTTATGGGAGAATTGAGATACAGAAAGAAGAATCTGTCTTACACTCAAAATGTGCAGTAAGGTCAAAAGCTGACACATTCCTACTGCTCCAACATGAGATTGTTCTTCTGGTACAAATTGCCAGGCAAGAACCATTTTCAAAAAGCACTAATTGATTATGCTCTACTGTGGGTGTTGCTTTTAATGTGCTGCAGATGTTTGGATACTGCACTCTGATTTCATATCTTCATAAAACAGATGACCAGGTGTGGAGAACTTCATAAGAATATTTAATATCTTAGCTATTATGAGATTCCTTTTTTCATGCACTTTTTCATAGAGTGAAACTAAGGACAAAGATATTTAATTGTCTTCTCCTCTAATGTGCCATTATAGCTATTTAATTGTGCAAACATATATGCAGAAATATAATATATAGATGAATGTGAAAAGAACTCTGTGGCATATAAATATTAATGTACCTGCAGCTTTTTATTACTTAGCTCTGAGAGAAGCACTGGATTCCTGATACAGAAAGGAGTTTTTCTCAAGGTGGGTCTATTCTTTTATAGTCCAGCCGTCTGCCCCACCATTGTCCCCAAGGGCTGGTATTCCTACCATCTGCAAGGTGTTTCTCCTTATATAAATCTGTTCCCAGCTTTGTCATAAATAACAAAATACTCTCATTTAGGGCTTTTTGTGGTGCCCACAATTGTGTCCAAAGCATGGAATAGGGCTTGTTCAGGTTCCTTGCTCGCTGAGACCTTCTAGGTACCCATTTAGTTACTTAAATTTAGTTAAATGGAGTAATATGAGTCAATTTTAGTTGAATTCCCAAATAAATCTCTGTACAATATCAGTTTAACACTCCACAATTTTAGAGCAGCTTAGAGCTGTGTGAGCTGAACCGGGAGGCTGAGACAATCATCTCTCCGTTGCTGTTGTTGAGAAGCAGAGAGTAGGAGACATCAGAAGATTCATCAACCATATGTGTCAGCTCTGCTGAAGTTTTGTAATGATTGGGTTTGGCAGAGATCCTCTTCTTGGTTTGCACTTGGAGAGGTGAAGTATGCTCTGCTGCTTGGCAGAGAATAGAGCACTCATGGGCAGAGAAAAGGAAGGAAATTCCCAACCAGAGGAGACGAGACATATGTGTGTCATTTCTGCATTTTGCCCTGCTTAGATGCTGCACAGAAACATGGATGAAGGAAGAATTACCAAGAAAAGCCTTCTCCTTCAGGCTGGGGGCACAGGGAGTGTCCCTCCTGCAGCCTGCAGCTGAGCAAATATTCCACAGATTTTCCAAAACCCTGCTTGGTGAGAATGTCGGGTGTAGGACAGCGGCAAGAATTGAGTATTGAGAGCTGTAAGCAGATCAAAGTGCATTTAGGAAGAGAAAGCAAATATTTAAGTTTAGACTTAGAGCTTTAAATGGTGGATAGATAAGTATTAGGGATATAACTATATAAATCCTTCACTTTTCCTAAGGAGCTTTCCTTGATGCCACTCATAAAATAAGTACCTACTGTAAAATATTCTGCATTATCTGCCAGCCACCAACAAGCACAAGATGCTGAAGGAAATGAAACTTCAGTTGCAGACTGATGAAAATTCCTCTGTTCAATGAAGAGTACAATGGAAAGGTGTCTTCCATAAAAAAACCAATTTAATAATGCAGTCCTTGAATTTCCATGGATATTCAAGTACCCCTATTTCAGCATTGTGGATTAAACCTGGTGAAGACTGAACAGAAGTGTAGAACCCACACAAATTAAAAATAATCGTATTTTCTGAACACTGGGATTAAAAAAGAAAAATCTAATTTTATTTTCATCTAGAATTATTATTCCATTCAAGTAATTTAAATAGAAGGTGTCATTTTAATATTATAGATGTAAATGCAGCTAAAGTGAAGAGATGATTATTCACAGAATTATTATGTCATTCCTCTACAGATAAAATGAGGCAAAATGTATTTTGTGGTTAGAAAGTTTAGGCAGTCCTAATGCAGTCAGTAAATTACTGATGTGAGTCTCGTTCAATAGTCAAGTGAGTTCCAATCAGTTTTTTTCAAAGAACCTGCATGTACGAATTTTAACTGGCAAATTAGATAGATGTCATCTGTTTCCTCTTGTGGGAAATAAAAAAATCCTCTACAAGATCATCAAATTAACTTTCACCAATTGTATGAAATGATATTAAGTATACAGGCTATGTTTTATTTATCTGGAAGTCTGCATCAGAACAGACAAGTCAAATCCTACAAAACATCCCAAGGGTAATTTAATGAAAATGTCTGCTTCAAACCATTCACATGTAGTGATTGTGGCATTTTTTGACTGGGCACAGGCACCACTCACACACAACCTCTCCAGTGATCAGGGGTTTGAGCTGGGTTTGAATTCCAGGTGGACCACGGGAAACAGAGAGAGTCTGGATGGACAACCGGCACGATCCAGCTCTAGACACCGAATTTTTCCCATTTCAACCCATCTGATGAGGAACATCTACAACACCCAGTGAGAAATAACCAGGGTCATTTCAGCAGGTTCAGCAGGAAAAATGCATAAAATGGAGAAAGAAATAATTATTTTCTCATCATGGTCCTCAGATCATTCCTTAAGCTTTACTTTTGGCTACACGTCTTTCAGATCTTGCAGTGAGTTTTTCACCATAGAGGACCACCTGGAAACTCCTGAATACTTCACTAGAAATAGGTCAAAACTGGTACTTTTCCACCTCAAGAGATCCTGACGTCCCAACAGAGCAAAAGTTTCCAAGTCTCACATGCAAGTCTAACAGATCTTACCAACAACATGACTGTAGATACATAAGCACATTTGCTAAATCAAAGTGTATCTGTTCCAGAAATAGTTATATGACATTAGGAGTTATTTCTGTGTAGAGATGGAGTGGAATTGGAGTTCTGAGAACTGCAGTAACAGTTATAGATGAGAAAGATACTCCACAAATAAAGACACGAATCGGACTAGGTAAATAACATTTTCAGTGGTGTGACTAAACCTCTGGGGACTGAATAGGATTGATTTGTTTTGTGTCGTGTAACTAAAATTAATCGTAAATTCCTGCCATCTGCAAGGTTTTGTCCTTATATAAAACCTTTTCACAGCTCTGTCATAAATAACAAAATATTACTGTCATTTTAGGGCTTTGTGTGGTGAGCACAGCCGTGTCCAAAGCATGGAATAGGGGCTTGTTCAGGTTCCTTGCTCTGCTGAGACCTTCTAGGTACCCATTTAGTTACTTAAATTTAGTTAAAATTGAGTCAAAATTTTAGTTGAAATTCCCAAATAAATCTCTGTACAATATCAGTTTAACCACTCCACAATTTTAGAGCAGGCTTAGAGTTGTGTGAGCTGAAACCGGGGAGGCTGAGACAATCATCTCCTCCTGTTGCTGTTGTCAGAAGAGAGAGTAGGAGACATCAGAAGATTCATCAACCCATATGTGTCAGCTCTGCTGAAGTTTTGTAATGGATTGGGCTTGGCAGAGATCCTCTTCTTGGTTTGCACTTGGAGAGGTGAAGTATCAGCTCTGCTGCTTGGCAGAGAACAAGAGCACTCATGGGCAGAGAAAAAGGAAGGAATATTCCCAAACCAGAGGAGACGAGACATATGTGTGTCGTTTCTGCATTTTGCCCTGCTTAGATGCTGCACAGAAACATGGATGAAGGGAAAGAATTACCAAGAAAAGCCTTCTCCTTCAGGCTGGGGGCACAGGGGAGTGTCCCTCCTGCAGCCTGCAGCTGAGCAAATATTCCACAGATTTTCCAAAACCCTGCTTGGTGAGGGAATGTCGGGTGTAGGACCAGCGCAAGAATTGAGTATTGAGAGCTGTAAGCAGATCAAAGTGCATTTAGGAAGAGAAAGCAAATATTTAAGTCTTTAGACTTAAGAGCTTTAAATGGTGGATAGATAAGTATTAGGGAATATAACTATATAAATCCTTCACTTTTCCTAAGGAGCTTTCCTTGATGCCACTCATAAAATAAGTACCTACTGTAAAATATTCTGCATTATCTGCCAGCCACCAACAAGCACAAGATGCTGAAGGAAATGAAACTTCAGTTGCAGACTGATGAAAATTCCTCTGTTCCAATGAAGAGTACAATGGAAAGGTGTCTTCCATAAAAAAACAATTTAAATAATGCAGTCCTTGAATTTCCATGGATATTCAAGTACCCCTATTTCAGCATTGTGGATTAAACCTGGTGAAGACTGAACAGAAGTGTAGAACCCACACAAAATTAAAAAATAATCGTATTTTCTGAACACTGGGATTAAAAAAGAAAAATCTAATTATATTTTCATCTGAGAAATTATTATTCCATTCAAGTAATTTAAATAGAAGGGTGTCATTTTAATTATTATAGATGTAAATGCAGCTAAAGTGAAGAGATGATTATTCACAGAATTATTATGTCATTCCTCTACAGATAAAATGAGGCAAAATGTATTTTGTGGTTAGAAAGTTTAGGCAGTCCTAATGCAGTCAGTAAATTTACTGATGTGAGTCTCGTTCAATAGTCAAGTGAGTTCCAATCAGTTTTTTTCAAAGAACCTGCATGTACGAATTTTAACTGGCAAATTAGATAGATGTCATCTGTTTCCTCTTGTGGGAAATAAAAAAATCCCTCTACAAGATCATCAAATTAACTTTCACCAATTGTATGAAATGATATTAAGTAATACCAGGCTATGTTTTATTTATCTGGAAGTCTGCATCAGGAACAGACAAGTCAAATCCTACAAAACAATCCCAAGGGTAATTTTAATGAAAATGTCTGCTTCAAACCATTCACATGGAGTGAATGTGGCATTTTTTGACTGGGCACAGGCACCACTCACACACAACCTCTGCCAGTGATCAGGGGTTTGAGCTGGGTTTGAATTCCAGGTGGACCACGGGAAACAGAGAGTCTGGATGGACAACCAGGCACAACCTCCAGAATTTGTTCCCATTTCAACCCATCTGATGAGGAACATCTCAAACACCCAGTGAGAAATAACCAGGGGTCATTTCAGCAGGTTCAGCAGGAAAAAATGCATTAAAATGGAGAAAGAAATAATTATTTTTCTCATCATGGTCCTTCCAGATCATTCCTTAAGCTTTTACTTTTGGCTACACAGTCTTTCAGATCTTGCCATTGAGTTTTTGCACCATAGAGAACCACCTGGAAAACTCCTGAATACTTCACTAGAAATAGGTCAAAACCTGGTACTTTTGCCACCTCAGATAGAATCCTGACTGCCCAAACAGAGCAAAAGTTTCCAAGTCTCACATGCAAGTCTAACAGATCTTACCAAACAACATGACTGTAAGATACATAAGCACATTTGCTAAATCAAAGTGTATCTGTTCCAGAAATAGTTATATGACATTAGGAGTTATTTCTGTGTAGAGATGGAGTGAAATTGGAGTTCTGAGAACTGCAGTAAGCAGTTATAGATGAGAAAGATACTCCACAAATAAAGACACCGAATCTGGACTAGGTAAATAAACCATTTTCTAGTGGTGTGACTAAACCTCTTGGGGACTGAATAGGATTGATTTGTTTTGTGGTCGTGTAACTAAAATTAATTTTGTTTTCCCACTTTCCATATGTTAAACATCCTCTTAAAATTAACTGTTAATTATTAATATTAATTTATTTTGATTTTTATGCCAATTGGGAATTTTTGCAGTCTTTTATAAACTTATATTCTTTTAAATAATTTCATTTCAGTCTGGACTCAAAATTGCTTTCGTTTTAGCCCATCTGTAATACTTATTAAGCCAAACCAAACTTAATTGACTTACTAACCAAAAAACTCACCTAATCATATTCCTAATAAATTCTCTTGGATTTGCTAAAATAAATTATCACAGAATCATAAAATGGTTTGTGTTGGAAAGGACATTAAGGATCATCTGGTTCCAACCACCTGCCATGGAAAGTGATGCCACCCACTAGACCAAGCTGCTCATGGCTCCATCCAAGCACTTCCAGGGGTGGGGCAAATGGGATATATCATCTCACTGTTTTTATCTCTCCATTTTTATCTCTCCATGTTTATCTCTCCATGTTTTCTTTCCAAGTTATCTTTCCCTGTTATCTCTTTGTGTCATCTCTCCATATTTACCTCTCCGTGTTATCTCTCCAAGTCACCTCTCTCTGTTATCTCTCCATGTCATCTCTCCATGTTTTTTCTCCTTGTTATCTTTCCATGTTTTCTCTCTGTCTCATCTCTCCATGTTTTCTCTCCATGTTATCTCTCCACATTATCTCTCTGTGTCATCTCTCCATATTTATCTCTGCATGTTATCTTGCTATTATCTCTCCACGTTATCTCTCCATCTCTCCGTGTTCTCTCTCCATTTTATCTCTCTGTTATCTCTCCACGTTATCTCTGTGTTATCTCATCATGTTATCTCTCCATGTCATTTCTCCACATCACCTGTCTATGTTATCTCTCTGTGTTCTCTCCATGTCATCTCCATGTTTTCGATTCCTTGGTATCTTTCCACGTTTTCTCCCTGTGTCATCTTGCCATGTTTTCTCTCCATATTATTTCTCTGTTATCTCTCCATGTTATCTCTCTACTTTATCTCTACGTGTTATCTCTCTGTTATCTCTTTATGTCATCTTTCCACGTTATTTCTCTGTGTTATCTCTCCGTGTTTTCTCTCCATGTTATCTCTCCTTGTTATCTCTCTCATCTCTCCATGTCATCTCTCCATGTTTTCTCTCCTTGCTCTTTCCATGTTTTCTCTCCTTGTTATCTTTCCATGTCATCTCTCCATGTTATCTCTCTCATTTCTCTGTGTTATCTCTCTGCTATCTCTCTGTGTTATCTCTCCATGTTATCTCTGTGTTATCTCTCAGTTATCTCTCCCTGCAGGCCCTGGGGAAGGCAGGAACCTCCAAACAACAGGTCAGAGCATAAATTGCAGCCTTTACAGGCAGTGCAGGGTGAGGGGATGCTGTCACAACCTGGCTTCTGTGGAAAATGGACAGCAGAAGGAGGAATCTGCTTCTTCCATGTGCTGCCCTTCAAAATTCACTCTGCACGATCTAAGAACACACATTCAGGGGATTGTTTTAAGGGTTTGAAATGACACCTCTCTGCACCCTCAACAGCAGAGCTGGAGATCATTCCAGCCTTGAAACCACTCACAACCTCTAAATCTTGTGCAGAACATCCACACCTTTTTCAGCATCCATAAAACCACAATTCCCTGAGGGTTTGTAGGTGAAGGATGCAAATCCTGCCTCCAAGGAACCCTGAGCTGCCCACAGCCCTGAGCTCCAGGGGACAGAGAGAGGGGGCAGAAAGGGAGGGAGAACCAACCGCTGTCACGAGAGAAACACTCGGTGGGCTGTGTTCACCTTCCAGGGCTTCACTTGGCTTCTTCCACTTCTACTTGATGCCATTCCCACACAGAAAAATTATATTCACTGTGAACATAATGAATGCATGTCGAGAGCTAAGTATAAGTAAACACAGAGGGCTTTTTTTTTTTTTTTTTTTTTTTTTTTTCTAAATATACAGCAAAAATCACACAAACAGTGCAATAACTGGGAAAGCAAGAGCTATAAGAGGAAATTCTGAAATACAGTAAATCCAATTTTTACTATTTTTTGCAAAAATATTGGGCGTACATCTCATAAAGAGAGTTCTGCAAATAACTTCAATGCTTTTCTGACAGAATTTTCGAAAGGGGAATGACAAATAAACCACCTTTAAAATAGTATTTATCTGGGATAACACATAATAAGTAGCAGCAAATACAATCTTCCTGTTACCAAATTATATCACTGTAGCCTGAACTCTTCAAGGAGATGCAACTGCTGAAGCTACAATAGTTTGTTTTAAAATACCTAATCTGTGTGTATAGCTATTAATACCTATAAAAGAAATTAAATATATATGCTGGATCATTTGTTTAATAGCCTGTGATATAAAATCCATTTTACATGGTTAAATAAATCACAAAATTCCAAATTCAATGTAAATATATATACATATACATATAAAGCACCTTGCACAGATAAAGTATTGGTTGCTAAATAGAGACTTGGTTCAGAGACAAATTTGATATTTTAGTCTTATCCTCCTGCATAAGGCCTAGGAAGATAAATCTGATGCCATCTCCAGCTGGATTTAGAAAGACTCAGAGAATTGTTCTGGCATAACCCTTAAAGCTTAACTGTGTGTAACAACTTCATATTCTTCACTTTGGCAAAAGTTACTTCTGCTTGCTTGGATTTAGTGACACAGCAAAATGTCACTGGCTCTTCTGCTTGTACAAAGATCCAACATTTCAGAGAGAAAATGTGGCTGTGCTGGAATAAAAGCGAGTTTTACAGTATTCAGGCTTTTTTCCTTGCATTTGCAAGTTCGAGCTGGAGACAAATGGCTGAGGCTTCTGACTAAGCCCTGGCTCCAGGGAAAAAAGAAATAATTTGCAAATCCTTCAGAACATTGTACATTAGGCAGAGAAAGGAGTGGCTTCATTGGTAATAAGGTTCATCTTAGGAAACGTATTTAAGCTCATTTAAGCTCACTGGAATTTTTCTAATGATTTTAAATGATTTGTCTTAAATAAATTTTGGGTTCAATGGTGTGATCTCGAAATATTTCTGATTATGTTCAATTCCAGATGTTTGAGAAGATGCATCACATTTCTCAAACAATTTCAGTAAGAAAAAAACACACGTATCAGAAAGGTCAAAACATTTTGGTTTGACACACTCAGAGCAAAATTCCTCAATTTTGCATGTTGAAATGCTGTTCCTTTCCACTACACCCACAATCAGCATGAAACTGCTTAAAAGAGGCCACACACAACCAGATTTTTGGAGGGGGTCAAACAGAAAACAAACTGAAACAGTTTGGATTTTTTGCACATCTCCACATATGAGGTGCATATTCAGCTGACACTGAGCAGCAGGTTCAGCAGGAGGAAGAAATTAAAATGAAGAAAAAAAAAGTATTTTCTCTTCATGGTCCTTCCAGATCATTCCTGAAGCATGCTGAAGCTTTTACTGCAGTTGTCTACACAGTTCTCGCCTGCTTTGTCATTAAAGGGGTGAATCAATCATCACAGATCCTGAATTCACTGAAAAAATATTGGTTAGTGGAGCAGAGCCAGCTCAGGAAAAAATGGGCCATTGACTTCTCCCTCTCAGTGACAAAGGGAAATGCTCTCTCAGTAAAAGGCAGAATTGATGGCCTTTTCTTGTTGATGATAAAGGTCAAAAGTCTGAAGGAAAAATACAGCAACTGGACAGAGAAAAACTATCTTTGCTAAAGAGCCCCTGAGCTGCTTTAGTTTACACTGACACCCTCGGTGAGTTCACTGACCGTCCTTCCCTCAGCCCTACTCACCCAACAGCCACAAAAAATATCAGTGGTGCTGTCCCACCTCTTGCAACACAATTCCAAGTTTTAGAGCCTTATTCTGATCCTTCAGATCAGTCAAACATCCACAGCTCCTTTCCACACACCAGAGCAGAGGTGCAGAGGCAGGAAGAGAACATTTCCCAGTGTGACAAGCTGGGATTTGCTGCTGTGGTGGATCTGTGGAGACACAGAACGGTTTGGGTTGGGAGGAACCCCAAAGATCATTTTGTTTCATGGGCAGGGACACCTTCCACTGTCCCAGGGTGCTCCAAGCCCTTTCCAACCTGGCCTTGGACACTTCTAGGAATTTAGGGGCAGCCACAGCTTCTCTGAGCACCCTGTGTCAGGGCCTCACCATCCTCACAGGGATTAATTTTTTCCTAATCCAATCTTAATCTACCCTCCTTCAATTTAAAACCCTTCTCTCTAGTTGTCTCCAGTACCCATGACCTCTCCCTTGCCCTCCCAGTACTTTAGAACATTTAATGGGGCCTCTCTGCTCTGCACTGGAAAAAGCAGCACATCCTCACAGAGCACCAGCAAACACATTTTGTAAGAGTCACTATTTTATAAAACATGCTGTAGATCTTCCATCAGCTGTTTCCTTCCACACACAGCTTCTTATCCCTCTTCAGTGCTAGACCCATGCAGAAATTTCAGTTGCACCCTGTCCCATCCCAGCCAGACTTCCTGGGGGCACAGGAACAAATCTTCCCAGGCAAATCGGTGCC
This sequence comes from Malurus cyaneus samueli, assembly GCA_009741485.1. NCBI lineage: Eukaryota > Metazoa > Chordata > Aves > Passeriformes > Maluridae > Malurus > Malurus cyaneus. The sequence continues at coordinate 4,274,171 of CM019217.1, read as the reverse complement.
ACTCCAAGCAGGTGCTCATTTGAGCTGATTTATTGATGCCAGAATCCCACCCAGCATGTGGCAGCAGCTGCCCTGCTCTAAAGGATTCATGATCTGCCACCCAGAGTGGGGATAAACCACTCTGCATGCTGACATCTCTTCTCTTTTCCTGCTCCAGGCATTGTCTGTGCCAGTTCTGGGGCTCCCTGACCTCAAGGACCACAACTGAGTCCAGCCTGGAAATCCTGTTTGCACTCATCAGCCTGGAAATCCTGTTTGCTCTCATCAGCCTGGAAATCCTGTCTGCACCCATCTCCCACTCCCCCAGAACCCACACAGGGTTAGGCACAGCCGAGCCCGTTGTGTTTGAACAAGCCTTCCATCCATTTTTCTCCCCTTGGGATTTCACATCTTGAGTAAAGAGCTCATCTTTTATCTGGATGAGAAGAATTCCATCTGAATTTAGCAGTTTTTCTTACATCCAGCTTGTACCGGGGGTTTGATCCAAAAACCTATGGCAGCTTTTCCAGGTTTTTTTTTTTTTTTTTTTTTTTTTTTTTTCAAAAGTGATTTGGATTGGGCTTTCAGCAACAGGATTCTCTTCTGATGAACATAATTGTCCCACAGAGGCTGACAAAGTGCACACAGCCAAATTGTCCCAGGCTGTCCCTGCCACTCTCAAGTCAAGCCAGGTGGCTCTGTGGGCACATCTAAGAGAATGACAAGTGTAATGCAACATTTTTCACAAATGCTGTAATATTGCAACCTGCAGAAGGGTTATTTGATTCACCCTGGGTGAAAAATACAGTCACTGCTTCATGTTCTGATCCAGTAATTTCTTTCAGCAACCTCTTGATCCCACTGGACTGAAGGAACCCCTAAGGAGAAACCAAGGATTCATTCAGCTCGTGCCATTCTGCTTTATTTTAAAATACCCCCGTATTTATGAGTATTGTCCTGGAGATAAAGTATCCCTGAAAGTTGCTGCACATTGTAAGTCTTGAATCAAAGACAATATTTAAAGAGAGACCCACACATTCAAATACTCCTTGCTTTACACCAAAATACTTCAGGGAGATCAGCTGGCTGCTGGTTCTTGTGGCATATGCGGAAAAAGAGAGAAAAGCACATTAAACTTCCTAACAAGCACAGGATGGCTGTCAGTCTTAACACTGGGATGCTTCAGCCCACAGCTCTGCATCAGGAACAATCACAGAATGGTTTGGGTTGGAAGGGACAGTAAAGATCATCCCATTCCATCCCCATCCATGTGCAGGGACACCTTCCACTGTCCCAGGGTGCTCCAAGCCCTGTCCAACCCAACCTTGGACACTTCCAGGGATCCAGGGCCTCCCCACCCTCACAGGGAAGAATTTCTCCCCATCTACCTTCTTTCAGTTTAAACTGAAACCTTTTACCAGTGACTTCTGTACTGAGTCAATTTATTAAACATTTGGTACCCATTAGACTAAAAAAACATATAAATAGAACTAATTTTTAAAGATCTTTTTTCTTAAAATTAATCTTATTTTAAAAAAATTGAAAACCAATGAGAACTATAATTGGATTATTCAGCCACAGGACATAGAGGAGCTGGATTATAAATGTTCAATGTTTTCAAGGGATATGTATTCCCTTTGGTTTATGCTCTACTGAATTTCTTTCATATGTTGAATATACTTTGAAGAGACCCTGGCACCAAAGAAAACTAGGAAGTGTTCATGGTGGGAAAATATTACAGATCCCCCAGATATTATTGGGGGAAAGTATCAGTGAATAATGATGTGAATTCCTTCAACAAGCTGATAAGGGAAATATAAATCACAGAGCAGCCACGGCTCCTTCCAAGAGCTGAGTGTGCTGAGGACACCTGAAAATCCTTCCTGTCACATCCTCCTTCCCAGAGCTCTCCTCCAATTCACACTTCCCATTGTAGAGCACCGTAAGATTCCTGTGATTCTTTATTGAAGAATAAATTGACAGAGTTTTGCAGGTTCTGTCTAATGGGGCACAGCTGAAGAGATTCTTCAGAAGAATCTGCATCTTGCTGAGCGATAGAAGGAGCAAAATTACAGAACCTGACAAACATGGACATCTACCTGCTTTTGGCCATCTTTAGATCCCTATTTCCATCTTCAGGCACCCAAATCTGTTAATGATTCAGGTAATTTGCTATTGAAAATAGAAAACAACATAATCAACAATATCACTGTGTGCCATGACGATAAATACACAATGCACAGACCTAAATTCCATTCAGCCTCATGTTTAGGTCACCCAGACCAACCAGGGCACAGACAGTGCTGTCTGCTTATCTGGGAAGAAAACCTTACAGTTTGTATTTCTTTCTGGCCCTAAGAGGATCGTATAAAAAACAAAAAAAAACAAAAAAAAAAACAAAAAACACAACAACAAAAACAACACACGCAGGAAAACGAAAACAAAACAAAAACAAAAACAACAACAAAAAAAACCCAAACAAACAAAAACCCACCACAAGCAAATCAAACAAACAAAACTTCAAATTATCTTAGAAGTAGAGGAAATAATCACCAGATTAGAATTGTATTACATGTCATGCAAAATGCAAGCAATGCTGAAGACAAACTGCTTTGTCACAAAGGGATCTTCCTGCAAGCAAGAGCACTTTCAGATTTTCCTGGCCATCCATTTTCCAAGACAAAGAGCTGTGAAATTACTACTTCCACAAATTCAAGTACTGCTGGTATCTCTGTCAGCAGTAGAAGGTTATTTTTATTTTTACTTTTACAGAGGCTGGACCATATAAAAATCACTTTTTTAAAAAAACTACCACACAAGGGTTGATTCCATCTTGCCAATCTATCAGCTAGTGGAGCTCATCCAACCTGAGTGAGCATTTAAGAACTGAGCCATGCCAAGCAGTAGCTGGCACAGTTTTCTACCCTCCAGAACAAGGATTGAGAAAGGATTAAGCAAAGACCGAGTTTTTGAACTCCTCAAGTTTGTAATTTGGCTGCAGCTCTGCTTGCTGGGCAGAAAAACTGTGCCTGGACCCTCGGAAATATTTTTTAAATATTAGTAGTGGTTTGTTTAAAACCACTCCCATTAACTGTCCCCATGGTTTGATTTGTAGTATTTAAAGGTATTTTGTACTTTTACACACCAGTAGGAACACTACCTTAAAAAAATATGTTTCCTATTGTCAAATTGAGATGAAAACAATACAAACCCACCAGATTTATTGAACATTCCCAATATTCTGTGACCTTACACTGTAAAGACTAGAGACAGCTCTGTTTGCCAGGAAACTGAAAAACTTCAGTCTTAGGAAAGCTCAAGTCTGACCTTAAAAAAGAAAACCCTCACACGCACTTGAATCTACAGTCAGAGGGTGAGATATTTGTACACCAAATACTCCAAGTTTTGCGCTAAAATGTCGAAAATCCCAGTGAAAAAGTCGTGGGAGAGAGGGAAGAGTTAAGTTCAGCTCAGCAAATATTATCCAGAGCAGGAGGAAAGCAGGACCATATGTCACCCTGCCCAGCACCAACTCCTGATCCCAGAACGGCTCAATTTCAGCCCGAGTGACGCAAATTAATGAGGAGATGAATGGGCTGGCTGATGGAAATGGGTTGGCTTGTTTGTCAGCATGAATGCCTGGTAAGATTAAAAGATCTCATCCCCACTGAAGGCAGGAACTTTGTTATTATGAGTTACAGAAAGTGCATGAGATCCCTTTCATTTTAATATAATACCCCGTTAATTCAGAATGAAGGGTTGGGTTGATACGCACAAACAGCCAAGCTCTTTGATGTGTGTCATGACATAACTCTGCTTGTTGTTCATTTCTCTCTTTGTTTGTGCAAGAATTACCCTGCTATATCTGCCCAGCCTGCTCATCTTTCTGTTTCTCTTTTTCTTTTTGTTTTTTCTTTTTTTAATCTATGATGTATTTGTATGTGATTATTTAAAAAAAAAAAAAAAATCCTTACTCCCTCCTCGCACCAGAAGCTTTCTTTGTCTCACACACTACTGTTTCCTTTCTTGCATTAACATCAACAGTTTCATCTTGAGACAGAGTGCTCACCAAAATCAATTGGTAATTTCATTTCAACACTGATTCACGCAAGATCTGAACCTCTCCAAGCAAGACGATCTCTCTCATCAAAGAAATAATTGGTCTCCTTTGGGCTGTTGATATTTCAGCTCTGTCTCTCGTTAGCTTTTGGAAGAGATGTGTCATGGGAGCTCTTACCTTACAAACTGAATATTGATGTCACAATGACATTCAGATTAAACAAGATTATTGTATTTCCTTCCAAGCAGCATTTGTGATGCATTTTTTTTTTCTATTTTTTTTCCATTTTTTTTAACCTTCTCTTCACTTGTTCTTGGAAACCTGGCCATTTTGAACGGTATAAAATCAGTTTTGTCCTACTTTCCCATTGCTTCTTTTGCCCCTTTTCTGATGTTTTTCTTTATTAATTCTCTTGCAGTTTCCTTGCTCTTTCAGCAGAAGCAGTGAGGACAGGCGCAGGGTTGTGACATTGTCCCAGCCCTCAAGCAAACACAAGGCACAGAAACGGGCAAGGATAAACAAACATTCTTATCATATGAATGATCTCAGCTCTTCTGATTTTCTGGTTCATGCCTCTGTTTTTTGACTGCATTATTGTTCACACACCGAATTGAAAATTTCTTCTGTAGACTGTTGAGTACCATGAAACACGAATTTTTGTTTTTTTTTTTTTTTTGCCTGCTTTTAGTGGCCATTAACACAGTAATGAAAATAATTAGTTGTTCATAGAGCACAATAACTGAGGTGACTAAATTTTGTCACAAGAAAATATTTACTCCTGTCAACTAACTGTAAAAATTCCCCAAACCAATTACACATATTGATTACGAAGTCTCATTCTTCACAGATTTTCTTCATCAATGAACAATATTAAGTGCTTTTGGTGTCATGTACATAAATTCAATGTCTCTTCAGATTTTTCAGGAGTACTTTTGGCTAACCTAAAACATTTTGGGCACATTTTCAAAAAGGGACATATCAGGTACTATGATAATGACTGATCTGGAAAAGACGATGAGGATGAAGTCAGCAGAAAGATGGATTTTTTTGGAACAATCTCAACAATGCTATTAAAAAAAAAAATAAAAATAAGAGGATCCTGGATATCTTGCATGAATATTAATCTCTTTTCTGAGTAATGAATCTAGACTCTAAGTTAGGTTCTGTCCTAAGCAGAAAGCAGATCTTGATGGTTTCCAAAGGTGCCTCCCAGGCTGTGACTCGGAGTTTTGGATGCTCAGTTTATTCTTCAGCTCTTGCTCTTACCCAGAAAAAAAAATAAAAAAAAAATCTCCATTTCCTCCAGTTCAGAACTTAATTCACTCAGCCAGGATGCAGAATAAATGCCTGATTTTCCCTGAGAGGATTCAAAACCTGATCTTTCTCCAGGAGAATGCACTGCATCAGATTAAAATTATTCTAGGGTGAAAAGCAGAAAGGATATCCCTGACCTCTCCCTTTTGGGTTTCTTTCATTTCATATAATGCAATTAAAGATTAGACTAGAGTGAGAGAGAGTTTAAATCTCCAGCCTAGTTGGTTCATGACTTCATCTGGGGAAATTCTGATTTGTGCTTTCTGCTCCAGGGAATTTTACTGTATTTTATACAGTATGGAGATAAGAACAAAGACAACGAGGAAAAATGTATATATCTAATTCAAACCTTCAGACTTTTTCTCACATCCCTACTGTATTTTTTTTTTTTTGGTGAAATATGGCTAAATTCAACTCCAAAAACACTTTAAAGCAGAATCTTATCCTTATTGATATCTCGAAATTAGAATATCTGTCCACTAATATTCTGTTGCAGCATAATTTTTTAACATGTTCTCCTCTTCTCCAGAATAATTTTCCAGCAAAAATATCCTTAACAAACAATTTTCAAAAGGCATCTCAACATTATCTGACTTCCCATTGAGAGACTGATATGGTATTTAATAATGAGGTGAACAGGAATATATTTTTATATTTACTTGTTACCTACAACTGAAATATTGACATTTCTAATCTTTAAAGATTACAGAAGAATAGATACAATCAGGAAGAGGAAAAGCTACATCAATTTAGGCTGCAGACTGGGAGATATTTGTCCTATAAAAATATAAAAAAAAACCAGATTAAAAACAGATATAAAAAACACCAGCAAACACACAGGGAGCCATACGTTGTTTCCAAGGGGTAAAGTAAGCAGCTCTTAAAATTCTGGCAGAGAGCTCTCTTCTCTTTAATTTTCACACTCCTCTCATCTTTTAGAAAATATTGCACTGGGAAATGCTGGACTTACTTAAAAAAACATTGCAGTAGTGCTAATCCTGGCCCTCCTTAGCTGCGGAAAAGCTTGAAAAAGCAAAACTCTTCTCACAAGATGGAACATGCTTTACTCATCTATTTGCTCATCAAGCTTAATTTATCCTTCAGTGGAAGAGTTGATACAAAGTTCATTTTCATCTCAAAACAACCTTGACAGGCAGGAAAAAATCACAATAAAGATTAAAAAAAAATCCCTTGCTTCTTATTTAAGATAAAGCATTTTGATGTTTTAGTCATCATATTTTAACACCTTATTTTCATTAAATGTTAGTCCCTCACTTGCCTTTGCATTTCCTAACATTCTCTCTCCTAATGCATGAGATCTTCACGCCTGAGCAAGACCTCAGGGTCCTTTTATTTTTTGGGGTTTTTTTGGGGGTCAAAGGCAAAAAATAATTATTTTAGAGTGTGATTCTCTTGCTCAAATGTAGTTGCCTGCTTTAGGATGCAATTCTCAGCACCCTAGAGTCACTTGCTTCTTTTATTTTAGTAAAAGAGGAGCCTTCAATGACTCACAGTAATAATTTGAATATTGGATTGTAGAGTCTGGCTGCTTCGGCAGGCAAAGCTCATCCCTGCCATCAGACTCGGACAATGCTCAGGTAGCACAACAAAAGTTTGGAGAATATCTGAATCTATCAATAGGTTTCCCAAAAATACCACAGGGTTTGTTTTTGAGGAGGACAAAATCCCCTCAGAACCAATCCCAGCGATGCCAACAATTGTTCACTCCCCCAGGAGCACGAGACAACAGCAGCCACGGCCTTCCCACGGTGCACAGGAATAGCCAAGAGGAGAAAAAATTCCACAAGAGGAGAAATCAGCCTCCGAGCACAGCACAGAAAAGGTATTGTCTTCAGAGCCTCTAATTTTTCCCAGCTATTTATTGCCCCTTGTTTTACATCAGCTCAGTTGGAGGTTGTGATTCCCTCAAATTACTTCGCACAGATCATCTATTTCCGTCTATTTCCACCTATTTCCACTTCTTTCCACCAAAACAAACCCTCAGGTGGCATTTGGGGACACGGTTTTGTGCTGGGCTTGGCAGTGCCAGGTTGAATTCGATTACCTTTGAGGGCTTTTTAAATGAGTTTATGTTTGGTTTGATGTAGCTCGTGTTTAAAAGCCTGTCTGTGAGAATATGGGCTTTGTTTCAATTTTTTTTATTCCCTGTGTGCTCCTCGTACCCAACAAAAAGCTGAGCAGAGCAGTTTGTTGTCCTCAAGGCTCAATCCTGTTCCATTGGAGCTGACAAGTGCAAGGTTTTCATTACGATGTGGTGGAACACAAACCCACCAGAAGAATCCTCTCTGTGGTCAAAAATATGAGCTAAAGATTGCAGGGGAATGTAAAAAACAACTGTTTAATGGAAACTGAAAACTCTAATAACTGGTCATAAAACCCCTTGCAGCATAACCAGAATTTTGTTGTCACATGAAATCATTCAAGCAATTATGACACCATCAAGACAAGTGGTGTTGTCAGAGTGGGACTGAAAATTCAGTGGTTTCTACTTTCCCATTCACGTTACTCATTGATTTTTTTTTTATATCAGCTTCTCTCTAGTGACCTATTTATTAGATAAACAAGTTTCCTCTCCTTTAACTTTTTTTTCCTTTAAATTGCCTGTGATTATTAGAGAAGCCCTTGTTTTCAGTCACTATTTCAGCAGTCTCTCAGCTAAACACTGTGGTTAATCCTCTTTATATTCCAGTGATTTTACACACATCAGAAATGTCAATAAAACAAAACCAGGTAGATGTAACTGCTCTCTGTTTTATCCCATGCTGTATCCATGCACTGTAAAAGGTGGTTTTCCTTGTAAGGGCTGGAAACTGATAAATTGATAACATTTAAATGTAACTCGTGTGGTCTAGGAGGGATGTGCTTTCAAATTGGAAATGTTGGTAAATGAGGCTTCTGAAAACTTTGAAGGAGTTTGTTGTGTGCTCACAGACTGTCAGTTGCCATTAGAAAATGATTTTAATATTTGTTAAAAGTATTTAAATTCAATAGGTATTTCCATCAGGGTCTCATCTAAAAGATCCATTCTCTCTTTGAAAGGTATTGTTAATTTTTTCCAACCCAACTAAAGCCCTATTTTAGGTGATTTAAACATCATTATAGGCACAAATCCTAGAAATTAAATATCAAAGAGTTTGCAAGAGTCAGAGGCAGGGGCTGTGAGCTGTGGCAGACCTTTTGAAAGAGTGTGAAAGGCCAAGGGTCATCGAGAGGTTTTGGGGTTACTGAAGGAGGAGGTTTGAGCACTTTGTCCTTCTTGTCACACCCCCTGCCCACAGGGACCACTGCAGCAGGGCAGGATCAGGGGTTTTACCCCTCTCATCCTCCCCAAAACACCACCTGCACGAGCTGCACCTCCGAGATCTCCTTCTGACCCTCTGCAGCTCCTGAGTTATGACCCAAAATGTGGAATCCTTGGGTGAGCCTGATGCCTTGGGATTTTTAGTTTCTATATTTCATGCATCTGTATTATTATACTTCTCTATTATAGTCCGAAAAACTGCCATTCTCCCATCTTTAGACAAAACAATTCCTCTCTGAGCCTGAATCCAAGGACACCTCACTGCCTCAGAGACCTAGAATGTGGAAAAAGTGAATTGGGGAAGCAAGTTTGGGGTGGTTGACATCATGACCTGAAGATCATTGGAGAATTGAGGCCAAATTTTTTAATAAGACAGAGCTGATAAAAGGTGAAGATCTCGTGACTCGGGGTCTGTTTTGGGTGTAGCCTCAAGAGGAGGAGGCTTTGTCTGCCCTGATATACCAGGGGGCCTGTTAGGCCTGGAATTAAAGTTGTCTATTCTCATTCTCTTAAGTTTGTTTGGCCTCTGATTTTTAGGCAACAAGCCTTCGTAAATCCTCCGTGAGATCCTGGTCGGAAACCCCCCCAGTTCAAACTGTCACATCCCAAGAAATATAACAATAACCATAAACACAACAACAATAACAACAACAGCAGCAATAATGATATACACATGGTAGATGTCCCCTGAGGACACACTGATGTCCCACCCTCCTCCAGTGTCTCTGGGCTGTGACATTTTACTGCCACAATCACAAATAAATCAAGGATCAGCACAGGATATTAAAAGCAGCTCTGCTGAGAGGGGATTCCTCTGTGAAATTTCCCAATTTGAACGCTGATACCACTGATAGCCAGCAACACCACAGCCTGGGCAGATAAACCCAGATTAAATGGAAACCACTGAGTTGAAGCTAATGGGAGCTGGAATCACTATTTAACTGGCAGAGGCCTCCAGCAGTTTGAAGATTCGACTGCAGGACTGATATTGATTGCTTAAAATGAATGCCAGTAATAAAAAAAAAAATAAAATTTATTTAAAAAAATCAGTGTACAAGCAAGGAGACAGGATCGGAAGCGGGGGTGGAGCAGATGGGGGATATGGTGGAGAGAGACCATCTTGAGCAAGAACAGGCAGTTCTGAGGAAGGGGAATGCTAAATTATCCATCTTCAGCTAGTCTGTGATGTCTGATAGATGTTTCCTGGGAGTTATGCAACGCAGTAATTGCTGTTATTTTTTTCCGTACCACGCTGATTTTTATTAAACCATTCAGCAAATGCTAATTTCAGAGCCGCTTGTCCAATTAGTCATGACATTTCATGGGTGTCTCTGCTCGTGAGCAGATCCTTCAGCCTTTGCCCATCCTGAACAATGCTTTTACCCCCTAAAATATTGTCTTGTGCTTCCCAGGGCAAAGCTGGTGGAAACCTCCTTTGACATTTCACCCTACACGAGTAATTTGCTTAATCTTGGGGTCAGTGTCAAAAAAGATGGCTTTGTACGCACTGCTTTTTATAGAAAAAAAGGCAAATTATCTGCCAATCCAACTTTTGATAGATGAAACAAACAGCTTTGTTTATAATACTTATAAAAATAATACGCTTTCAGGGAAAGGGAGATCAGAAATTAGTACTTTTCTACTTTAATTAATTTAGATGTGGCTGTTACCAACATGCAGATTTACTTCTTGAAGCTGAAAAAAAAAACCTTTTGCTAATTCTAACTGCCAAAAAAACCAATCCCAAACCCTATTTTTGTTAGATTGCTGGAAGCAAAACTTTTTTTTAAAAGGGAAATTGTTCAATAGAACATTTTCAAACAGCATTAAAAAGTCTGATAGCAGCATGCTATTCAGTCTTTTTTTCTTTTTTCTTTTTCCAGGTAGATATTACACACAAGAATGATGACTTAATTGGCAGAAGGAGAATGTCTGATCTATTGTATGATTTAATAATTCCTGCTTTATTTCATTGAGCAAAGAACATTAATTTCTTTATTCTACCTTTACGATGCATGATACCATAGAAATGGCATTTTATGGTATTTCAGTTTCTGTTTGGAATGTTTATAAGGTAACTGACCCCAATTTCTATGTCTGTAAAACAAAGGGAATGATTTTGTATATTTTCTCCTTTTCCAAAAAAACAAATATTCCACTGATGAGAAGGGTTAAATAGCAATCACTGTTCTTACTCCTGAAGAATTTAGTGAATACTTGCACTAAATAATATCACTTAGTGATATTATTATAATATCATCAGGATTATTTGCATTTATTCCAGGACAGGATTATTCTCACAAGCATATTGAATATATGAAATATCAGGGATTTGAAGGGCGTCTACCTTCACAAAAATCCCTGAACACAAGTTCCAGTGGGTTATCATAGGATAAATTTTATGCCTCCGTGACTCTGATTCAGCCTTGTCCCTTGTCACACCACAAAAACGTGGAAGGTGTCCCTGCCCATGGCAAGGGGTGGAAATGGATGATCTTTAAGGTCCATTCCATCCCAAACCATTCCATCCTGGATGCACTGACGATATATTCCCAGAATCCCGTCATACTTGTGGATTAAGACAGAATATTGCTAAAAAAAGTTTGTCTGTGCTTAAGTAACTAAAAATTGTGCTGTAATTTAAACCAACCAGGGCACAGAAATTGGTCTGGGCAGGTGGCAGATAGTCAGCTATCTCAATTATGAATTTTGCCTAATTTTGCCAGGTTAAAGATGTGCTTTCAGTAATGTTCTGCCTCCTTGGCAGTCACTCATCCTGCCCCATTTCCCTCAGAAATACTGCTCAGCTGGCAGGTTTTGGTATTCTTCCACTGTCCTATTCACCTTCTTTTAACAATATTGAATTTGTGGAGTTGACAGAGCATGGACACCTACGAGCAAATCATCCTCAACTGCCTTCATCCCCAACAGAGGGAAAGGGGCATTTCCCAGGGCTCAGTTAACCTCACATATTTCATTATTTTTTTGTGAAGATGTGATGAGCTGGAGCTCAGCTGTGCCCAGCAGGGGCATCTTGGACTGTGAGATTTATGTGCCCTCGTTAGGATGGATGGAGCTGATTTCCTGGAAAAAATAAATCTGGAAAAAACACAGCAATCCCTGTGTGCCCTGCATCCACATCCTTCACATGGAGAGAGTGCTGGTATTTAGATAAACCAGAATTTAGATAAACCAGAATTTAGATAAACCAAAATTTAGATAAATCAAATAACTACAGGCACATCAACCTTCACATGGAGAGTGTGCTGGTATTTAGATAAACCAGAATTTAGATAAACCAGAATTTAGATAAACCAAAATTTAGATAAATCAAATAACTACAGGCACATCAGCCTGATGCTGGTTCTGAGGAAAATAATGGCTGACACAAGATACAGCAGATAAAGACCTGAAACGAGATGTTATAAGTCACATTTTCTTTTGAAAGTGATTCTATCAAGCTAATTTAATACCTCCTTTTGTGAGATTGCACATTATTAAAGTGTATGCTGTCAGTTTTGCATACTGAGATTGCCGCAAGGCATTTTTTTATGTCATAGTACACTATTTGGGCTAAAAAAAAAATAATCAGAATAATCTCTTACTCTTAGGAAGAATATATAACAAGAAATTTTTTTCCTCACTGAAAAAAAGTTCTTTTTTTTCCTTTTTCAAAGAAAGCTTTGTTTGATTTAGAGTTGACAACGGGAAGATCAGTTGCTCACTGTAATCCTTCAAAGCCTCAGTATAGATTTTTCCTACTATGAGTGGAAATAAATTTGGCATTTTGGGAAACTATAGTTACTAGACTTTTCCTCCTAAATTAAATACTCTGAAAATATTTATGAAAAAGTGTAATAAATATTTTTCCTCTCAAAGTAAATACTGACAATTTCCTAGCCGAGTCTGCTTGAAAAGGTTGCAATTCAAGGCAGGTAATATTTTTGAAACATTTGTCTTGTATTTATTTTTAAGGTGGAATTGACAGGAGAGATGGAGGATTTTGCTTAAGGACAGAGCACCAAAATAAAGTTTTGCTCTCAGTTTTGGGAATATGTAGCAGGATGATGTGGAGCACAGACATCCATTCCAGCCTTGGATCTATTCTAAAAAACAAATCCTTCTCCACTCTTAAAATAATACAGTAAAATTATTGTTAATTTTAATGACACATGGGTTCACACTGTGCATCATTTTAATAATATCTTGTACTTCTTTAGAACAATTATTATCCAGACTTTGCCCAACAGGGGCCAGAGGTTCTTAGACAGAGACCAGAACTGACGGTGGCTGTTTTGGGCACGGAGCATCAGAAGTCATCTCTAACCGTGCTGAGAACACAGAGAGTGCCAAGAGCCTCCTCAATTTCCTCTGAAATATTTTAAAATATAGAAACCTGATGGTTTCCAGGCTTCATTTTCTCTACCTGTCTGCATTTCACCCCTGTCTGACATTTAACAGTGTTGTTGTCAAGGTGCTCTGCGTTTCAGGAGTTATTCTTAAATATTCCATCTTTAACACAGACAGGGGCTCATTGGTAACACAATCCTCTGATTTCCTTCTCTTTTTCATTCCTTGTACTTTGGCCTGCTCATCAGGGTAAGTTCAAATGCCTGCAGCAAAGCCTCAGAATAGAATCAGAATAGTCTTGGTGAAGTCACGGTGCAATAATGAAAAGATACAGGCATGAGAACAGCTGTAGCCGATATTAAACACTCTGCCCCATCAATTATTGATGGAATGTGCTCCTCGTGCTTGCATAGGAATGCTTTTTAGGGTCTTATTATTTAGAATTCTTAGCAAGACTCTGTCAAATAAATACAGCTCCCTGCAGCTTGAATTCCTTAGAAGTGTACCAGAAACTTTAGGTTGTTTCATGTTTGGGTGGTTTTTTTAGCTCTTCTGAACTCACTGACTCAAATGATCTGCTGATAAAACCAAAGCTGTGAAAATGGGACAATATTCATGGAATCAGTGAACAACAGAATGGTTTGGGTGGGGAGAGACCTTAAAGATCACCCAGTTCCACCCCTGCCATGGGCAGGGACAGCTTCCACTGTCCCAGGGTGCTCCAAATCCCATCAAACCTGGCCTTGGACACTTCCAGGGATCCAGGGGCAGCCACAGATTCTCTGGGCAGCTTCACCACTCTCACAGCCAAGAGTTTCTTCCTCACATCCAATCCAAACACACCCTCCTTCAGCCCAAAGCCATTCCCTCCTGCCCTGTCACTCCAGGCCCTCCAAAGAAATCCCTCTCCAGCTGTTTCAGAGCCCTTTTAGGCACTGGAAGGTGCTGGAAGCTCTTCCTGGTGCCTTCCCTTCTCCATCCTGCTCCTAGTTGCTTAAAAAGAAAAGGATACAAATTATAAAAAAAAAGTAAAAAAAAAAAAAAATCCCAGAAAAAAACAACCAACCAACCAACCAACCAACCAACCAAAACAACAACAACAAAAAAAACACCAACAAGCAAAAAACAAAAGAAAAAAAACCCAAAAAAATCCAATTAAACTGTGGATTAATCTGGGCCAGATTCTGCTTTAGCTCAGTTAAATATCAGCAATTTCCCTTTTCCTCTAGAGAGGAGCACAACAACCTCCCTAAGTCACTCCTCAAACGATTTCACATCTGGAGAATCCCAAAAATCCTGTTTTTGTCACGGGAGCACTTCAGCTGGTACCAGCCAGGCATTCCAGGGATCAGGCATTCCCAGAGGAACCCTCATCCTGTCAAGGATGCTAAAGGAAAATATTGGCTATCATTTTAAATTTTACATGCAAAAAAAAAAAAAAAAAAACAAACCCTGATTAAAACTGCAACAGGATTCCAAAAAGGTGACGAACTGCCTTTAATTGATTTTAGATTGGTTGAAATGAAGAAGGAAATGGTCTCTTCTTTAAAAGAAACAATCTCTTCTTTAAAATGAAGCAAAACAGAAAGGCACTGTGGAAAACATGTCCTTCCTGGGACAAATTTCAACTGGGGTCAAATCACTACCGTTGGATAAAAATAGATGTATAAAAACCAAATCTTTGTTCAATATCAGTGCATTATAAACTAAGGTAATTTATGACTGAAGGGTCGTTTTGGCAAAATAATTCTAATTTATGCTAAAGAGATGATATTTTGAATTTTCTCCTGTTTAATTTGTGTACACAAGCGATATAAAGTCACTTTAATGTTTCTGCACAGGACAAGGATCCGCAGTTATGAAGCATTTGTATTAGAAAGTGATACACTATTTCTTATCAGAACCTCAGGCAAATATAGTTAGAATAAAAGCTGTTTGTGAAAATTTCAAATAAGATTAATAAAATCTCCTGATAAAATTCCTCACAAGGCACCTCAGCACTGCTGACATGACTCATTGCTTTGGTATCATCCACATTTTATTTGTGTCCAACCTGCCAATATATGGATTTTAATATAGAATTAATTGTGGACAGAGGATTTTTGCAGCACATTTATGAAGTTCCTATTCATTGACACACATTCATGACCTCAGGGGTGAGGCTGCTGCCATTTCTCCACCACTTTTTGTCAGGTTTAAATTGGTTTGTGGGGCAGAGAGCTCCTACAGCCATGCAGGTTAATGAGCCAGGCAGGCAGAAATGGGAACAAAGGCAGAGCAAAGAGGGTAACAAACCCTGTGCCAGCACTCACAGGCTGATCCAGGCAGCAGGAAAAGCTTCCTCACACCTTATCACAGGAATCAACCCCAAAACAGCCCCATTCAGCACAGAAGTTGTGGGTATTTGGAAGGGATTGGATAAACTCAGCTCCCAAACCCTCCTTCCAACCATGGTCTGGCTTCCTTCTCCACCTCCACTGCCCGTTCCCACTCCTGCCAGACTTCTGTTAATTTTTCAAGCAATCTGACATTTTGGAGAAAGATTAGTTGTACCTCCAAATGCAACCTAACCCAAATAATCCTTCCAAGTGCCCAAACACTGTATTTTATGCCCTAATTGTAGTAAACAACTCCACAGTTTAATGTCACCCAGCACACACACTTCTGCCCCGTGGTCTGCAAGAAAGTTTTGTGAGCTTTACGAAGGCACTAACCAAAAAAAAAAAAAAGAGAAATTCAAGCGTCTGTAACAAATATACCCAGAATTTAGGGTCTATCTATGGGACATTGAAAGTTTAGGAAAAAAAGATTTGCAGGCAAAGGAAGATCTTATTACAAGAGTCAATGCTGAGTAGCTGATTCCGATAGTGAGGCACGATTTTAGGGCAGCCAACACACAAATCCTCAAAACACAAAACATGGAAATGAACCTTGCTCATCAAAGCTGCTTTGAGAAATCACATTTTGATAGGAATTAAGTAAAAATCTAAACACCATCCCCCAAAACCCAACAGAGCCAAAGTGAGAGAACGAAACTGTCCAGTTTCAAATTGGAATGAGATGGGAATAGAAAGATGTCCCAAAAGTGTATGGGACTTCTGCAGGGAAACAGAAGGTTCCTCTCCTCCTATTTTATTTACATTGCTGGCCCTCAGTGTGGAGTCCTGAGGTGTTTTCCTGGGTGTTCTCCTGAGGTATCCTGTGGGGGTCAAAAGACAGCATTGTGCCCATGAAACTTCTGAAGTTGGACTTCAGCTGGAAATTATATCCCTAAGATGTGCTAAAAACAGAAGTGAGTCTGAAAGTTTAAGTAAAAACCAACGGAAAAAAAAAAAAAGGGTCACATATGCGTGATCAGCACAACCTCATTGTTCAAGTTCCTTCATAACATGAAAAAAACTGCTGGGAAAAAAAAAAAAAAACCAAAACAAAATAAAAAAACCCCTACAAAACAACAACACAACCACTTTTACAACTATTATAATATACCAATCATATACTAATAAGTAACAAACAAACTACGAATTAACCAATACTGCCATTGGTAACTGCCATTTACACAGAAAACTTTATACACTATTACTGAATAAATTCAAAAAAGTCAACCCAGTAATAAAAAAAAATCATTACTCATATCATATTATCCATCTCTACTATAAGAGTATCCCAGACAAATTTCTCTCTGTCGCCAGGGAGCAAAATGAGCACAGGAGTTTGGAAAAGAGGGTGTGAGGTACCTGCTGGATTAAAATGCAATTTTGATTGGAGTGCATCCCAACAGGGTAAAACAGGCCCAGCCATCAGCCCCTCTTTCAGGGTAATCACCAAAGAGTGCAATCCATCAGGAATGTTCTGCTTTCCTGACAAACAAAGCTTTGGAGATGGTCTGGGATGGGCCAGCTTTGGGCAGTCCTAACTCACACCCCTGGCATGCAAAGCTGGGCATCTTCACCCCATAGTTTATGGGGCAGAGGCTCTCCAGCTCGATTGAATAGACAGAGACTGCCTGGGAAGAGTGGGGGGAGAAGGAGAGATTCCCTGGAGAAAGGGAAATCAGCTCCAGAAAGGGAAATCTGAGAGGGGCAGGCAATGAAGGAAAGGGAAAGAGGATTTCTCTGAGGACAGGTTCCAGTCAGAAACCAGTGACTGATGGAAAACCAGCCTGACTTCAAGGAACCAGCTGAACAGGGCAGTGGACAAAGGTAACTGTTCATATTGGGTTTTTTTTAATGATTATCCTGCTTCCTCATGACATTTTTGTATTTTAATCCAGCAATATTACGGCATATGTTCTAATGAATTTTGACTTTTGCTGTTAATCTCCTTAATATAAGATTACCGTAGAGAAAAGTCATGCCTTTCCTGTGTTGAAGCCATGGATAATTTTCTTCAGCCACTGTGAAATGCTGCTTTATTCATCAGAAAAAGGCTGGGGTTCAGTTTCACTGCTCTGGATTCAGACACAGCTCAGGCACAGCCTGTTTGGTTTTCTCCAGGTCACAATTTTTGGCACGGGACAGATCCCATCTCAACAAACACAGGCAGTAGAGAGCCTTGGACCCATCTGAACAGTCTGAGAATTCTGAAACCACTGAAAGTTTTGTGCTATGGATGCACTCAGCCCAATCTTTCTCTTGCAGAATTGTGTGATAAAAGGATAAAGATGTTTGAAAGCTGTTTGATATTTCCTCCATCCCAGGCTCCTGAAAAAACTTCCCAATGCCATCACAGTGAGGAATTATTAGAAGCCCACCCAATTAAGTTAATGTAAATAACAATGCTTCCTCCTGAACACGAAATGCTGAGGAGGAGGAGAAAAAAAAACAAAAACCAAAAAAAACCTCATATAATAATCAGCAAAAAAACTCATAAAATAATCAGCAAAAACCGAGCTTTCAAAAGCCTGACTGCAAACCCAAAATCCCATGGCTTTGAAAGAAGTGAGAAGAATGTGAAGGCAGAAAATGAAAGAGCAAGGTGCTCTGTATGATTGAATTAATAATGCAGAAAAGATTTCCCGAGTAAGAAACACCAATTCTGAAAGGAAAAATAAAATGCCACTGAAACCTAATATATTTCATCAATAATAAATGAAAATTCAGTCTGAATGAGCTCTGTTAGCTCATTTTTTTCCTGTAGAAGTGCTGTAAATGCAGGTTTTCTCCTCCATGCAATCTTTGCCATACACAAGAGAGAGATTTTGCTGCTCAGCCCCAACTCTGCTGTCACCTCTGAGCCCAAACCAAAGAGGTGGATGTGAATCCCTTCTGTGCCAAAATCCAGCTCTGCCCACACCCTCCCAGCCAGGAACCACCCTCCACCCAGCCAGGGGAGCTCCAGGGAAGCAATTCCACTCCATCAGGGGTGTAAATCCCAAATAAATGCATCCCTCACCCAAGGCAAGCAAAGGTCAGGGTGCCCTCTGCAGCAGCTGCAGCGCTCCCATTCCTCTGCTCAAATTTGAATTTATGCCCTGCTTTCCTAATGAGCTGCACCAAAGCAATAAACCTTGATYAGGAGGGCATTGTCAGGGGACAGCTTAGCATGCCCAACACACGATGCTCCACAGGTCAATTAGAAGGTCAATTAACAAACCGTATTCTCAGTCAGACTCTTTTTTTTGGGAGTAAAACCATTATAAATTAAAAGGCTTTGGAGCTGCCCTGGTAATTTTCTCTCTCTCTCTCTTTTTTCCCCCAAGTTTAAAAAAAAAGAGTCATTTAAGGCTTCATTTCTTCACATATTCACTAAACCAAGGCAGCAGTTTCTGAAATGGAGATAAATGCCAGACTTTTACAATTATATTTGAGTTTGAAAGCATCTTTCTGCTCCATCTTTCCACAGTGAGGGGAAGAATTAAAAGCTCCTCGTTCCTGGCTGTGCACAATTCGATGATCTGAGGACATGAGTCCAGCTGATTTATAAATTCACTCAGATTCAGCCTGGCCATACAACTCCCAAGGTGAAAATCAGGTTACATAGACCATCTAATTTCAGACTTACACTTGAAAATCTCCCAGAATCCACAAAATTTTCATCTGGAAGACGGAAGAGTTTCACTGGGAAGGATGGTAACCTTTCAGGAGGGGAGATGCAGGTGTTGTGTGTTGGGTTTATGGTAAAATATTGGTAGATTTGATGTCTGGAAGAATCAAGAGACAATTAAATATGTGTCAGTGCTCTTCTATGGGTTTCCAATTCCATTGATCCACACAATCCCAGATCTGTGTTTTCAGGCAGGGAACATTTCCACTGATCCACAAACCCCAATCTGTGTTTCAGGCAGGGACTGCTCCCACTGATCTACACAATCCCAAATCTTTGATTTAAACTGCTCCCATTGACAGGGATCTCCCACCCCATCTGAGATCCATCTCCAGTGATTTTTAGATGTCATTGCAATGAAGGGAGATCATCAATATCCCCTTTGCTCCCCAAATACCAACAATTGTCTGAGCACCAAATCACCTTAGATCAGAGTACCAGGGAAAGCTGGAGAAGTTTTATCTCCCGGGGTAAATAAATGAGTGGCTGAAGCCCCCCAGAGCTGTCTGAGCCCTCAGCAGATTTACAGCCCTGTCTGAAGGAAGGAATGAACCCCAGGTGCACGTGGGCTTCACACAACTCTGTACAAAGTCTGGGGATTTTAATTATTCAAATTATGGAAAATAATGGACTCCTCACAGCCTCAGTGTAGAGCAGGCCTAATAATAATATGAAATATTATAAAATTATTTCTTATATAATATTATTAAAATAATAGAAATATATATAAAGATAATAATAATAACTGATATTCATATAATATATATAGAATAAAATTATATAAAATGAAATAATAAGGAATGCCTTCCCTCTCCTCCTGCCTGTTCCTGGAGCAGATCCCAAATCCCCCGGCTGCCCCTCCTGTTAGAGTTGTGCAGAGCCACAAGGTCCCCCTGATCCCCCTTTTCTCCAGGCTGAGCCCTTTCCAGCTCCCTCAGCTCCTCCTGGGCTCCAGACCTTCCCAGCTCCATTCTCTTCTCTGGACACTCTCCAGCCCTCATGTCCTTCTCAGCGGAGGCCAAAAGACTATATATATACAAATTTAGATATATTAATATATATATATATATATATTCAGGTTTGGATCCAGAGATGTAAAAAAAAAAAAAAAATGGAATACATCCCATCAGATTCTTGTGACGTCCTTGCAATATTCCACCTAAATAAAGGCAACACCTTCTGGAGTAGATTGATGCTTTTTTAAGTTTTTGTCATCTCTCTTGATTATCTGGAATTTTTGTGCCAGCACACCCTGAGTACACATAATTAAAAATGGTCACATTCATAGAAAATAATATTTTATGAAAATTAAGACTTAAAATGGATTTTTGTTTTTATTTATCCTTCTGGTAGAATCGAAATCTATGGTTTGGTGAGAAGAGAGAGCCCTAAAGATAATGTAATATGACCTCCTGGAAAAGCAGACCAAAGAAACTCTTTTTTAAATAATTTCTGCAAAAATATTTCAGGAAAAGAAAATAATAGATCAAACACATATTTCTGGCAGAGTCATTACCTCTGAATATTCTAGGAGTCTTTAGAAATTTTCTCTCTCTCTTTTTTCCTGGTGTTTAATTTTTAGTGAGCTGGGATAAAGTAGGTAAGAATAAACATTTCCCATTCTGCAGTGATTCCACCCTTTTCAAGCCCATTATCATGCAGGAGTTTCCAAACAACAGCAGAATTTTTAAAATTTTGCCCAAAGGGAGAAGATAGATCAGGTAACAGCTACTCACCTATGACATCTCACCTCAGATTATCAAAAGAAGGAAACATTCCTCAAGCAATTAAATATTTATTCCTTCAAAGGTATAACTAAAGCACAAAAATACATTTCTACCTCCCACAGCTTTTATCAAGCTGTCAAGTTCTCCTTAACTTGGTGTTGACTGAGTCATAGAGGGAAAAATATCTGAAGCAGGAGAAATGTGTGAACCTTTGCTTGAGGATGCACTTGGTCATTCAGTGAGAAAGCAGAAAAAATCCTGGTTATTTCTGATCTCAGAAGCAAGAGAAAGGTTTGCTCAGATTTCCAGCAACTGCTCCAATTCCCTGCTAAGGTGATGTGGGATAATGTGCCTGCCCTTGGACACAGCCTCAGCCCCGACCTTTCACTCCTGGGCAAACTCCTCAGGAAGTCTCAACCAAAAAAAAAAAAAATAAAAATTCTTTTTGTTTCTTCCACCTTCTTTCCTTTTCTACACACTTCCTTCTCAATGCCTTACAAATTAACTGAACAGCCCAGTCTGGTCTGAGAGGTTGTTTGACAGAGTTATGTTTCCATAATAACCCTCTAATTCAGATTCATAACGGGGGTTCATTTAAAAAACTCCAAACTAATACTCAGTTTTTGCTTGAAAATCCCACTGAAATCGGCATTTTTATATGCAGAAATGCTATTTTAAGCCTATAAATAGCCATTCTTTGTATTAAAGTTGAGTTTCAGAGCAACACAGGAGCCTTGCTTTGGCCAGCTTTCATGGAGGCACAGAACAAAGAACCAAATAGAAAAATATCCACACAATATTTCTGTGTTTTTGGGATTGCTTCCCACTGCATTTCCACACCTTGGTTCTCCTCTTTGTAAGGTGTAAAAGAACTGAACTATTGATCAACATTTCACACTCTGAGGGCAGGAAAATATCGGATCAAAGTGAATCTCTGCAGATGCTTTATCCCCTGCTCCCTTATTATCACAGCATTTATTAAACCTTAAACATATGAAAACTGTAATTTCTATGGAGCCAAGCACATAAACTCATTTATAAATTTAACAATCAGATTAGATCATTGGGAATTAAGGATTAAAAAGTGCTTGTCTGAGTAAGAACTTTTTCCACACTCCAAACCTCTGTTCCTTTGTAGTAATACCTTGCCCAATAGCTCCTTGACTATTGATTTTTTGATCTAAAATACATATTTAGCTATTATCTTCACTTTCAGATTTTAATTTCATTAAAAAAAACAGTAAGGATAAATTAAAAAAGAAAAATATTAGGAAAATTATTTTTAAAGTTTTCTACAGGCTTTGTGTTTTCTCTGACTTTTAAATTCAGGGCCTGTCTCCTTGCTGGAGAAGTAAATTATAAATTGAAATATTTTGATAGCCTTTTTCCAGAGAGTCTCAAATTTTTGTCCAGGTAACCCCAGGCTGTGAATTTGGCTGAGTAACTTAGCACTGGGAGAATAAATAGACTAATGTTACATTTACTGAGCTAATTCCCTGTTAAATTATTTTACTGGCAGCTATGATTAAAAAAAAATATACAACTGGTCCTGAAGTGCAACAGATTCCTAAATTTGTAGGCAGCTTAGACTTAAATGGTATTATCAGTTAGAATGTTTGTTAATAATTATATTTACATGTTAACAAAAATATTATAAGGCCTAATTTCAGACTTGCTTTATTATTTAGTTGTTTAAATGAAACTATTAAAAGCACATGTATCTCGGATTGACAGAATCTTCTCTTCCAATACGATGCTAATTTAGATGAGTTAAGTCTTCATAAATTATTAGCAAGCTGAAAGTCAATTTTTGATATGGCATTTTTAAGAAGTTTATTGGTTTATAGTTGCAAGCAGGTTCTGTATAACTGTCTTGAAACAAATCCAGTATATTATCTGGTGCAAATATGTATTTGCACCTATATATTTAAGGAGCTCAACATTTAAATGACAGATTTGTTCCTCAGTCATCATGGCAAAGGGTGAGCAATAATTTAATGATGTAAGATCATCTACAGGGATCAAACACTTTTTTTTTTATGCGAAATTCCCAGTTTTTCTCTATTTGCCAGGCTGATTTCTCTTACAAGTTGAATTAAAACTTTGTGGGTTGGTTCCTACCTCCTTTTTCTATATGAGAAGTGAGGGAGAGCTGTGAAATGCACCATCTGTTCCCAAATGGTGTCAGCTGGCAACGAGCTGCTTCTCCCCCTGCCCTCTCTTACTGCAGTTCTGGGCTGCTTTAACACCATTTCCTCAACACCAATTGCTGTGGATTTGATCCTGTTGGAGCAGAAGGAGTCACAATGACAGTGCACAGCATTTTGGAGACACTTCACATTGATTTAAATCACAATCCTTTTAAATTTCCACCTCAACTCGTTTGAATTTACAACAAAAATGCTCCAAGAGCACCTGAAATGAGTGTGGAGGTTGGAGGAAACCAGGGCTGCCTTATCACCCTGGACTTTCTGATCCTCCAAGACATTAAAGATGATTCTCTAAAATCACAATCTTTTGGATTTCTGTCGGTCCCATCTGAGTGTCTCAAAGCAAACACATGGTGTACCCTGAGAAAACTGACAACAGAAGTAAATATTGTCATTATTTCCTTTCTACAAATAATACTGAGCCGTGCTGAAGGCTGAAAGGATCTATAGAATCATGATGAGTTTCAAACTATACATATTGCTTCAAGACTCAGCTAATTTTCAAGACCAGTGTTTCTCTGTCTTTCATTTGATAATTCAAGTTCCACTCGGATGGCCCAAATGAAAACAAAACAACAAACCACAAAACAAAGAAAAAAACCCCCAACAAATAAAAACACCCCCAAAAAAACAACAAAACCCCAAAACAGATTTTAAACAAAAAAAAGCACAAAACAAACAAACAAATAAAACCAACAACAACAAAAAAAAAAAAAAAAAAAAAAAAAAAAAAAAAAAAAAAAAAAAGGAAAAAAAAAAAAACCAGAGAAAGACTTCACACAAGTTAAAATATGGTTTTGAAAAGCTAAGAGTTTAAAGAAATCTTGCAGTAACAGTGGGAGGCTGCCCCACTCAAGCTGTGCAAACAGATGAAAGTAGGGTCTCTGGTGTAATAGAAACTGATTATTTTATTATTCAGAAAGATTTTAATTGAATTATGAAGAGGTTTTTGCTGCCATCTCAATTGCTGTGTGAAGAGTGATTCATCCAGCCAAGTGTAAACATCTGCATTTGAGATGTTCATTCCAGGCTTCATTTTTGTGGAATTCAAGAGCCATTTCAAGAGGGCAGATATTCTTATTTCAGGTAGACATTGACACCAGTTTAGGTTTGTAATACCATTAAAAAAAAAACCACAGAATGATGGACAGGAAATTAAACCATGGTATACATACTCAACAGTTTTAGCCTTGGTGTTCTTTTGAGAGTTTATATTGATTTGTAAGTGATGTCAACTTTCTGTGCACTGAGCTGCTGCCTCATTTTTATTTCTGAACAGAAATATTTAAATTGTTAAATAAGGAGCATTTGTCTATAAAAAGTCACTGTTTCTATGCTCTAATCTCATTCGTTTCTAGAGACCTAAGAGATTTATAAGTTTTGTAATTTGTGGGTTTCATCCATCTGACACTTTGGGGACCAAAATTAAGCAAAACCATCTCAAAACCATTCATTAGGTGGTTTGAATTCTTGGGCTGCTGGGCCAAATCCAAGGATAAGTTTTTTTGCAGATGTTGAGCATCTGCCCAGATTCACTGTGCTATATTTAGGATCCCAGTGCAATTTAGGATCTCTGGAGTTTAAAGCTGAAATGCTCTGGCCCATGTCCGTAGAGAAAGAACCCATGAAAGATCTTGAGTGCTCCATTGTTCCTGGTCTTCTTCACCAAACACGAAAAGAGTTTGGAATCTTTTGGTCCAGCACCTTGAATTAGGCAGGGTGAGACCTAATTTAAAGAAATGAAAACTGTGAAAACTTTGTCCAAGTCACCAAAGACACCAAATCAGTGAGTTTTAGGAACAACTCTGTTCTTCCTGCCTTCATTCCCAGAGAAATTGTTGAGTCAGAGGCATCTGAAAAAATTCTGGGGATTCAAGTGACACCAGCCATGGTGGATCATTACTAATATTGAAGCAAATCAGTTTGAATTTTTCTGATGCCACCTAAATTCAGTCAAGGCTGTAGGTAATTATGAGTAATGTACACTATTTAAATAAGAACTTCACAAGGAAAGAGCCACTGCAAATGCTTTTTCATTTCACCATTCTTCTCATGTCTGTACTTTCATCTCCTTTACGTAAATTCTGGATTAGTGGTAAGATTTGGAGATGTGATTGAATTAATTTGCTTTGTGTAGGGATGGTTGTCATGAGGTGAAAGGAAACCATTTGGATTATTTGAATCATTGAGGCTACCAGCACTTCTGCATTTGTTGCTTAGGAAAAATGCTACCTAAAGTGTAGAACTGCAAAAGAAACGAGACTCCAAGTAAATTAGGAATCCCTAACAGAAGTAGTCTCTGAAAATAGTACAGGACTTAAAAAAATTGAATGAACTATTGAAAAGTTGTCAAAAATTTCTAATAATTCACTATTTTTTATCCATTTCTACACTTGCCTATTTTTTCCATTTGAATAAGACACATGCTCTTGTAGCAGTGAAAATGAGATTGCTAACATCATCTACACAGCTCTCTTAGATACGTTTGCATGTATGCACAGAAGGCTCAGAGGAGATATTGATGTCTACAGATACCTACAAGGAGGATTTAGAGGAGCTGGACCCAGCCCTGTCTGAGGTGCATGGTCACAGGGACAGGAAACGTGTCAATGAACAAGTTTTAATGTGGGAAATACCAATTAGATACAAGTTAAAAAAAAAATTAAGTCAAGAGAAGTGAAACTCAAGTGCAGGGTGGAGTTCTCCAGCCCAGAGATGTGGGATTTTATCCATCCTTGGACGTGCTCTGAGTCTGAGCAAAATCCAGAACAACCTCACGTAATTCCAATTTTCAACAGAGCATTGCACTAAATGACCTCAGAAGGATCTCTTCATCCTAAAAGAATATTTGTGCAATAAAAAAATGAGCAATAAAAACGAGCTTTTAGAATTCAGAGCCAGATTTTATTCATTCCAATTTAATCTCAATTTGCTGTCATCTTTGCTTGTTCTTTCACTGTGAATTGCAGCAGCCTTTACAAATGTTTCTGTTTTGCTCTGGTTTCATTTGCTTGCAGTAAGTAAGAACAGGTAATTTTTACCTGTTTTGATGGTTTTTTATGACATTAAGTGTTAGCTCAAGTTAAAGCTCTAATGAACAGATACATTTACAAATTGTATGTTCAGTAATTGACCAGGAAAAAAAAAATTCTTTTAGTGAAGAACTCTTATCACTTACTGAATGTTATTTAACATTGATTGAGTTGGTCAAATAAATAGAACAGTTAATTATGAAAAAATTATTTGGTATAAAGTTAGAGAATTTATTTGCTATATATGATTAAACCAGCTCTGTCAGTGTTGGAATATTTCTGAAAAGCTGAAATGGGGTTCTTCTTTGAAGACTATTGTGGAGATTTCTTTTTTTTGGGTTGGGTTTTTTTTTTTTTAATTTATTTGTTTTTTTTGTTTTTGTTTTTTATTGCATTCTGCTGTAAAGTCCTGGAAAGTTCTCGGGGAATCAGAGAAAGGAATGTTTTTTTTGATTGAGCTGAGCAATATTGGAAGGACCCATAACTCCAAGGAAGTAAAAGCCTTTTAGCACCTCAGAAATGATCGATATCTTGAATGATCGAAGCCTTTATCTGCTTCTGCAATACATAAAATATGCATGAAGAACAGCAGGCAAATGTTAGGAAGTAAGGAAGAGTTGTCTGGGTGTCAATTTTCCATTCTTAACAAAAGCTTTTGAGGGTTGGTTTTTTTGTGTTTTTTTTTTTTTTTGTTTGTTTGTTTTGGTTTTTTTTAATTAATTATTCTGATGTATTGATGCATTATTTCCAAGCCCTTTCCTGAGAAAAGCCATCCTGCCAGTGGAACACCTATCTTCAAAGTGTCCCTGTGCTGATCTTGCAAATGTGACTTTAGAGATAGGGAAGTAGCTGAACGAGCAGATTTTCCTCAAAAAAGTGGCAGATCCTCACAGCTGAAGACAGGGAGATAAATCACACACAGATACAACTCTTACACTTGTACAAATTAGAAAAGAATTTGGGGAAATAGCACATTTCTTGGCATTGCAGTCTTAAATCCTGCTTTATGCCGCTTTTATTTTGTTTTCTTCTGTGACAAAATCAGGAAGATAACACATTCTCGTGTAAAGCATAGAGTGTTTCTGTGCTTTATTGATTTCTTTTTCCTATCAAAAGTCTCCTGCATTTTATCCCTGAGTACAATTTCCAGCCAACCAGACATGATTTGGACTCCTTTCAGGTAAGAGTGTTAGAAAGACATGTATTTTCTTGTTATTATACCTGTTCTCTAGATAAAGATCAAAAGATTTGCTTCTAAAACTCAGCTTGAAAGAGCACAAGATTATTTTAGGCTTTTAAAATGTGTTTCTGTCTTCAAATTACAAACAAATCACAACTCATGTTGGGAAGAGGGAGATTACAGACTAGTTAGATATCCTGTATTTCCTTTTTTTGGCAGATTTTACTACAATTGTGTATGAAAATGGAACTTTGCACTGATGCTTTTGACAGAGGCCTGTCCGTGCTTTTCTGTCCTTGACCTCAAGTTCAGACAATGTTGTGTCTTGGGTAGATTTCTGGCATGTGAATCCTTTGGCAAATTAGTGCAAATTACTTTTTTATTGGGCTTGATCTCGAGTTTTCACAGACTTCCTACTCTAATTTTCTTCAGCCTCCCGGCAATATAAAAAAGTTTCAGTTATAGTTGGAGTTTGCCTCTCCTGTCAGACAGAGTTTGGACTTCATCTTACTGCAGACATTTTATCTTGTTGAATATTAGTTTTAAATCAATCATACAAAGTTCTCTTTGCTGTTAATCATCCAGGAACTCGGAGCAGACCATCCCATGGGGCAGAGTGGTTTTGAAGCCCTAAATGTGGTTGTGCTGAGTTTGTTTCGGGTAGTGTTGGAACTGTGAGGGCCTTTAGACAATCCTGCTTTTTGTCTGAGACTTCACACCATTGGCATCATGCTCCAAACATGAGTTCTGTGCAGAATAAAGAAGATTTGGAAGAAAAAAACCCTCGAGCCATCATGGCAGAGGACTCATTCCCACATTTCTCAGTTGTAGGTTGATGTAGAAAGTGTTTCTTCCTCTGCATTCAACCTTAGCAAAGATAATGTGTTGTATAAACACAAACTCCTTTAGCTTTATTCACTGAGGATTTCTTCCTTATCCAGTAGAATTTTTGCAGATATTTTGGCATTCAGATTGTTGTCAAATACCTTAATTCAGCAACAGGCTCTGGAAGCTCTGAGATGGTGTTTTAGCATGAAAAAGATGGCTGAAGCAATTGAATTTTAAAAATTCAGTTCTGTATAGGATTGCTTGTCCTTACAGTGTTTCTGGTGTCTGGTAATTGTGCTGGTTTGGCATCTTCCTCCTGTGAAATGGCAAATAAGAGGCAAAAAAAAAGAAATTCAAATATTTTGAGAGATTTTTTTTTTTGTTATGAAGTCAAAGTACCATTGCCCCAATTAAATTCTGACAGGAATGCAACAAAGTATAAATTGTTAAATACTGAGGAAGTAACCTACATTATATTTGGTAGCTACAAGAAAAATAGCAATTTTTGTTTTATAGCAGTAGTATTGGGGAAATAGTTTATTGGACTGCATTGGTTAAATAGAAAACTAATTATTAAAAAAAAAATGTATTTTCCGCCTTTGGGACCAGCAGGCTGGAGAGACACCAGTAATAATTATTTTCCAGAAAAGTAATTAGGTAGCATTAACTTTCAGGTGATTCCAATTATCTTCTTTGTCATTTCACCATTTCAGTTGTTAAAATATGAGCTTTCACATTAAGTGTTCTCCTCAAAGCAAATGAATTAGGATCTCATTTTGTCTTTTATTCTTTTGCTTCTGAAACAACCTGGAATGAGTAAAGCAAACACAGAAATGCATCTCCATTATGTCTGTTTATCTTTTGTTGGGAATGTCAGTTCTGGGAGTATTTTATTTGTTCCTGCTTTTGCAAATGAGCATAAAGCAGTTGGTAATGTGTTTTAAAATGGCAGTAGTCCATAGAAGACAGAAGAACCAGAGTTCTTGTTAAATTCCTGTGCTCTCTGTTGTCCTTGGATATGGCAGCCTTTGTTAAATGCAACCAAATGGGTTTGGGAATCCCTTGGGTTTCTTACCTGTAATGGAAAAAATGCAGATGAGGGTGGTTATTCAGTGGATTGGGCACCTATGAAACACAGCTACCCCCAGACTGAATGAAATATTTCATCATGGATAAAGGATTAAGTTAATTGCAGTCAAATGTGAAAGCAAATACTTAGGAAAGGACAAATATAATTCTCTGTGTAGCTACAGATCCATTTATAGCATTGTGACCACCTAACATTCCAAATAGACTTTTTTTTTTGTTTGTTTAGAGATTTTCAAAGTATATAGGGTAGTTTTCTCACAATGGCTGTAGTTAACAAAATCCCCTGTGAGCATTTTTGAGGTGACTGACTAAAACAGACCCTGAGCCATTGCACAGCAGTGCTGATCAATAGCAGATATCTCCTCCCATTGGGATGAGAGCACCTGAATAGCAAACAGGCCATGTTTGCACTGGCTCTCTCCAGCAGGGTCGTGTTTTATGCATCAAATGTGCCACAGAAATGTCAAATGTAATTTTATGAATAAGATCTTTTCCTTCCATACATCTTGTGGATGTAGGAATGGATTTGCTGTTAAGCACAGCTGAGAGAAAAAGGTTCTGTTGCATGAGAATACAATCTGAGAAATCTATACTTCTGATTTACCATCCAGATTCATAATTGCTTCATGCAGCCTTATTTGCTCTGGAGACTTTTAATTGGCTTTTGGGTTTTGATGAGAGCAACTGTATCTGTCCAGAAAAGTGAGAACTTCCTTTGGAAAGCAGAAGCAAAGAATTCACCCAGAATTCACAGAAAGCCTTCAGGGCTTGGCAGTGCCTAAATCACCTGCTAAAGGTGTACAAATCAAGTTTTAGCCAAGAATATTTGAGGGGCTGCAAGTTCTTTTAAGCATTCAAACAAAATAATACATTTTCTCCTCCCAAATCTATACAAAGTGAACCAAGACTAAATTCTTATTTAATCAAGAAGCTCCTAAATTTTTTTTTTTTTATTTATACATTTCAAGGTCAGTAGGGGCTGTTGTTATCATCTAAGCTGTCTTCCTGCCAAACTATTCCCAGGTTCCCTCAATGATGTCACTAAAATGTCTAATGTTAATACATAATTAAGCAAAACCATCCAATATTGATTTCACGATTTCAAGAAATAGATCAATCTTGCATGGTTTTGTATTAATTATATAACGTGTTAAATAAATTAATTTCAAGTAATTAATTAATAACTAAAAGGGACCTGCTTCACCTCTCAGCCAATTAAGTTTTGTTTTATCTTTGATCTCTGGAACTTGAAATACAATCAGCTTTGTTACCATGCACTTGCTGATTTCGAGCAACTCATTTTTTAGTCATTCACTGGAAATGGGAAAAACAGGGCTGGTTGAGTCCTTTGTTCTAAAGAATTTTTTTTGTTGTGAGTTTCTTTAAATTCTTTCCTAGTTCCTCGAGTATTGCTCTTGTATTAAGAGGACTCAGTATCCCATAACTGTGGATAGCAGATAAACTGAATATGATAATGGAACCTATTTCATCAATCCCCTCATTTCTGTGTACTCAAGGAGTGATTGCCTGGGATCCTGCAGAGAATGAAGTTCCTTATTGGATAATTAGGTATCATCTGCTATGAAACTGGCCAAAATAAAATCTACATTTGTGACTTTTAGCAGCTAATTAGATATCAATCACCTGCCCTCTGGATGATTTGCTACCTTTCCAATTGTTGTCTGCAAATTTCATCAAATGAACAACTTTTTCCCAAGTTTTTAATAGAAATATTGATATTATGAAGCCACCAAGTGGTTTCTCCAAGACCCCACTGCGAAATTCACTGTTGAGCACTGATTTTTTTCTCTGTGTGTACGTAGTTCTGGAAGCAGCTGCTAGAGAATTGGGAATCCTTCTGTGTATGTGCCTTGTTAGTTTTCTGTCAACTGAGTTTTTAATCAAACTGTCATGTATTACTAAGCAAAAGACCTTTCAAAGATCCATTTATACCCACAGCAATATTTTAAGCAATTCAGAGTTTAATCATAACCAAAATATGATGTAGGTTACTTGGAAAGTATTTTAACCCATAGAACCCTTTGCTTGCCATTAACTGCATTTCTTTCCTCTATTCCTGGAGTCTCTCACAGATATTGTATCATTTAATTTGGGAGTGCTGCCAGCTGAGATGGCCTGTCATTTCACAGGTCATTTTATTTACATTGCTTAAGTATTTCGAGACTAGAAACTACCTGCAATTCTTTTGATGTCTTCACCCATTTTTCAAGGTTTATTAAAATCAACAGTAATGATATAGAGCATTCTTAAGGAGCTAGCTCTTTTAAAAGTACCCATTCCATATCCTTGCTCACTGGAACAGAATTTTTTTTCCTAAATTTCCCTTTCTTTTTATGTATATTTATCATTATAAATATGAAGACTGGAAGTTACATTTTCTCCTTTCTAAAACATAAAGTATAATTCTTCCCCATTACAGCCATGTGAAATGCAGAGGGAACATCTCTTCATTGCTTTACTATTAAAGACAAAATTTCCAAGTTTTATTCTCTCCCATTTCTTCAGCAATTTTGCTATTGCAATTGCTGGTTATTTTACTTAGTTATGTGTATATGTAAAATAAGCAAGAAATCTTGATTTCCACAAGATTCTGGAAAGTTCTGCAAAAGAGTACAGGAAAATTGCAGCACAGCTGATAAGCAGCTCAAAAACTCCTCAAAACCTGTAAGAATTTTCTCTAGGGGGAAGAAAACTCTGGAATTATGTTGTTGGCAGGTCTTTTCCAACTTTAATTATTATAAAGTGACCATGTCCAGTGCAGTTATTCTTAGGTTCTCCAAGAATTTTGAATTTCCCTCAGCATTCATTGTTCTTAGAATTTTGTGGGCCAATAACCTGAATTTATCTTTTAATTTTGAGGGGAGTTTTTTTTTTTTTTTTTTTTTTTTTTTTTTTTTTTTTTTTTTCCTAAAAGAGGCAAACATATTTTTAAAGAGGTCTGAGCAGCAGAACACCATTATTTTGTGTAGCAAGTCAAAGGCTCTGTTGGCTGTCTGGCCCAAAATCCTTTTTTGTATCTGTAATTCTGTGGGCATCGTTAGGGAGTAAAGGTTGCCTACTGCACTGTGCAGTAATTTTTCTAGTGGTGCTGTTATTTGAAATGTTAATTTTTCTTACAATTTTTTTATGATTAACACAAACTTGGGAGTTTGGGAATCGTGGGGGCCAGATTTTGTAAGGAATTAACACACTCAGGGCTTGATTCACTGCTGCCTCATTCCAGCTTTGTGCCAGCACAGCAAAGCACAGCTTTAAAAACTGGAGAAACACGGTGGTGTGGGAAGATCTAAATGTTAATTGGAATGATGCTCATTCAGTTTAATTCTTCTTTTACGGAGCCATAAGACAAGCAAGGAGCTGGAGGCCATAAGAAAATCACTGGAAGCGCTCAGGTGGCCAAATTGGATGCATGGAGTGGCCACCAGCAGATTTTGGAGGATGCTCACAGCCTGTGATGGGGTTTTATGTCTCTTTTCTGATTCCAAGACTTGGAAGTGTTTTGTAAGATAAATAGATATTAAGGTCAAAGAGTATCTGCATTTTAAAATGTGATTAATAATGGTGAAAACAGGGAGATCTTCTCTGCTCTAACAGCATATTGAAGCCAGAGAGAATGAAAATGTCATCCAAATGTGTAACGTGGTTTCCTAAAAGGTGTCATTGCAGTCTGCATCAGATCTTGGAGAAGTGAAAGATTCTGCATGCCCTTATCAATACAGTGCATAAAATTACTGATTTCTGTGTTCAGGGGTGTGCATTTAACTCTGTGCATGGGTTTAAGCATCTAATTTAGGTGCCCACTCATTTCAAAATGCTTCCTTTAATCATTCTGTTCCTTAATATATGCAAAACAGCTACCAGAATGTTTTTCATGATGGAAAATGTGAAGCTGTTGGAAACCTTCAGCAGCCAGAATTCATTCAGGAATGTGCAATAGAGGCTCAATCCAGTCAGTTTATCCACCCTGATTATGAAGTAAACACCATTTGACGGTATCACTTTATATTCAATATCAATCCACCAGTGTTTCAAAAAGAATCATTTAACAATGAATAATGCTTGATTGTAGATCTCTGTAGTAAATTAGAATATCCTAATTTAATAGAGTGTGATCTGTTATTTGCCAACAAACATACAGATTGCCTTATAAATCATGCAGCAGGGTGGTTATAGAATAACAGTAGACTGGATTATATTTCATTACTCCCTATTGAACAGTCATGTTTCTGCCATGTAATGTAATTTTCCATCTTTTAACTTCGTTTCTTTTCCTAACAGAAATACAAATTAGTCCCGAGGAAAAATATTTACTGGGGCAGGCAATTAACTGTGCATTTTAGGAATGGCACCACGAACGTGGATATCATAAAATGCCTTTTTTTTGGTTTTCACCTCACTGTATGTAGCTGTTTATGTATTTAATGAACCATAATGAGTTTAAGGCCAGAGCAGAGGAAACAAAAACCCCAGGTAAGTATAGATTAATGTGGTTTCAAATCCAGGCTTTTTGTAATGTCTGTTTTTGTTCACATCAGTCACTGACACTTCAGAAGCAGATTTCTCCTGAGCTCTTCTGTTAATGATTCAAAATCCTTGAGGTGAAGTATGGTGTGGCTTTTGTTATTGCCTTATGACCATTTGTCCTGCTTACCTTGCTTAGCATTTATATTGCAGAATCGTATGCTCCCAAACAGGGAGCAGAAAAGGTTTGCAGTGAAGTGACACAGGCCATTTATGCTAATTAAAAATAGCTAAAAACTTATGTGGGGTGGAATCAAAGAGTTAAAATAAAGCTACATCCCAAATAATTCCTACAGTCTGGGAAACATATAAATAATTGAAGCAGCTTCCATGATATAACTAAAAGGCTTTATCACAAGAAAATGGGTATCCCACTGTTTCTTTCAGTATTTTAGGAAAGGGATAATTCAACATCAGAAGGAATCTGCTTGCTACAGTCCTTAGGAGCATATTTTTAGGACCTGCTCCTTAGAGAATATCCACTTGGATTTGGCGAGTGCCTGAATCACATCTTGGAACATTGAGAATTGCCTTGGAAGTCCCATTAGATGCTTGAAAAGCTTTTGAAAATTTTGGCCAGGGGTAGGTACTTCACCTCAGTGCATGGTGGAAGCTTTCTGAGTGCAAGTGCCAGGGTTTTGAAGTTCAGCAAGTCCTTAAATCTCACACCCCAAGGGCCCAGAAACCTCAGGCAGACTCGTGCAGGGGAGAAGCACAAAGGTGCAGGCACAAAAAAAACCTGATAACCACAAAGGTAACATTCCTTGAGACCCTAAGGAGCTCCCACATTACAGGAGCTGCCAAAACCTGCAGTTAACTGTCTCATCTTTTCATTTCTTTGGGGGTTTCAGAGACTCCTTTCATCTTTTCAGATGGGATTCTTAACAAGCTCAACGCTGGCCTCGCGCTGTTCCCACAGACAGCATTTGGGGTGTTACCCTGGGCTTAACAGGAATAATAAAGACAAACTGGAACACTTGGAGAAAATCCCTGTTAACCTGTTTGCAGTTTCTGACATGTAACAGTAAATTTTAAAGGTTTAAGTTGTGAAGTAAAGGCTTTTTTTGTGAGAAAAGAGACAACTTCTTAGAAGAAAGAATAATTAACAACCAAACAAAACAAAAAAAAAACCCAAAACCCCAAAACCAAAAACAAAGAAAATACCAACAAAAAAAAAACCCAGAAACACAAGTTTTTCCTTTAACTTATTAAAAAACTGTAATGTGAGGTACCACAGTTGCTGCTCAGTGCATGATGTTGCCAGTGCTGGATACACCAAGGTATCCCGAGGAAGAGGATTTATTCCATCTGTAATGAGGTCTGGGAGGATCCAGACCTCACTCACGACATGACCCAGTGATCCAGCCATGAAATGACCTTGCTGTATTTTATTTTGGAGTAACCTTGCTATATTTCATTTTGTTCTTCTGTTTGTAGCTGGACAGTGCCACCTCTCTCATCCAGGCAGCTAAAAATCTGATGAACGCTGTGGTCCTTACAGTGAAAGCATCATATGTGGCTTCTACTAAATATCAGAAGGTCTATGGTACCGCTGCAGTGAACTCTCCAGTTGTGTCTTGGAAGATGAAGGCCCCCGAGAAGAAACCTCTAGTAAAGAGAGAAAAACCAGAAGAATATCAGACAAGAGTGAGGAGAGGGTCCCAGAAGAAACATATTTCCCCTGTACAGGCCTTAAGTGAATTTAAAGCTATGGATTCATTCTAAACCACTGAGCTTTACCAGGAGGGTTTTATATTCTTTTTTTGTATGCATACCTGCCGACTTGTGTGCGTCTGGCATGGGGTGGGGGGACAAAGTGACCATTTGCATGCGACCTATTCGAGTCAATAACTCTCTGCAGTGCCCAAAATTCAGGGCATTGCCTTCTGATGTTAACTCCAAGCTTCCTTTTTGAACTAAACTATAGCATTAAATTGGCCAAAGAATTTGCATCACGGGGCTGTACGTGTGGAATAAATGATAAATTCAAGTCTAAACCCCGAAATTTTTATGCATGCAAGAAACATTAGGTTGGCAGGTATATGTAAGTGAAAAAAAAAATCAAAAAAAATGGAATTGTAATGGTAGACCATAAAGCTTGTATTGCTTCTGTTGCAGTGCAAAAATGTACTAGCCAATATGCTTCAATGTGTGGCCCAATAATTAAATGATATAACTTTTAAGTCATCTTCATTATAGTATGTGAATTTTTAAAACAGATTCAAACTAATTCATCTTAAAAAACGCTTCTGTTAAACCAGATTTTGTTCTTTATATTCTAGTAGTGTTATGATTGCTCACATTTCAATTAATCCCATTAATATGACCAGAGGTTTACTTTTTTGCCAATTGAATTCCTTATGGTGGAGTATGAAGCACAATATGGTGATCGACATTGCCTTTTATATTATGATTATTATTCTGATATTATTATTATAATATTAGTAATAGAAGACCTGGTGGTGGAATGTTTAGAGACACGGAAACTGACAGTGTGAGAATTTAGAGGCAAATATGTAGGTGTAGCTTGGATTACAGGTATCTGACATACCATTGTAACCACTAACTCAATAAACTCATTTAACCTTGGAATCCTCATCTGCCTCGACTCCTTTAATGCACAGATATCTCCTACATCACAGTTGATAAAAAATATGAAGTCACGAATTGTGCCTTGTGCTTACTTTTTCTGTCTTCTTTCTTTAAATTTTTTGTGATTTTTTTTCTCCTTTTTTAATAGCCATTATAAACCAAACACAGTGGGTCAAACCAGAGTTTAATTTGAGATACTTTTAAGCCTTGACATATATGAGACATACATGTCATGTGGGATGAAATGATATATTTAAATATAACACCACAGAACAATCATAAAGATAATTCAGTTTATTAAGCTTGTAAAGTTGGCACTTAAGAAGTTGAAAGTCATCTATTGTGCCACACTTTCCAGATTTGTGTAAAGTTCTCTGCACAAATATCTGCTTTTATTCCCTTTTAACCCCAGCAGCTGCTCACCTGCAGAGCCTCTATTATCATTATCAAAAACTCTCAGAAAGATATAAAACAATGAGCATCCATTAATTTTCTTTATAATTAATTACTGTCAAACCAAGGGAACGTTGATGGCCTCACAGGGGGTTTGAAACACTGTGATAAACACTGAGTTACACCAACAGTGACCCGTGCAGAGTTTTGAGAGATGTTTGGGTGTTGCCTCAGATATTTCTGATTAGTCCTCAGAATAGCAAAGCACCAAATTTGGTTCTACTGCCCTCCTACACAGTCTATGTAAAGAAATGTACTCTCAGAGGTCCTTTAGGAAATTACTATTTTTGCTTGTTTAGTTGTGCTGTGGAATAAAAGCGGTTCCCCCATCAGAATTGGGGAATGTAGACACGACCAAAATATGTGAGATTTGGGGAAGTCCTTGCAGAGCTTTCCCTGGAGTCTGACATGGAATGACATTGCTTGTGGCAATGATAAATCCTTCTAAAAGTAATTTACAAATCAGATTACATACAGAGATACAGAGTTAAAGAAAAAAATAGCAAAAACAGAAGGTAAAATGTCCCAGCGTGCTGCATGAAAAAGGAAAATAGGCAATTTGCCACGGGTAAAAGTGATAGCACTTCTTCACAAGTGTTTTGTTCTCAAACTCTGTTGGATTAATTCGATGGTTGCTTTGCAGTTGTGTTGCTGCTATCAAAGGCAAATCTCAAACTTGGAAAAGTTTAGAAGAAAGCACAAAGCAGACAAATGTCATCTATGAACACGTGGAGTCTCCAGTGCTGGAGTCTCCATGGATAAAGATCGTAGTGGAAGGAATCTGGTGTCAATCACTCAGTCAAAATGAACTTTTTCTGAGAAATGCTTCAGGAAAATCGAGTCAGTGAGGGAAAAATGCAGAGTGATTTTGGTCAACTCAGTCCACAGCCATTGGAACCTTCCTTTTCAATGGATATTTTGCCTTTTGTCCATCTATGCTCTAAATATCTTCATGGTCACGCAATAAAATTTAGTGTTGATGAATTTTAAAGTATACACATGAAAAAGACCAAAAACCAATCAGGATGTGCCAGTCAGTGTCCAGCTCATTATAAAGCAACAGGATGAGGACAGGTTGAAAGAGGAAAATTCCGTCTGCCTGTGTTTGAATAGTTTTTTATCAACTCATTCAAAACAAGGGATAGTTTGGGATGGAAAAGTACATGGACTCATGAGAAGCATTACAAAATCTGTAATTTCTGTCGTGCAAGGAGAGACTAAATCAGGTAAGGCATCTACAGTTTTGAATTAGATGATCTTTAAGGTCCCTTCCAACCAAACCATCTATGATTCTGTAAAATTGCTAAATAAACAAAAAGCAATCACTGGCCCTTAGAACTCAAAAATTTGGAGCGACACAGTGAACTACCAAACAACAAATTCTATATTTTTTTAAAATATTTGTTTCTAAGTAAATTGTGGGATTCATTTTCACAATGTATGATTCTGCAATGATAATTCCATTAACTGCACCAATAAAGAATTCATCCCACAGCCTTTCCATCTTGAAATCTCACAAATCCTACAGATCCAGAAGAATTTTGAGTGTAACTTGAAGAGTAGGCTGAAAAAAAAAAAAAAAGAATGTGGATTTTGAAAAGGTTCTCTAGAGCCACTGTTAAAAGGGAACTCCTATCACCAGCTGGAGCTCCACACTTTTGCTCAGAAAGCTGCATCTCTTTCTTTCTCATGACCTTCACTTGGTTTCAACCAAAATGTGGGGTAGCACACCTTCCTACAACTGGAAAATTTCTCTTCCACTGTACCTACAATAAAGAGGCAGTTACATTTAAATATTTCTTGATTATAGAATTTTAAATAATTATTTGCTTCCAGCAGATAAAAATACAGCAAATGATTGTTTAAAGGTCAGAGAGGCTTCCTGAGCTGGGGACAGTTTCTAGTGTGGTTTTAAATTTTTGGTCCTCTTCTTGTATTCAAACATTGACTCTTCCTGTGAGAATTAACACCCAGTTGCCTGAGTCAGTCAGAAATGTCTGTAGCTTTTCACCTGTGGCCATGAGAAGAATGCTAGAGAAAAAAGTTTGATTTCCCATTGCAATACACTTCCCATTTAATAAACTTCCCATTTGATAAACTTGCCATTTTGGCTTTCTTTTTTTAATAAACTCTGGAAAAAT